>CM060106.1:3785512-4220512 GCA_030522415.1 Channallabes apus
TATTTATATAGCGTAGATGGAGGGATGGATGGATATACAAACTGATGGATGGATGGATGGATGGATGGACAACTGGATGGGTGGATGAATGAATGACAATGAGGATTGACTCCATTACATTGAGTGGATGGATGGATGGATGGATAGAAGGATGAATGGATGGACATTTTTACCCTGATGGATGGATGAATGGATGACAATGACTGGTTGATTGTATTTATATAGAGTAGATGGAGGGATGGATGGATATACAAACTGATGGATGGATGGATGGATGGATGGATGGATGGACAACTGGATGGGTGGATGAATGAATGACAATGAGGATTGACTCCATTACATTGAGTGGATGGATGGATGGATGGATGGATAGAAGGATGAATGGATGGACATTTTTACCCTGATGGATGGATGAATGGATGACAATGACTGGTTGGTTGTATTTATATAGCATAGATGGAGGGATGGATGGATATACAAACTGATGGATGGATATCCAAATGGATGGATGAATGACTTAATGGGGATTAACTCACTTTTGGAGCCAACCCCAGTGGTCATTTGAGGAAGAGCACATTCTGGCACTTCCTCACTGAACTAATTTTTCAGAACCGAAGGTTGCCGCTTCGCTTCAATACATCAACCTGAGAGTAATTATTTTTCTATAACATCCAGATTTTCTAGAAACAACCTCGAGTCTATTATTCCTTATATAATACTACAATTATGACACAGTCACTTTCTTTCCTACTCAAAATAAAGTCATTGATGCTCTCCTCTGTTCCTCTCTTTATTGTATGTCTGGATGGGTGGAATTAACCTTTAGGTCATCTTTAAAACTTACCCAGAGTGCACTGAAATACTCCTGAAGGGCCTCTCACATCTCTTTGTGTGTGTGTGTGTGTGTGTGTGTGTGTGTGTGTGTGTGTGTGTGTGTGTGTGTGTGTGTGTGTGTGTGTGTGTGTGTGTGTGTGTGTGTGAGTGTGTGTAATGCATAATGACACCACACTCTCTGTGACAGTGATTCTGAGCTGCGATTCTGCTGACAAGTAACAGATATTTCACCCCAATTTATGCTAATTTGTTCTATGACATGAAAAATGAACAACTGTCTTTAGGAATCATCTCGAATCTCCCGTAGAGAGCTGCGTCCCTCACTGCTCTCAACGATTTATCGATTTTTATAGCTATTCAATGCAAATTATTGTGTGCGCTTGTGTGTGCATGTGTGTGCAGTAGCAATTAGAAGAAATTACACAAAATGAATTTAAAAGGCATAAAGACGTATAAAAATTAATATTTTCAAAATGGTAAAATGTGAATGTAAAAGTGTAAAAATGTACATTAAAGGAGCATATGGCATTTTATTGAATGGACATGTTTTGCACTAACCTGCGATGAATGATAAGAATTTATCAAGAAAAAAAAAAAAAGAAAAAATGAGAAGAATGTGAAATGTTGAAAGAGTTCTTACTATTTCGGATCACGGTGCTGTTGTATTCTCGATTCTGACTGGTTAAAACCTGTTGATTTTCTTCAAATAATGTTTCTATAGTAACTGCTTACATGGGCACTCGAGTCTCGATACAATACAGGGTTAAAATGAGGTATTTTTTGTAAGGACATGTTTAATTAACACTTATTTTCAGGGTCAGAACTTTATAACAGTCAGTAATGATCAGTTCCCTCTTTCACTATTTTTGCTACTGCATGTACTGTAGCTTGATGTGGCTCTGATGCCTTTAGCTACTGTATGTCTAAGAAAACCAAGCATCAAAAGTCCAAAGTCAACACAGCCGTCTACCAGGAGCCCTCTCTGTGCTTCCTCATTCCTTAAATAATAATACTTCCTATGGCTCATTGGAACCGGAAAATGCTGTAACTGGAAAATGCTGGGTCTCTATACAGTATGACTTAAATGTTCATTACAGATCGATGAGCAAACGCTTAAATATGCTCTCATTTTGACAATAAACAAAGGATATCCGACACCCATCATGTGCATGTTTGACTGTGGCTCTCCCAACATCTGTAAGTGTATCAAGACATGATGGATCCATCAAGCAATATCTGTACTTTATTTATTTTTTTAAACTAAACACTGACCGTGATATTACTGTGCTTGTTCCAGCCAACTCACCTGACCTCAACTCCATGAAGAATCTATGAAGAGGAAGATGAGAAATGTCCGTCCCAAAAATACAGATGAGGTGAAGGCTGCTATCAAAGCAACCTGGTCTTCAATAATGCCTCAGCACAGCCTCAGGCTGATCACCGCCATGGTATGCTGTGCTGATTGCTGAAGGAGCCCCAACCAGGTACTGAGTGCATAAATAAACATCATTTATTAGAACAACTTCTAGGTTTTTTTTAGATTTTATTAGATAATATTCTAATATTTTGCGAGACTGGATGTTTGATGTTCACATGCTGTAAGCCATATTCACTGAAAACAAGACAAAAAAAGCTGGAAATGTTTCACTTTATTTATTATGAACCTAAAACATACTGTATGAGAGTTAAAAAAAATTTTTTAACTTAAATTATGAATCTTATTTTTTTATGCAGTGTATATATAATTCCTTAATTGCAAAGTGTCACTATACTATTGCAGAAGGTTCGAATTTATCATTTAGGTGGAAGATTTAATAGATGCATGCATTTTTAAAAAATCTACATTTTATTCAGTCTTTCAGGCATTTAACATTTTAGAGTTAGTTGTGGAAATGAGCCGGAGGTCAGCGCGGGGTGAGAGTGAATGAGCATATGAAAGTGAAATGAGCAGGTTTTGCGACACATTTTTTCAAACAGCAAGCAATTAACAACCTTGCAGTACACCCACAGGTGTTCCAAAACTCACCGCTGTGTGTGTGTGTGTGAGAGAGAGAGAGAGAGTGGTGCTGATACTTATTTGAAGAGGGTTTTTTTCTTTATAACAACAACAAAAAAAAGAATCTACCTTCACTTTACCTTTACTAAGCAACATGGAACATAATGCAAAAAATAATTATGAGCTGTTTGGACTGAAATGTTCTACTAAAAGCTCTCGCTGCGTTGCTTATTTTGCATAAGATTAGAACAGCTAGGGTGTAATTACGGCTTAATTACATACAACATCAAATAAAAGGTGAAATCTACGAATGTTACCTTCATTATTTCACTAGCTTTTGTTTTCTACAACATGTGGCAGGAAGACTGTCGAAGCAGTCGTGTGTGAAACCTTTAAATCTGTCTCGGTTTCATGAAATTTTACACCTCTGAATCTTGCACTTGGTTTTGATCACACCTCTTTTGTGTGCGACTTGTTACAAAGTGTGAAACCACTCTGGGAGTTTATCTTCCTTATGTGTTCCTGTGTGGGTGTGTGTGTGTGTGTGTGTGTGTGTGTGTGTGTGTGTGTTCTATCCATCGTACGCAGCCATGCTGTGTTAACGTTTTTAAACCACAAGATCATTTTGTGTGTCCTTTCTCTATTAAAGTAGAGCTGATGAGCTCTTTCCCAGCATGCTTTGCTCCTGGCTGTGATCTCTGGTCCGCCGCTCTGGACGGACTCCAGCAGGAAGCCCGAAGATCTCTAACACCATCAGCTAATGAGAGGCAGAGAAGTTACTCCGAACAGCTGCTCCATACTTCAGAAAGATACCAAGATGTACACAATTCTGTGTGTGTGTGTTTGTGCATGTGTGTGTGTGATAGAGAAAGAAAAAGGAAGAGAAGTAAAAGTTCTTAGCCACGTCTGAACCCCATCATTTCTCTGTGTGTATGCCTGAGAGCCATGGAGAGTTCCTGACTGCTGAAAGCGACAGCTGTGTGGAAAGCATTAGCATATTTTATTTGAGAACATTTCAGAAGGGGAACCCTCCATCCATCCTTCCTCCTTCCTCTGTCTTCATCTGGGTTCTTTCCTCCAGATGGCTTTATTAGCACGCGGGGGAGAGCAGGTTGTTCGCTTTGTTTTAGAAATGGCTGCTTTATTCCAGCTGGATGAATGCTAAGAGCTTCTTGGGCTTACGGCTCCCTGGAGGACAGTTCCAGTGCTGAAAAGCGGGTCATATGGATGAGACTCGTCCACCATAATGTCCACACACACTCACAGATGCACAGCCTGCACACACATAAAAATACATAAAACACCATGTGCTATGTAATATGAAAGATCAAGCGGATGAAAGGATAAGTATCTAAGGGTTCTTTAAGGTTAAGTGTTGTGATGAGGGCAACACAGAACGTTCATGAGTTCTCCCAAATTACATCTGGATAAAAACCCAACAACATGCCAGCTTGTCATTGTTCCTGCATCACAGCCTGAGTCCCTTTGACTAGGTCTGGATTCATCAGCTTGGATAAAGCTCATACTGAAGAACGACTCCTAAAAAAAGAAGTTCTAAATGTTAAGCAAACAGCCTGAACGTTTTAACCTCCTATATTTTTGTATTTGTGGTCAAATGTTTGTAGACAAGATGTCAAATGCGATTGTCACAGCAGTGCAAAGCAGAACCGTAATGGTTCTTTACAGAACTTGGGCAATTCTTGATTAACCGCGAGTTGAAACAGTGAATGTCAGGAATGTTTTGGTTAAATAGTAGCAAAGCGGAAGAATTCTGCATGTTTTTAGACTCGTTACAAAGAGGAACGAACCACTAACGAAATCCTGAAGAACTGCCCTATGGAATATTGGGCGACGGATACGACCCACCCTGGAGATACTTGTTATTTCTGTGTTACTTAAGCGGTTGGATTACAGCTCGTCACCTGATTTTTATTCTCACACTACAGGCAATTTGGGAATGCCAATTAAAACGCCTAATCTGCAGGTTTTTGGACTGTGGGAGGAAACTGAAGTACCTGGGATAAAAAACACCATGCACGGGGAGAACAAATTCCATGCCTACAGACCCAAGTTGGGAATCAAACCCAGACTCTGGAGGTCCAAGGTGACAGTGCTAACCACTACACCACTGTGCCACCGTCTTATACACTACTATGATGTTTTGTTTCTATTTAAAATTTGCTCAGCTCTAATTTCTCTTGAACTTTTGACAAACTTCCTGATGATCCTCCTTGGATTTCCGACGATCTTGCAGGGCTGCAAGGCGACATTGCTAACCACTAAGCCGCCTTGCCACCAACTTTGGGGGGAATTTGGGAACGCCAATTAAAACACCATGATTTTGGAGGGTGGGAGGAAACCGGGGTACCCGGTGGAAACCCACCAAACACCATGCAAACTCCACGCACACGAGACACAGAGGCAGGAATCGAACTCAGACCTTGGAGAATGTAGTGATGAATGAATCATCCAGTGGAGGATGAAACCAGGAGCTTGGAACATCTTGACACTCATGATTGGCGTGTTTTATTCTGATGAAACCCTTCATGAGGATGAAATGGAAGTGAAAGACATGATTACGGTGTGCAGTGATGGTAAAGGGGTTTAACCTGTAGGGTACCCCAGGGGGACATGACTGGGAAACACTCTTGTGTGTGTGATAAAGAGAGAGGGTAAGTGTGGGGTAATTAGTAATAATAATAATAATAATAATAATAATAATAATAAGATATACAAATGGCCTCTGGAGAATCGTGACTTGATAAGAAAAAGCCCACAGGAATATAATTATTGATTGCATCCTCCACACCCACCTCTCTCTCTCTCTCTCTCTCTCTCTCTCTCATTTCCTCTCCTCTTTTCTCCAAGTGCTGCAGAGGAGCCGCTTACTGCATCACGGGGGAGGAAGTGCACAGCAGCAATAAAACCGGGCAGGAAAGGTTTTTAAAAACGGGAGAAAGAAGAAGATAGAAGATAAAAGCAAAAAAAACAAGAAAAACGCCTTTGATCTGACCAGACTTTCGTGCTGGGATAGAGCGCGCGCGCGCGCGTGCGGGGGAATACCGGGTGCGCCGGGGTGCGAGAGGACGCGCGCGCTCTGCTGGATCCGCGCGAGGCTTGTTCCTCTCCGTCTCGCGGGTGAGTCCGTGTCACTAATGCGCGAGAGAGAGCGTGCTTGTTTTTTTTTTTTTTTTTTAATGCATGTCAATCTGTTGCAGGTAATTTGAGTTTTAAATTAAATGAGAAAAGCACATGCGTGTGTGTGTGTGTGTGTGTGTGTGAAGTGAGAAGTGAGCATCCGCATTGAGAGCTGTCACGACTTGGAGTGGTGTCGTGCGCTGCTTTCTATAGAAGGAACTTTGTGCTGTTGTGCTTAGCACTGTTGCCTTGCACCTCCAGGCTCTGGGTTCGATTCCCACCTCCTGTGTGTGTGTGTGGAGTATGGTGGGTTTCCTCTGGGTACTCCAAAATTTGCAGATCTCAAATTGCCTGTAGTGTGTGTGTGATGGATAGGCACACTGTTTATGGTGTACCCCACCTCATGCCCTAAGGATGGTGGTGGGATAGGTTCCAGGCCCCTCGTCACCCTTATGATAAAGCGATGAGGTAGAGGTGATGAGAGAGTTATTTAGCTGTTTCTGCTGAACCGCTTCTTCCATCTTCTTTACAGCACCGAGTAAAATGTAACTGTTTTTCAAGTTGCACAAGGGTACATTTACTTTCCTCAGGTTTGCACCAAGCACACAGACATCATACCCATGGCAGTACCACCATAGCACCAAGTGTACAGTATGTTACATACACTGCTTCATCACCCTCAACACACACACAATCATTTTGTCCCATATGCCGATCTGTGCCTTTATTATGTGCATGCCTAAAATATAATGTATAAATTGCATTATAGTTCAAGGTACATCGTGCCAGTTTTGCAAAAGCATGACACGAGCACATTTTGCAAAGGAGGTACAGTTTAGTTTCCTTTTTTTTATTATTATAGCAGATGATAAATACTCTCTAAATGGATGAAAGCCATACTTGTGAAAGTAAGACTCTAGGAAATCCTGAAAAGTACACAGTGATACCTTTTTAATGATTTTTGCAGTTGCTCAAAGGTTAACACTGCCCTCTGGTCAAAAGAATAAAAATTTTGTCCCATATACCACAGACTTAGCAGAAAAATAGTCATTTTTGTGTCACTGTACAGTACCTTTCGTATGGAGCTCTAATATGTACAGTATACACTTTTACACTGTATCCAAGTGTGCATAAGAAGATTTAAGATACCGTACATGAATGACCTGCAGTTTAAAGGTTTAATGCACCTTTTTCTATGTACATGATGATATTATACTAGTTACAGAAGGTGGATGCTTGATGATACCGTACAGTACCTGTACTTACTCTCGCAGGTGAATAATAGGTGCTGAATAGGTACAACAAAGCAAAACACCCTGTTACTGTGTACCTTCAAAGTACTGTTTAAGGTCCTATGTCACAGTTTCCTTGAATGTTGGCAGATTTTTAGGAATAAAGCTTTTCATCTTTTACCTGGGACGGTGCAGGTAGTGTACCTGTAATTCGTTTTAAGGTAAAGCTTTAAATGTACATTAGTAGTCTTAAGGTCTGCTTAAATAATTGTTTTATTTGAACGTCTATAAATCACAGATTCATTTTAGATTAAAGCTTATTAAAGGTACATTAATGGTTCTTATGTACCTTAAAAAAATATTTAGAAGGAAGATCATATTCGCATGTACTGTAGGAAGCCTGACGTTTGGTCTTCTCTTTTATTCTGTGAATGAATGAATAAATGAATGAGGCGAAAATTTTGTCAGTGAGCTGTAGTATAAGAGGCACAAAAAAAAAAGCAAGGGAGAGGGAGACAGGGCGAGAGAGATGAGGAGAGAAATTGATTCCTGTGTACACGCAGTGAGGAGAGCCGAAATTTCATTAAGGGGATGCTGCTTGCGTCAGAGCCGTGCATGGTGATTGATGTGTTCTCCATCGTGCTGCCGCTTGGAAAGAGTGAGAGAGAGAGAGAGAGAGAGAGAGCGAGAGAGGAACCGAATGCAAAAGCATGTACTGTAGTATACTGCAGTCTTTCCAGCTCCATCACACAGCCTCGTTTCCTCTGTTTAGCAAACGGGTTTTATTATAGTAAGACTTTGTAATCCTGCTCAACCACACACACACACACACACACACACACACACAATGATTATAAAATATAAGCTTATTGCACAACCTACAGTATGTAAGTAATGGACAGTCTGTAGATTTTCTAGGTTTATGTTTCAGTTCTTTTTTTTTTCTCTTTTTTTTTTTGCTCTTATTTAATAAAAGAGCAGATGAAATTGAATTGAAAATGTATTTCCAAAATCTCTGGATAAATATTTAATCCATATTGAATCCACATATTTCCAGATTTAAAACACCTTTTTTTACAAGTGAAAAAAAAAAGAAATGTATGAAAAATATCGAATGGTATAAGAATAAGTGAATTATATTTGAAGTGAATCACATGAAAGAAAAAATCAATTTAAATAATTGAATCATTTCTCAGAGTTCTGTCAGAGATTGTTCTGTAAAGGATTTATATTATAAGAGAGGCAAATATTCTGATTTAATGAAAGTATTGCTTTAGTACTGCTGCTTTAAAGGTCATGACCTTTAACCCTGTATCCGGAGCCGTCAGGATAACTCAGCATCTTTGTAATAAAGCTGATATTTTCTAAGCAACGTATTCATTTATGAGGGAAACTTCATGCTTTGTACATTCTGACTCATTCAGCAGAAGCGCGGAGAGGTTTATCAGCTTTGTGACACACACGATGATGTTTCATCAGCAGAGGTCAAAGGGCATCAGGTTATCAGCTGCACTGATGGAAACCAATGTTCTATTATTGCTTTCCTTCTGCCTGGATGTTGTCTTTTGGTCTTTTCTTACTCTGACACACACACACACACACACACACACACACACACACACAAGCAGCTGCTGGTGAGGTCCCCACAGCCATCCATCATCATACTGCTGTAGGACAAGGTTCGTGTTCTGCCTGAGTGCACAAGTTTGTGCGCTGTTGAATTCTTGATACTGATTGTCAGAAGGTGTTGATTAATTTCCTATGACAGCAGCTCAGGAAGTAGTGGAGCTGCAAATCACCGGTTTATATCAGTAAACGGGTTTATATTAATGTTCAAATACATTATCGTTCTATAGGAACAATTTACCCGATGTGCCACATAAACGGATAAAAAAACAGGGTGTTGTTGAATTGATGAATGTTTCTGTGAGGAATAGCTGTTATATCGCTAATTACAAAATGAACAAATGTGTTTTATCGACGTGCCACAGCATTTAGAATAACTATAAACAAGAGATAAAATTACACCGTGCTGTACTTAGAATAAAGCATTTTGAGAAGCTTCTCATTTGGCCTTAAAATTAACTTGTCAACGACTTGCGTAACACAATCGTTCACCAACACCACTTGCACAATACATAAACTCACCTAAGAATTATTGCCACATCCCCTTTACAGTCCTGACCTTGCTCTAAGCCATTTGTTTGGGCCATCAAAGGAGTTCCTGGGAGGCCAGTGTTTCAGATGTGAAGCATGGCTCCGGCATACTGAGAAAACGTTCTACCTTGAAGGTATCCAAGCACGACTGAAACCCTGGGATACAGTAAGTGCATTAGCAGCACAATGACCTGTCTGTTAGCTAGCTAGCTGTTATGCTAGCATGATAGTATCAGAGCTTTGACCTCATAGTAGTTTATTACAAGGCGAAAAAGACAGGGACTGCACTCATTCATCAAGCGTGTTTCGAGCACTGTAAGCCTGCCTACATCTATTATACCGCGGTGCTAACATGCTAATATCAAAGTTCAGGGGATTACAGTATATAGAGAAATAAAGGGAGTGTGCATTCCCGGTTTGACTTGAACACTCGTACAAATTCATGACTTGCATGAAGAAGAAGAAGAAAAAAAACACCATTTCATCATTTAGGTTTTTGCAATAGAAACTGAATAAAAGTAAATAAATGAATAATGAAATCTCCCCGATAATGTTGTCGTCCTCCTGCCACCGTGAGCCTGAAGCAGAGGCAGCGCTCCTGTGAGAGTGTCCTTAAAGAGACTCGACTGCTGCAGTAATGCGTCTTCTTGTGTTCATGTGTAGTGAAGGACAGCCTCGTCCATAAAGAAGGGTCAAATTCTGTTCTCTCTCTCTCTCTCTCTCTCTCTTATTATAAAGGTGCATGAGAGAAAAATATATAGAACAGGATTTCTATATACTTTTATAGACGCGTAACCCTACGTCTCTCATTTAACATATTAGCATGAAATCCAAAAACATGCATAGCAGTCAAATAATCATCACATAGAAAACTAAAAAAAAACAAAAAAAAAAAACAGTAAAATAAACAGTAGAATAAACATTAACCGAAGGTTTCTTTCAAATTTACTTATGCTAGCATGCTAATATCAGAGCGTCTACCTTATAGTAGTTCATTATAATGGAAAAAAAGGACGATGACTGCGCTCATTAATCATCATGATTAATTTTTGTTATTTATATTTTATTATTGAAGTATTTTTTTCGTTTTTTTAAAAAAAATTTTTAGGTTTCTTGTCTGCCATATGGAATGCCCAGGTTCAAATTCCAGTAACTGGATACAGCCTGGTTAAAACGGGAGGGCATCCAGTCTACAACTTGTGCCAAAGTTGTGTGGCGACCCTTGTGTGGGATCAGCCGAAAGACTACGAACATGTTTTTATAACTTGACAGCTTTTTAAGAAGCTCAATTGGCCTGTCCATTAGCAAGTGATGCTAACGAGATTACATTCATTCATTTTCTATACCGCTTAATCCTGTGTTCAGGGTCGCGGGGGACCTGGAGCCTATCCCAGGAGACTTCGGGCACTAGGCAGGGTACACCCTGGACAGGGTGCCAATCCATCGCAGGGCACACACACATACACACACTCACACACCCAATCACAAACTACGAGCAATTTAGGAACGCCAATTAGCCTAATCTGCATATCTTTGGACTGTGGGAGGAAACCGGAGTACCCGGAGGAAACCCACCAAGCACGGGGAGAACATGCAAACTCCATGCACACAGAGACGGGAATCGAGCCTGGCCGGGGAATTGAACCCAGACCCTGGAGGTGCAAGGCGACAGTGCTAACCACTACACCACCGCGCCGCCCGAGATTACATTAACATGCTAATATCGGAGTTAGGCGGCAATGCTAATCATGCTAACATGCGAATATTCAATAAAATTTTATTTGTATAGCGCTTTTAATTTAATTGTCATTGTCGCGAAGCAGCGTTACACAATCAAAAGAATTATTTAAGTTTGTATGGAATGTGAGTGTGTATGAATCAAAATGGTCAGATACTGTAGTTCCGGATGAGCAAGCCGTAGGCGACAGTGACAAAATTCCCCCCGAGAAGAAACCTTGAGAGGAACCGGACTCAACAGGGAACCCATCCTCATCTGGGTGAAACAGATATCAGGAATTGATCTGCATTTATACAGTGTGTTAGGTGGCAGCCAGTTCAGCTATAACAGTTGATGTTAATTGATGTTAATATGGAGTCCAGGTAGTTTATTGGAGACTCAGGTGGACTTGTAGGAAATTCCAGTCCTGAATTATCGAGCAAATGTAGCCGAGGCAAGTCATCAGAGAAACGACAGTCAACATCAGTCGAGGCCAGAAACGCCTTCATGGTAGAACCCGTCCCCAGACACCAGACGCATCCCAAAGAGACACACGGGGCATCGATGTGACGAGATCTCCAAGCAGAAGCGGGACACCAGGATGGGTCAGAAGGAGTCAGACGGGCAGAGGGAGTCTGGATCACTGGCAGCTCAGGAACGACATGTGAATATCAGTGTTAAGCAGCAATATTAATCGTACTTACATGCTAATATCCTAGCACAGATCACATACTGTAGGAGCTTATTACAATTTTTAAAAAATGAGCAGTGACTTACACATCTTTGCAGCTTTGTCAGTGCACATTTAAGCTAGTTGTGTTAGCTACCAATAGTGAGTAATACACACTGTATAGTCTGTTTAGCAATTTGTAGCTAACTAGCGAGGTTTTTCCTATCCCTAGTCGCAGAAGACATTGTGATGGATTGTGTTTCGGGTGTAATCCTGAGTCCTCTATGCGCTGCAGTGTTTCTTTCTTCGTTTTTTTTTTTTTTTTTTTTTTTGTCCCGTGATTAATGAAAGGGTCAGCGAGGACTCTAGTGGCCCGTGACAAGCAGCGGTGTTAGAAAAAAGACATTTTCCTTTTCCCCAGAACAGGTCCAAATCACTCCGGAAAACTTGCCGCGCTCGTCTGAGAAAATGATTCACACGCCACCCGCTATCACCCTCCTACGGCAAGCGGACCGAGGAAGTGCTTTTGTTTTATATTTAGTCTTTTACATGGTGTTGTTTTTCGTGTGTGTGTGTGTGTGTGTGTGTGTGTACAGTATATTCACAGGCGAGAATGTAGCAGTAGCATGTCGAACGGTTGTAATGTGCAGCCCGAGTGTGTACATGACCTACTGTACACGGAGACACGGAGACATGTCCTGGCCAGTTCTTCTTTTTTTTTTGTGTGTGTGTCCAATTTTGTGGACGTGTGTATGAGTGAGCGATGGATGGAAAATGTCTGTTTCATTACGATGATCATTAACATGTTGGAGACTGAAAGACTGGATGTGCAGAGATGATTGTAGATGAGAGAGAGAGAGACAGAGAGTCTGTGACCATGAGAGGTGATTACTCAAAGAGGAGCAGTGGAGAAAAGATTGGATATGTGATTTAAAGAAAGGAAGAAAAAAAAAAAGAAAAGTATAAAATATGTTTTAAAAAGTCGCCTTGCACCTCCAGGGTCTGGGTTCGATTCCCGTCTCTGTGTGCATGGAGTTTGCATGTTCTCCCCGTGCTTGGTGGGTTTCCTCCGGGTACTCCGGTTTCCTCCCACAGTCCAAAGATATGCAGGTTAGACTAATTGGCGTTCCTAAAATTGCCCGTAGTGTGTGATTGGGTGTGTGAGTGTGTGTATGTGTGTGTGCCCTGCGATGGATTGGCACCCTGTCCAGGGTGTACCCCGCCTAGTGCCCGAAGTCTCCTGGGATAGGCTCCAGGTCCCCCGCGACCCTGAACACAGGATTAAGCGGTATAGAAAATGAATGAATGAATGAATATTCATCATGGTAGTTCAAGCCAAGTCTGTTTTTTCGTCCCTTTCTTTTACCCCCAGTGTCTCTAATAATATCTCTCTATTTCTCTCTTTAATATCTTTTTCTTTCTTTTTCATAATTTTTTTTATATTACTTAAAGTTTACTTCTCAGTCAGTCTGAATGTCTCTCTCTCTCTCTCTCTCGCTCGCTTTGTGCCAGTCTCTTTCTCTCTTTCTTCACTTATCGTTGTTTGTCTCATTCACTCTGTTAGTCTCCTTTTCTCTCCTTCTGTCAGTCTTTCTTCGCAAAGAACCTGTCAATGTCTCACTTTTAGTCTCTTTCAGTATTTCTTTCACAGTCTCTCTATCTCTCTTTCCTTTCGTCTCTGTGTCCATCCCTCTCTTGTTCCCTTCCATTCCTTCTATTCTCTTGATTACAGTCTCTCTGTATTATTCTGTCTGTCTCTTTGACTTATTCCTAGTCTACTTTTCCCTCTTTTTGTCTCTCTTTGATTTAATGTCTGTCTCTGTCTCTCTCTGTCTCTCTCCGTCTCTCTCTCTCTCTCTCTCTCTCTCTCCTTATCAGTGGTCACTAGACCACTTTAATTGAATTTCAAAACATTTACGAAGCATGATGTGTGTGTGTGTGTGTGTGTGTGTGTGTGTTTGCTGTACTTGTTGTATTATTGTATTAGTGTGCACTGTTACACTGATGTGTAGTGTTGTATCAGGGTGGATTGTTGTATCCGTGCATGCTGTAGTGTTTGTATCTGAGTGTAACGTCGTGTGTTTGTGTACACTGTTGTGTTTGTCTCACTGTAAATGTGTGTAAATGTGAGCTGCATTGCATCAGCGTGGCATCAGTGGAGCCGTCGTCTTTGAAAAGCCGTTCGTATTCCCCCGGCGGTTCAGACGTCCTCCCGAGTCTGACAACACACCGACCGCTTCTGTACACAAACACACACATACACACACATAAGCCGGGTTATGCCATATTACTTTTTCAGCTTAACCCAATTTAGAGAGTTATTGGGGAGCATTTGCGGGAGTACACACAGCGATTGTGTATAATATAAGAGAAAAGGCACACACACTGTCTCTCGCACTCTCTACAGTACACACACGCGTGTGGGATTTATCTGGTGATTATTTTAGTCCACAATGGCTGTAGGGTTTTGAGGAGAACCAGAAGTGGCTGTGGAGTTAAAGCAGACAAATCAATCAGTTTTCTCCTTAGAACAAGAGATTTCGATAAACTCTGATACTAGAAAGCTGAATTGTACTAGAAAGCAGAATTGAATGAATTTGCTTGTAGATAATAAATCAATCTTTTCCGGGCGGAGAAGTTAACACTTTCCATAACATGATTTGAAATTAGGTTTGTCTTATTAACTAATTAGTAGAGGCTGGTAATAGGGTTAGGGTTAACAGACCATTAATAGCTGTTAGAAGTGAAATAAGAACAGGAACCGACTCTAATATTTTGTTGGACCGCTTGTTGGCATTGTTGGCATTGTTTCATCAACCTTATGCAATGTCGCATCCTGTCCAGAGTTGCATTGATTTTTGCTCGAGGTCTTGTAATGTTGATTCAGAGAGTCTGACCACTTCATAAAGTGCTCTTCCTAAGACTATCAATGGGTTTGATTCCTCATACTCCCAGAAGCGCTCTTTCACAAGCTTCAAGAGTCCTTGAATACGGCCGTTCCATCAGGGAAGAAAACCTCCATAGATGTGATAGCCAGAGGCCTCGTGTATCAACGCTACGTACGCACAAAAGCTTTGCTTACGCCAGTTTTCACGCGCACGGTCGGATTTACTAACAGTGAAATTAACGTGAGAATGTGCGTTCTTCCACGCCAACTTCATGTCTGGCGTACGTGTATTTCTTGTGTGTTTGTTTTATTTCCGTTGGCGACTCCTAGAGGCAATTATGTTAAATTGCACACTACAGAGTATCGCACCAACACACGTGAAAAACATTGCTATTTATTTATAATTGATTAAATGGGTTAATTGACACAATATTTTTCTAGCAATTATGTGATTTAGAACATATAAAAGCATTATCAAATGCTTTAGTCTACCTTTAGTCTATGGTAATGGCAGTGTTGACCTTATTAGAGGACATTGTCGATGGCCGAATCCGAAGGGAACGCGTTTTTAGGGATCACAGTGATTTTCTGGGCCACGATGATGACTGGTTTATTAGTCGTTTCAGATTTCCAAGCGCTATCCTCTTGGAGCTCTGTGCTGAGTTGGGTCCAAATTTGGAAAGAGAGACAGCGAGGAGCCACGCATTACCCGTTCCCTTACAGGTGCTGACAACGCTTGGTTTCCTGGCAACTGGTTCTTTCCAAAGGGAACTGGCAGACCGCTCGGGGTTAAGCCAGTCGTCTTTGAGCCGTGCAGTGCCAGCTGTATGGGACGAATCACCCGCATGTCTAGCAGGAATATAAGGTTTCCATACCATGCAGTTGACCAGCCAAACATTAAAGAGCAATTTGCAGCGATCGCCGGTTTTCCTAATGTAATCGGAGCCATCGACTGCACACACATTACTATAAAGGCGCCATCTGAAGACGAATTTGCATACATGAATCGGAAACATTTCCATTCAATAAATGTGCAAATAATATGTGATGCTCAAACAGGTTGCATGATCTGACCGCGCGCACGAACCCCCTCCCCCCCGCCGCCCGGCTGCATGATCTGACCGCCCCCAGACCAGGATGCCCCCTTCAAATTTCTCACTGCCCCTCCATATGGTCAGGTCTAGAACCGGACCTGCTCAAATGCGCATAACAAATATTGTGGCGAGGTGGCCTGGGTCAACCCATGATTCATTCATGCTCAAAAACAGCATGGCTGAGATGAGGCTCCAAGGTGGCAGGGTGCGCGATGGGTGGCTTCTTGGTGAGTGATGTATTTAAAGATATTATTCCAGCTAAGTTTTTTTTTTTTTTTTGTTATTAATTCCAGAGGACAAACTTGCAGTTTTTCTCCGGTCTACCTCCGATAGGAGAACCTCCAATTCACATTCTGTGCTGTTTCTCTTCTTGCTTGCTTTTGCCATTGCTTTTTCGCCAAAAGTGGAGTCATTTTTTTTGCCAAAGTGGAGTCATTACCATATTTATACGGGGGAGGAGGCAGGGAGGGGTTTTGCGCTCGTGCACGTGCGCTCAATTTCATGTTAATTCGGATGTACAAAGAGAATATGCGTGGGATTCCGCGTACGCAGTGTTTCATACATCAGATTTTTTTTGTTTTGTGCGTACGCACATTTACAGCTTTGTCCGTACGCAATGTTTTAGTATGAATTCAACGCAAGTCTTTGTACATGAGGCCCCTGGTGATTCAGTACATTCAGGTCGTCTAGGAGTCTCGCTCCAGAGGCTCGTACAGTGGACACTATGCATAATGGGTGCATCGCTTTATGCGCTTCCCTTCTTACCCTGACACGCCTCCATCGCTCTGGAATAGACTCAAATCCGGACTCCTCAGACAACCTTTTTCCATCACTCCAAAGTCCAATCTTTATGCTTTCTAGCAAGATTTTCCAAAAGACGCACAACACCTTTTTCCCCCCAATCCTGTGAGTTCTCATCACATTGTGTGTGTGTGTGTGTGTGTGTGTGTGTGTATAGAAATGTTCTTACTTTCACTTTAAACATTGCGTTAATTTATACTGCCCATTTTTTTTTACCATGCAACTTCACCAAGCGTTTAAGTGATCTCTGATCATAATTATTCATGATTTTCTCTGACCACATTTCCTTTAACGTTATCCAGGTTAAATAATGTGATAGTTTTTAAGCTAATTCCAGTCATTTCAACATTTCTTGGGCAGCGTATAAGAAAATAAGAAAAGTATATGCGTTGTTCGCCTGGAAAATTCATACCAACCTGTTGCTGATTGTTTTTCTAAATCATTGTGCATTATTCCTCATGCTGTATATCACAGTAATAGCACTATTTTGATTTACATACAGACTATTACTGCTAATTTAAAACTATGACAGCTTAACATTAGAGAACATTGGAGGACTTCTACTGGAAAATGTGTTTTTGGAATAAGTGGAAAACTAATTATTCTTTCTCAAAAAATATAAATGAATAAATTAAAAAAATTGCTGCAGCGTGACTTTCTAAAGCCGCCACTACTGTCAAAGACAAAACTTTCAACCAGTTACATCAGTAATGAGAAGACCTTAGCGCTAGTGTCATCTTTGGCCTCCGTCTGACACTGGAGCTTTAAATCTTTAAATCCTTTCAGCGTTCTTCTCTTTCTGCTCGCTTGAACATCTCGTACATCTCCGTATCTCCATCTGACGTTCTTTTCATCTTTTGCTTTCTGCCCTGTCTCTCTTCTTTCTCTTTCATCTCGGTTGACAATAATAAAAAGAGGAGTTGCCCTCGTCCATTCTGGTGGTTGTCATGGCAACGGGGTGGTCTGGTACATCTGAGTGATAAAAATATTCTATCCGATTTTTTTCTCCCTCTTTTTGTTTTTTTTTAACCCTAACCCTAACCCTGTGCTAATGGCACCAAGTCGATTGCAGATTTGTAGAAACAAGAAATGCCCATCATAATCCAGCAGTGAACCTGATTTTATTTTACATTATACCCTTTCGATCTTCATTAAGTAACACTTAACCGAAGCTAATTTACTAAGTCATTAATTATTCATCAAACACGGGAGAGGAGGCTGTAATGAGTAGCTGTCGATTGTAGAGGCTTCGGGGCGCTAAAGGTGTGATTACTCCGTCAAAGCTCACACATCAGACACGCCGGGGTGTGTGTCGAGCTCATGTTCTCACTGTACAGAAAGTGCTGTAGATCTCCAACAATTTATTTGAGCTCAAAAAAATAAGGCGTTTTTAAAAACATCAGTCATTATCTCTAAAGTGCCGCTATTATTTATTCAGTTTGGAAGCTGAACAAGCGCATTAGCTAGCTGGCATCTTAAGCAAAAAATAAATAAATAAATAAATAAATATCTAACAGGAATACAGTATTAATATACAGTACCAGAATTAATTACACACTCTTGGGATTTTTTTTTTCTTTATAAAAATGTGATCTACAGAGAAATGTAACGCAAAACAAACAAACAATGGTTAATAAATTCTTAACAGGAATTAATCAATTAAAGAATAATTAATTAACATTAAAAGATTATTCTTAACAGGAATTAATCAATTAAAGAATAATTAATTAACATTAAAAGATTATTCTTAACAGGAATTAATCAATTAAAGAACAATTAATTAACATTAAAAGATTATTCTTAACAGGAATTAATCAATTAAAGAACAATTAATTAACATTAAAAGATTATTCTTAACAGGAATTAATCAATTAAAGAACAATTAATTAACATTAAAAGATTATTCTTAACAGGAATTAATCAATTAAAGAATAATTAATTAACATTAAAAGATTATTCTTAACAGGAATTAATCAATTAAAGAATAATTAATTAACATTAAAAGATTATTCTTAACAGGAATTAATCAATTAAAGAACAATTAATTAACATTAAAAGATTATTCTTAACAGGAATTAATCAATTAAAGAACAATTAATTAACATTAAAAGATTATTCTTAACAGGAATTAATCAATTAAAGAATAATTAATTAACATTAAAAGATTTCACCGAAGATGTTCTGACTTGGTGGCAACGAGTAACAAATAGTTTGACTTTTCTTAATCTATCAGAACTGATGTTGTTCTACAGTATGTAGATGATTTCCTCCTTTACTGGGGCGATCGTTCTTGTCCAAGACAAAAGTCGAGTATGGTTGTTGTTCAGGGGGTCTTTTCCCACTCCAGGTCAGGGTAGTAGATTAGCAGTTACAGTAAGCTGGTGGACTGCTGATTGGAAAATCCCAGGTTCAAACCCCACTACAACCAAATTGCCACTGATGGGCCCTTGAGCAAGGCCCTTAACCCTCATCAGCTCAGATGTACCGTATAATGAGATAAAAATTGTACCCTCTGGATAAGGGTGTCGGCCAAATGCTGTTAATGTATTCCATCTTCTATTGTCAATTTCTGTCTGAAATAAAACATATTAAAAATTTTATATGCAAAGAAATGCCTCTGGAGGAAGATTCTGAGTTTAAATAAGATTTAAAAGTTATTTGATATTAAAAGCTGTTTTGTTTCACCCAGTTGTATCACTCTGATTAGATGTGATTCATCTATTTTAAAGTTGACATAAAGAATAAAGATTGCAGTTTCTATGGCTGGTACCAAGTCTGGCCTGATACTCATTTTCGTCAATTCCAGTTTTTTAGCTAAAATATGTAGACCTATAACTGGTCCCTACCCTCATAAGCTAACGTCAGCTAAATCATTCATATAAATGCTTGTGATCGGCCACAAATGAGAAGCGATGGGTTACTACAGTATGTTTGCAGAACTAGAATTACGTCGATGTTTTTCTCCCCCATGTGTTAATCTGTGCTTGATTTGGACCTGTCTCAACATTGGTCCATCACCTGTAGACCCTGTGCTAGATCACGACTATGAAGACACTTATATTCTGCATTTTATTAGTGTTCTGATCTGTTTAATTTCCTCTCCTTCACAGTGTGTATCTCCGGCTCTTTTGGATGCTGGATCGAAGCCCCACCCCGGATTCAAGTAAAGAGGACATCGTTGCAAACTAGACACCGTCTTCTGCTTCAGTTCTGAATCATTTAAACCACAGTTAAAGATGGAGGACGCGTACAGAGAGAGAACTTCTCTAGCCCGTGGTGCTCACGATATCGCCAAAGAAGCCAAACGACATGCAGTCAAAAAAGTGAACAAAGCCATGGACCGGGCATCAGACGAGTACTCAGGCCGTACGTACCACCGGTTCGAAAACGACGAGGAAGACGAGGGCGGAGACGATGACCGCTACTACTACCAGGACGGTCAGGCGAAGCAACGCGAGGATGACGAAGGATCCAGCGACGCCACCGAAGGCCACGACGATGAAGACGAGATCTACGAGGGCGAGTACCAGGGTGTGCCCGGCACCGGGGACGGACATGTGGCACTGGGGCGGGTGGTTGCAGATGGAGCGAAGGACAAGAAAGAGCTGGAGAAAGAGCGGGAGGCGGAGGAGGAGGAGCTAGCGCAACAGTACGAGCTGATCATCCAGGAGTGCGGACACGGCCGCTTCCAGTGGCAGCTCTTCTTCGTGCTGGGGTTGGCGCTCATGTCTGACGGCGTGGAGGTTTTCGTTGTTGGGTTCGTGTTGCCGAGTGCTGAGACTGACATGTGCGTGCCCAACTCTGGAGCAGGGTGGCTGGGTGAGTGAAGGGTCCATGAGAAGAATTAGACACACAACACACAAATACGGTCACTCAAACACATTTCATTTAACGCATGTACGTTTAGCGCCGTTTTAAAAAAGTTTCCCCATTTATCTTATTAAAGTTCATTTTTGTTAGAAGAATTGACTTGCAAAAGCGACAGACAAATGGTTTTAGACCAATAGCAGTACTTCCTAAGTTCCTGAACAAGGTCCTGTCCTGGGTTCCATAGCAATATGTAAAATAACAAAAGAGGGATGGCTATGTGTTTGAATGTGTGTGTGTGTGTGTGTGTGTGTGTGTATGCTTAGTAATCCAATTGGGATGGATTAGAAAGTGTGTTGTCATGGCACCAGGTACAGTATGAGTACATGAGTGGGTAGTGTTATATTGGGTTTGCTCGTGATCATGTCTATGTGTGTGTGTGCGTGTGAGTGTGTGTGTGAGTGTGTGTCCTCATTCTGACACAGGTACACCTGAATGGATCCTTTCTCAAATCAAGCCCTGCAGGTCTTTGTTTAATTACTTAATAAACTGAATTGTGTGAGATTATGGGATTGTATGTCAACGTTTTATTTCTTAACATTAAATGTACGCCTGCAGCTACCCTGCCTCTCAAACACACACAAAGGATTCCAACACAGGTGGAGAGACAGGTTGAGTATATACTGTAGTATATACTGTATACAGTATACTGGGAGAAACGAGACCATTTGTGTCTCTAAATCAAAACCACCAGTGTGGCAGATTTCTTCTGTCCTCGTACTGGACACGCACTTTCTTTTCTGGTTTTGTCTGATGTTTCGGGGCAGGAAGACGTATACACACACAGGGAGCGCGCTCACACGCCACGTATCGGCATCTGATTCGCCGAAGATGCTTAATACTGTAACTACACATGCATTTTGTGCTTTTAGAGAAAATAAAGAGACAGAGAGAGAGAGAGAGATAGAGAGAGAGGCAATCTGGAGAGGAAAGTGGAAAAAAAAGCATCAGGGCATGAAATCAGAAAACTAGGCTCTAGGGCTCCTCTAAGGAGAACAGCTGGCCCGCTTTGCGAAGACGTTTCGTCAATGTTGACTTGCAGCATAAAAAAAGCATCAACTTTTCATATTTTCTGTCCTCTTTCTATCTACTGAATTCTCAGATCTGATTGGTCGAAACGGGCTTGATACATTTTCTATAACAGCGGCTCAGACATCAGTACCAGGTGTCAGTATAATTGTGAGCAAATAACAAAATATTCCCATTCAGCGTTACTGTCCTGTCCTGCTTTTACACTCGTTCAGCCGTAAGGTTGTTTATTCATTACATGTATTGATCCTGACAAAATCCACGTCCTTGATTAGATTAGGTTCTCATGGTGCAGTGAATGCCCTAATGGATCTGTGACTGTGCTAAAGATGATCAAAAGTCAGAGACTTTGTTCATGCAGGCTTTGTTCACATTTATGTATTCACATTAACTTAAGTGTTATACAAAAAAAAAAAGGTTGCACATTTTAATGTTTCACTCAAACGTCTTGTGTTCATGGGTGAAAATAAAAAAGAAGGGTAGAAATATATAATATATAATATAGAAATATAGATGGTAATATATATATACTGTGTATATGTATATATATATATATATATATATATATATATATATATATATATATATATATATATTAGCTGTAAAACAAAAAAATGGATATTATGTACAAAATAATAAAATAGAATTACAATAAAATAAAATGTAATTGCAATGGAATTGGGATACAGAAACCATGTCCAGTCATGAGCAAGACAATGTGCAATGCGAGGAATTTGCAGGATAATCTGCAAAGTCAAGGTCACAGTACAAAGTTCCATGGTGTGCAAAATGTGCAAATGCACTTCTTACCCTGACACGCCCATCGCTCTGGAATAGGCTCAATCTGGGCTCATCAGGTCACATGGCCTTTTTCCATCGCTCCAAAATCCAATCTTTATGCTTTCTAGCACACTGAAGGCTTTTATTTCTAATGACTCCCACTAACAAGTGGTTTTCTAATATTTAGTCCCAATCCTGTGAGTTATCTTCACATTGTGCGTGTATGGAAATATGTAATACTTTCACTCTGACTTCTACTGTCAACCTTTTTTACAATGCAACTTCACCAAGCGTTTAAGTGATCATTGCTCATTTTTTTCTGACCATGTTACTTTTTTCACAAGGTTGATGGTTCAGCACTATCCTTCCAGGTTTTAATAATGTGTGGACAGTTCTTAACCCAATTCCAGAACATTTTATGTTGTATTTGTTTGATGCAGCTCAATAATTTGGCCCTTTTTTTTTTAAACAGTGATCAGGTGTTGTTTTAATACAGTGTGCTGTAGTTTATTTTCTACTGCCTAAAAATGTATTGAAGAAAGACTGACTTGAGGTCAGGCAGCTGACCTCACGAAAACTGCATTCTCAGAAAATAAGTACCTTTCCAGGTACAAACGTTTGTCACCACGGTGTTCCTGCTGAAGGGTCCAGATTTTTCTAGCTTTCGCCCTGAAAAAGTGGACGTATTATACCTCTAAAACTCATTTAAGCTACAAAATTGCATTGTAAGGACCTTGGGGAGCACACATTGGTGTGTAAATTAGGGAGCAAAATGTACCTTTTTAATGACTGCCCTATACAATCATTCTCACTTTAAACTCCGGAGACATGGGTATGAGCCGAGGGACTCGCCGAGAGTCAGTGAAATGTTTCCATCTGTCATCAAGCCATACTGCGAGGAGATTGTATAGGTAGATGTCAGGGAATATGTTTTCTAGGTAGGAATTAATCATCCATGCTGAGCCGAATTTAATTAATAAACAGAGTCTCTCATAGACCACGGAGCTGTAACGAGAAAGGAAGAAAAAAAAAACTCTTTATTTCTCTTTATTGTTGCCATAAAAAGGGCAGAAAGAGAGTGACACAGTGATGTTTGGCTCAGCAAACATTTTATGCATCAACTGTTTTATAAAACTGCTGAATAAGAGAGAAATAAAACACATGAGGTCGTGCTGTTAAAGGCCAGGATGAAATGGAATGTGTTTCCTCTGGTACTACAGACTAGGGCTGCACAATATATCAAAACATTATCGTTATCGCGATAATGGTATACGCAATATCTGTATCGCAAAGAGTTGCGATAAATGAAATCGATGAGTGTACGGTTGCACGTAAATAAAAATTAATGTTTGAAAGTAATTCATATTGTGTTGGCAGGTTTATAGTAACAGCAAACCAGAAGTCAGAATATCTGCTGAGGGGTTTAAGTCATTCATAGTGTTTTGAAGTCTAAATATTTGCAACTTCCTTGACATATAGTTTCTTTTTAGCCTGAATTAGATTTAATGACATCAGACGAATATCTATTACCTGTTTATTTTAGTATGATCATTACATATATAAATGATTTTTTTAAAATAGGCAATAATAATAATAATAAAATATGCATTTTTCTAGGGAAATGTTATATCGCAAGAAATATCGTTATCGCAATATTCAACAACAATATTGCATATTTTCCTAATAGCGTGCAGCCCTACTACAGACTTTCCATAAAAGTAATATATTGTTACAAAGCACTGACTAATTGAGACTCCTTTCAACACTAATGTTAAATAAAAAATAAAAAATAAATTAAAGATTTTAACTAATTTTATCTGTATACTAATAGGAAATGATAATATATTTGAAGCAGTCGCTTAATATAAACATGTAATTTTTTCCTGTAGTAAAAAAAAATTCAAACCTTTGGTACATTGCTTTAGCTTGGCTAAATATCCCTTTATCTATTTTATTAATAACAGAAAGAGTCAAAACAGTATGAGAATGTCTGATAAACAACTGGAGGAGGAACAGCATATGGCCTAGTAGCTAAATTTGCAGCTATCTACCCTAAGCTAGGCTGTCGAACTTATAGCGTCAGTATAAAGATACAAATATTTAACACCATACTGATTTGTGTTTTTTGTTGTAGAGAAGAAAATATATTGAATTTCCAGAACATGAATCGGCCTCTGAACACAGAAAGACTGAAAAACAAGAGCATTAACCCGAGCTTGACCTTGTGAGGCGTGATCATCAGCTCTCCTCTATCTTTGTGCTTTCCTCTTTGTACACTTCATTGAGTCAGTATAACTACATCCCATACACACCAGCAGGGTGTTAATAGACATCCCAGTCGGCAGAATTCGCAGCTTCTGTCTTGGATCTGAAATGAAATTTTATTTTCTGCTGTCAAACTAAAGTATCAAGTATCTGGGATGCTACTAGCCACAGTTTAAATTTTTTTCAATTTTATTTGTATAGCGCTTTTAACAATTGACATTGTCTCAACAGCTTTACACAATCAAAAGAATTATTTAAGTTTGTATGGAATGTGAATGTGTATGAATCAAAATGTTCAGATAGTCCCTGGTGAGCAAGCCGCGGGCGACAGTGGCAAGGAAAAACTCCCTGAGATGGTAATAGGAAGAAACCTTGAGAGGAACCAGACTCAACAGGGAACCCATCCTCATCCTCAAAAAAAAAAAAAAAAAAACAACCAAGATGGCGCCAGTGAGGTCGGCTGCCGTCACGACTGCTCCGACCACCTTTTCTTTGTTTTTGTTTTTTAAGTTAGTTTTCTTTGTTTTAAAATCGGCAAAATCACCACCATTGAGCACATTAGGTATGATAGAGACACTCTTGTTTCTATTGGTACACAATGTACTCACAATTCGACGTTTTTAACTCCGGATCCGAGTGAGATCCTGAAGGAGAACAATGGACGCGACGCGAAGCGGCGGCCTCGAGGGAAACGAGCTGGCGTTAGGAATAGGCTCTGAGCCCGTGCACACCGCACACCTCTGCCTAGCATCCTGCTCGCCAACGTCCAGTCACTGGAGAACAAACTCGATGAACTCAGGGCCAGGATAAAGTTCCAGAGAGACATTCGGGACTGCAACCTTCTCTGCTTCACCGAGACATGGCTGAACCCAGCGGTGCCGGACCACGCCACACAGCCGGCCGAGTTCTTCTCGGTTCACCGCATGGACAGGACGTGGGACTCTGGAAAGTCAAAGGGAGGCGGCGTGTGTTAATGGTGAACAGCAGCTGGTGCAACAGCGCGAGCGTTGTTCCTCTTGCACGCTCCTGCACACCAAACCTGGAACTACTGTCCATCATGTGTCGTCCTTTTTATCTACCCCGGGAGTTCACATCGGTCATAATCAGCGCCGTCTATATACCACCACAAGCAGACACAGACATTGCCTTATGCGAGCTGCATGAGGCGCTCACACAGCACCAGACACAACACCGGGACGCTGCGCTTATTGTGGCGGGGGACTTTAACAGTGCCAACCTCAAACGCACAGCGCCGAACTTTTGTCAGCACATCACCTGCCCCACCAGGGGCGAAAGGATACTGGACCATTGTTATACTACGGTCAAAGACGGTTACAAGGCACAATCTCGTCCAGCGTTTGGTAAATCCGACCACGCCGCCATCTTCCTCATGCCAAAATATAAACAATGGCTGAAACAGGAAGTTCCGGTTCAGAGGGAGGTCGCGCGCTGGACGGACCAATCGGAGGCCGCGTTACAGGACGCACTCGATGACGCAGACTGGGACATGTTCAGAAACAGCTCCGATGATCAGCGTGTTTACGGAAGCGGTTGTGGGATCTATTGGGAAGCTAGTAGACGATATGGTGGAGAAAAAGACTATCAGAACGTTTCCCAACCAGAAGCCGTGGGTGGATAAAACCATCCGCGACGCTCTGAGATCTCGCACCGCCGCCTACAACACGGGACTTGCGTCGGGGGACATAGAACCGTACAAGGCTGCGTCATACAATGTCCGGAAGGCGGTAAAAGAGGCGAAGCGGCGCTACGGGAGAAAACTAGAGTCACAGCTTCAACAGAGTGACTCTAGGAGCCTGTGGCAGGGATTAAGGACAATTACGGACTATAAAGCACCAACATCCGCTATGATTATGCGGACGCGACTCTGGCAGACGAGCTGAACATATTCTACGCTCGCTTCGATGCTGCAGCTAAAGACGCTAGCGATGCTAATGCTAGCGGCGCTAATGCTAACGGCGCTAACAGCTGCAGACAGGAAGACACTGCCAGTACCGGAAACGCGCTCATCATCTCCGAGCACGACGTGAGGAGAGCCTTCAAGAGAGTCAACACCAGGAAAGCAGCAGGACCAGACGGTATCTCAGGTCGTATTCTCAGAGCCTGCGCAGCTCTTCACTACCGGACACACTCGACCCACTACAGTTCGCTTATTGTCCGAACCGTTCCACAGACGATGCAATCTCAAATCTCCTCCACACATCTCTCACCCACCTGGACGCTAAGAGGGGAAATTATGTGAAAATGCTCTTCATCGACTACAGCTCTGCATTTAATACCATAATTCCCTCCACACTCACCACCAAGCTGGAGCACCTGGGACTCAGCTCACCCATGTGTCAGTGGATCTCCAACTTTTTAACTGGCAGACCACAGGCAGTAAGGATGGGCGGTCATGTCTCAGCCTCCCTCACACTCAGCACTGGAGCCCCCCAGGGTTGTGTTCTGAGCCCCCTGCTGTACTCTTTATACACCTACGACTGCGTGGCCACTACCAACTCCACCGCCGTCATCAAGTTTGCTGACGACACTGTCATGGTGGGCCTGATCACGAACAACGATGAGTCGGCCTACCTGGAGGAGATTGGAAATCTGAAGAACTGGTGCCAGAGGAACAATCTCCTCCTGAACGTCAGTAAGACAAAGGAGCTGATAGTGGACTTTAGTACAAAGCAGGAGAGGAACTACCAGACCCCCGTCATCAACAGGAGCCCAGTGGAGAGAGTGGACAGCTTCAGATACCTCGGTGTTCACATCACGCAGGACCTGTCATGGTCCTGTCACATCAACACCGTGGTGAAAAAAGCCCGGCAGCGTCTCTACCACCTCAGACGTTTGAGAGACTTCAGACTGCCCTCCAAGGTGCTCAGGAATTTCTACTCCTGCACCATAGAGAGCATCCTGACGGGAAACATCATGACCTGGTTTGGAAACAGCACCATGCAGGACAGACGAGCTCTACAGAGGGTGGTGCGTTCAGCTGAGCGCATCATCCGCACCGAGCTCCCTGACCTGCACTCCATCTACAGCAAGCGGTGCTGGACCAAGGTCAGGAAGAACGTGAAGGACCTCAGCCATCCCAACAATGGACTGTTCTCTCTGTTGCGGTCAGGAAAGCGCTTCCGCTCCCTGAAGGCCAACACAGAGAGACTGAGGAGGAGCTTCTTCCCGCATGCGATAAGGTCTCTCAAGCATACCACATTCACACCACAAACAAAGAACTAATACAACCTGTTAACGTCAATAGACACTATGGACACTTTCATGCACATCTACACTTACATCGGAACTCATGTTTATGTTTACATTCTGGACCCTTACACAAAGTCACTTTAATAAGGCACCTTAAGAACACGTTTCTATGCATACTTGCACACCATACTTCCTCCACCAAATTTCAATTTAAAAAAAAAAAAAAAAAGAAAATCTCTATTGTACAGTTTATTTTTATTTTTATGTACAGTATACTTTTATTTTTATTTCTATTTTTTATTCTAGTTAAGTTAAAATTTTCCTATCGTATTTCTTTATTCATATTTATTTCTTACTATAAGATTTAATTCTCTTTTTAAGGTCACTGGCGGTCGTGTAAGCATTTCACTGCATATCGTACTGTGTATGACTGTGTATGTGACGAATAAAATTTGTGACGAATAAAATTTGAATTTGAATTTGAATTTGAATCTGGGTGAAACAGATAGCAGGAAATGATCTGCATTTATACAGTGTGTTAGGTGGCAGCCAGTTCAGCTATAATAGTTGATGTTAATTGATGTTAAAATGGAGTCCAGTAGTTATTGGAGACTCAGGTAGACTTGTAGAAAGTTCCAGTCCTGAACTATCGAATTGTCAAGTCCTCAGAGAAACAGCTGCCAACACCAGTAGAGGCCAGAACCGTCTTCTAAGCAGAGAGAATCATCCCCAGACACCAGACGCATCCCAAAGAGACACACGGGGGCATCCATGCGACGAGACCTCCAACCAGAAACGGGGCACCAGGATGGATCAGACAGGTCCGGAGGGCAGAGAGAGTCTGGATCACTGGCAGCTCAGGAATGACATGTGTAGTTCGACAGAGAGAGAGAGAGAAAGAGTGAAAGGGGGAGACGGGGGGAGAGAGGAAAGAGAAAGAGAGGGAGAAAGGAAGAAGAGGAGAGATGGCAGTTAGGTATGGTCACAGTCACAATGTATAATGTGAATGTATATTTACTGTAGAGTGCAAGCAGAGACTCCGGCAGGACTAACTATTGCCTCTTTTCCACTGCATAGTACGCCACAACACGGTTCAGTTCAACTCACTTCGGTTCGGCTCAGTTTGGCTCGGTTTGCGCTTCCACTGCAGTTTAGTAACGCTTTAGAGTGGACGGGATTATTCACGTGTCGTTTTAGTTGCGGCGCTGCTACTGCCGTGACGTCATCGTGTTCTTCATTCTCGGCATGTGGATGTTTTTAACAGCGAGACGAAGGAGTTTGTTTCAAAAGAGGCTGATGGCAGCCAAAGAAAATTTTTGGTTAATACAAAAAGGTTCGTCCGATCCTTCTCTGGCTGTTTCTAAATATAGCGGTTCTGTTGTGTCTCGTGTCGCAAGTTCGGTGACGCAGTAATGACGATTTTCTCCGGCCAATCGGTGACCAGCAGAGTTTACACTTCACGTTTTGGTAACGGTTCGGCGCGCTTGGAACCTCGGCTGAGGTGATACTAAAAAAAGGACCAGGTACCAGGTACTGTTGCCAGTGGAAAACCCCCCAAAAGTGAGTTGAACTGAACCGTGTCGAGGAAGACAGCATCTAAACATACCAGTTACACATGCTAGCTTGATCATACATAAGCAATATCACATGGGAGGAAGTTCTGTATTGCTGGATATTCATGAACACCATCTATTATCAACAGGTTATGATGATGATCACTTATTTACGGAAATTTCTTTTTTACATTTTAAATTTTTTTACAAATGGGTAAAAAAAATTTGCAGTGGTACATTTTTTGTATCTGTTTCCAGGGGTGCAGCTTTCACAGGATGCCAGATGCACTAGATCCCTGGTTACTGAGTAGCACAGCAATATTGTTGAAGTTGTGATTTCTTACTTTGCAAGGTGCACAGGCAATAGAAATTCAGTAGAAACCGTACTATAAAATTTTTAACTTTCATCTTTTACCACGCTAGCGATATGCAGCGTAGTACTCCGTGTCACCAGGAAGCAATAGCTCCCAGTCAGCCACGTAAAAACATGAGAGGTAACAACCGGTCATCTACAGGAGCCGTTCTCAAATTTAAAAGTGTCATGCTGCAATTTGGTGAAATATAGCGGTTTTGTGAAATGCATTTTCCCATAGGAAGTAATGTACATGCAGAGAATCCGTTCCAGGCAGCCAAAAATATTACCAATATTGCCAATTTCCAACACTATAATAATATTTTTGCGTATAAAAACAATTAAGGCCTCCGAGTGGCGGAGTGGTAAAATACTGTAACCTCTCGCAGCTAGAGGTCTAGAGAGAGCTGATTGGCCGAGCACTCTCAGGGGGGAGGGATGAGAGGTACTTCGTGCTTCCACATTAATCACGGCTCTGCAGCCAATCAGGGGCGTCTATGAGCTCACGCGAGCGGAAGGAGCAGATAGTGCTGTTCTCCGAGTGTGTTACACCGCCCCTAACGGTGCGTGAGCGAGCAGTTCGAAAAGATGCTGTCGGCTGGCGTCACCTGGTACAGAGGAAACACGTGATAGTCTTCAGCCCTCACGACTGAGTGGTAGTAGTAGCCTTAATGTGGAGCCCCCTAGTGACAGGGAGGAATTGGACACGACTAAATTAGGGAGAAAATCGGAGGAAAAAAAAACAAACAATCAAAACATTTATAAAAGACATGTAAATGAAGTAAAACTCGAAATAAAGACTATTTAAATCTCACTTAACCTTAATGCATGATTCCTTTCGGCACGGATACTTTAAAAATCAACCTTAAAGTGGCCCCGTTTTCTTCTTGCTAATATTTTTGGTACCCGTGATGCTATTCTTCACTAACTGCAAAAATTATTTTTTTTTTTTATAAAAAAAAAATATATATATATATATATGTAAACTCGCTGTAAACTGACTTCTCATTGGCCCCATAAAGTGTACTATAGGCTGTGTGTGTGTTTTTTTTCTCTCTGAGAACGTTTAAGCTAGGCTAGGCTAAGCTACGATGTTTGTTCAGTTAGGTGTAGACCATTAAAAGCATTTTCAACTTTTTTTAACGGCATACCTGTCAGAAATTGGAATTGTTAACATTTCTTTTACATTCTTTTAGTTTAAAAACATTCTCACATTTAAGCTAAGTATAGCTAGCACCTCTAGACGCCTCGATACATAGCGTGACTGTTGAAGAGCTGTGTTAATACCTTTTACTTTTTAGCCACCATTTGAAGTAGAATACCGACCAAACACCACATACACAAAATGCTAATAGTGCTAGCTAAAGGCAAAAACGTTGGAACGAGTGAGAAAGAAAGTTACTTTAATTTCTATGACTGGAATTTGTTCATTATGATTGTGAAAAATTCTACAAGTGCGATTAAAGACAACACAGCTAGCATTTAGCATGCGGTTGTTCGTAATAAGAAACGTATGGCATTTATGTTACGGTGAAGCGCGTTGTGATAGGAATCGTGTTACAGTAGCAAAAAAACGCTATCGAGTTTACCTCCAGGGGAAGACAAATGCACTTGTCCTTTAGCCTCTAGCTAACTCAGCTGAATTAATACTACGGAGCATCGAGTATGCGGTTTCTCGGTTACAGTAGATTATCTCGGGCATTAGAAGGTTGAAACAACATCTCCCTGATGGATCGTTTAGCTCTAGCAGTGTGTGTGTGTGTGTGTGTGTGCACTGCACTCTCTCTTTGTCAGCCTGTAATGAATCACCTGCCGTTCCTCATCATGCCTGCAAGAGTAGATAACACGGATTGCTTTCTGCATATCAGCCCCCATCAGAGAGGCTTCAGAAAGCACCAGAACATTACGGGAGCACAATGAGAGCCAGAGAGACCTGAGCGTGCGTGTCTTTACCGTGGAGGAAGCGGACGACAAACCGTTAGAACAAATTAGCATTTTTATTAGCATCTTGGCTGGGGAGCGGTCAGCGGGTTTATCGTGTGTGTGTGTGTGTGTGTGTGTGTGTGTGTGTGTGTGTGTGTGTGTGCACTGAATGACTGATCATCCCTGTCCTTTTATACTAACTCAAGTGAATTAGAGAAAGGCAGATGAAATTTAGACACGACTCAGCGAGCGTCAGATGACCAGAGACAACCATATTAGGCCAAACCTAAAACTGATACTTTCCTTAAATTTAGATTATAATTCAAGGTGTGTTTGATTAGTGGTTGGCGGTTGGTGGGAAAAAAACAAGATCAATGCTGACAACAATCACTAGAAGACTTACTTCTATAAGACCGGCTTTGCACTCAGAGACATTTTTGGCCAGTTTGGAGGCGGGGCTTACAAAGTTTTATAGCATGTACAACAATGTTGGATGCGTGCAATACCTATGATTGAGCCACACATATTTAGTAAGATGGGCTGACACAAGACACATTTTATACATAACTAAGGTGTTCCATCTCCTTTCTTTGGTATTATACTGTAAACCTTGAAACAGGAAATAACCGGAAAGGTTCAGATAATCATGTAGCTCAGCACTAGGAATGTAATAGTGGATCCGTTAGCACCATCACCTCACACCTCCAGGGTCCAGGTTTGATTCCCGCCTCAAGGTCTGTGTGCATGGAGTTTGCTCCGGTTTCCTCCCACAGTCCAAAGACCAATTAGGCTAACTGGCATCCACAAATTGAGCATAGTGTGTTTATGCGATTGTGAATGTTGACCAGAGGTTCTACAGTCATAAAAATGGAGATAAATACAGTGGCCACCACTGGCCTCCACAGTCCCTAGTTGGACTACAGAGGCTCCTAGATGGATGGTACAGTATGGCGTTATATTTTGTCCTTTGTTGTTGAAGGACGATCTTGCCCCGTTTAGTCATGTTTACATATTCAGATGGATCGCCAGTGTGTTTGTAGAAACCTAAAACGTGAAGAAAAAACTTTCCTTGCTTTTTGTCCCTTTTCTATTTTCGGATTGGTCTGGGATTTAAAGCAGCCAATTAGATTTTTCCCTAATGTGAGCTCATATATGAAGAGTCCCTCTGCTCAGCTCTGATTGTTGTCTGGAGGGGAGTGGCTCAGAAGTAGCTCATTTACATAGACACTGAAACAGAATGTTAAGAAAAGGGGTGAAACTGAGGTATTGGGGAAGGTGTGGGGACGTCCTGAGACCTGTGTGAACATAATAAACAAATTATAAAATGTAGGACCTTTACTGTAATTCTGAATGTTACCAAACATTAACTAAACATCTCACACTGAGCTTTTATACAGGTCCTTCTCAAAAAATTAGCATATTGTGATAAAGTTCATTATTTTCTGTAATGTACTGATAAACATTAGACTTTCATATATTTTAGATTCATTACACACAAACTGAAGTAGTTCAAGCCTTTTATTGTTTTAATATTGATGATTGTGGCATACAGCTCATGAAAACCCAAAATCCCTATCTCAAAAAATTAGCATATTTCATCCGACCAATAAAAGAAAAGTGTTTTGAATACAAAAAAAGTCAACCTTCCAATAATTATGTTCAGTTCTGCACTCAATACTTGGTCGGGAATCCTTTTGCAGATTCTTGTGTCTTGTGTCTCTCAACTTTCTCTTCACAATATCCCACAGATTCTCTATGGGGTTCAGGTCAGGAGAGTTGGCAGGCCAATTGAGCACAGTAATACCATGGTCAGTAAACCATATTACAGAAAATAATGAACTTCATCACAATATGCTAATTTTTTGAGAAGGACCTGTACACATGAAGTAATATTGTATCAACCTGCGATTTGCAGCTTTACACACAGCGTCAGCGCTCCTGTGAGAATCCGAAATTCATTAGCTCATTCATTTTAGAAAGATTTTTTTTTTTTTTAAATATCTCAGAGACTGTGTCTTCCACTAGGCAAAATAATGTCCTTTTTGAAACCTGGCATTCACAGCGTCCCGGGCTGCCGAGTGATGGAAAGGAGATCTACTTCTATCATGGATGTTATGCATCATCAGGTTTATCAATCAGAGTCAGCACAAATATGACAAACGAGTCGTATGGGATGTGATTTTACCACGAGCCCGTGTCAGGTCCGGACTGGATGTGATGCTGTGTCAGCACACTTATTCTGACTGAGCACTAAGACAATTAAAAGGCGTGAAAAATGACAGCTGCTCCTCCATGGAGCGTAGACAAATACATTATTCGGAATGAACAGATAAGGCATTCTAAACAGATACAAATACAGATACTAATAGGAGCAGCTGCTCTTTTTTTTTGGTATAAAAATGCTTGAGGATGTGATAAAAAGTTGAATAAGTAGGAAGTTTGCACTTTTATGATCAGCTATCGGCGCTTATGGGATTCTTGTATAATGGTCACTGCATCTTCAAGGTCAATTACTTCATTCGCAGTGATTTATATTTGTTTGTTTTTTTCCAATTTTCTCCCCTAATTTAGTCGTGGCCAATTCCTCCCCGTCACTAGGGGGCTCCCACATTAAGGCTACTACTACCACTCAGCCGGGAGGGCCGAAGACTATCAAGTGTTTCCTCCGAACCGCGTGACGTCAGCCGACCGCATCTTTTCAACCTGCTCGCTCACGCACCATTAGGGGCGGATTAACACACTCGGAGGAAAGCGCTAGCCGCTCCTTCCGCATGCGCGAGTTCACAGACGCCCCTGATTGGCTGTAGAGCCGTGATTAATGTGGGATCACAAGTACTTCTCATCCCTCCCCTCTGAGAGAGCTCGGCCAATCAGCTCTCTCTGTGCCTCCGGCTGTGAGAGGAAAACAACATCACCCGGGGTTCGAACCAGCGATCTCCGGATGATAGGGCGAGCGATTTATCACTGCACCACTCGGAGGCCATTTGGTTAGATTTTTAAGGAAAATACATTTGTTAGAAAATATATTGTGCTGTTAGTACAATCTCAAGCTGAAGCTGACTATGAATTCTGGTTTAGGCCACGCCAATTTACGATCCAAATATTTAAAGCACTTAACCGATATAAGATAGCGTAATGACGTTACACCAGATATCCATCTTCTTGTTATTGCTATGGTGTGTTGCTATGGTTACAGACTTTTTTTTTTGCTCATATACGTACTATCCAGCTGCGTGCTATAAGGTTTTTCATTTTCTCTATTCGTTCTGTCTGTTCTCTGCCCTCCCGTTTTGTTTTGATAGGACAGATCATTGAAAAAAGAGTCTGCAAGCTTTATTCTTATCACAATACAACTACATTCTGCTTAATGAATCTAATACACGCTTTGCTCTGTATGCTGTTTTAACACATATTAGTCAGCATTTTGCACTTTTGTGTATGTGTGTGTGTATTTGCTGGGCCAGATGGGACTCTTGGCTGTATCAGCGGGTAGAATATGTAGCAAAATTAATCAGCTCTTGAATATAGTTGCACATCTGGAACTCATCTGAATGTCAAGATAAGCTGGTTCATCCCTTTTTGTATGAGCTGGAACAAGGATAGGGTGGATATCCATTCAAATGAAGGAGGCGTGGCTTCTCTGTCAGTCCTTACTAAGAAGGTGTTGTCTCCCCCCAGTGCAAGAGGTGTGGCTATAGTGTGAGTCAGTCTAAATTAAAGAAGTATGTCTATGCCAACTCTCAGTTCTAATTAAGAAGGCGTGGCCTATGACTGGTCGTCTCAGTGAAGAAGAAGAAGGCGGGGTCAACATGCCATGAAAAGACAGTGACTGGCAGTTTCAATGAATGGTGTAGATGTTAGGATTAATGAAAGAGGCGTGGCCACAGCATCTGCCACTCTAACTATGGGAGGTGTGTCCTATCTGCCAATCCCAATGAAGGAAGTGTGGTCTATGTCTACGACTCCCAGGGAAGGATGTGTGGTTTGTGTCAGCGACTCCCAATGAAGGAGGTGTGGTCTATGTCTGCCATTCCTGATTAAAGCAGGTGTGTTTCTTTGTGGGTTCTAGAAAGGCATGCATCGCCTCATATATTTCTATGTAAAGAAGTTCAAGAAACAAAAAATAAATATATAATAACTTTTATATTATCTTATAACAAATTGCTCAATTTCAATTGCTAAATAAAATTTGTTAAATTTATCGCTTTCTGTTTCTCTGTCTCTCTCTCTCTCTTTCTGTACTCCACAGGTAGTATCGTCTACCTAGGGATGATGATGGGAGCATTTTTCTGGGGCGGTTTGTCAGATAAAGTGGGCCGGAGGCAGTGTTTGTTGGTGTGTATGTCCGTGAACGGCTTCTTTGCCTTCCTGTCCTCGTTCGTGCAAGGCTACAGCACGTTCCTCTTCTGCAGGATGCTCTCGGGATTCGGGTAAGTGTATGTAAGTTAAACTGCCTTGGGACGTTGAAACTGAAAACAAGCTACAGTGTTGCACAGATTAGGCAGGTACAAGTGGATCCTTGTTTGGAAAATCGCACACCTTCCAGCTATACGAACACTTACACACCAAAAAACTGAACCGTTTTTACCTTGTATGAGTGACCCCCAGCGGAATTGGTTGCTGGTGTGTGTAGAGTTTGCATGCTTGGTGGATTTCCTCCAGGTCTCATCCAACCAGTCCAAAGATATGTGCAACTAACTGGCTAACTGGCGTTTCCAAATTGTCTGTATTGAGTGAGTGTGTGAGTATGAGTTTGCCTGGCACTCCATCTAGGGTGTACCCCAGGGATAAGCTCCAGGCCCCCTCAACCCTATACTGTATAGATAGGATAAGAGGTTTAGAGAAAGAGTGAGAAGGTGAGTGTAGCTATGACTTCAAAATCAGGACCCACTTTGGATTCGACACATTCTGACATCCTTAGCTATGGCATAGCTACAAAGCACTAAGGTGGAGCTAATGTGAAATACAGTGGGGCTTCAATAAAAGCAACTTGGATAACTTCAGTCACTTAGAAGTAGCTGTGAGATGCATTGGAAGGGGCTGTGGATCCCTACAGGGACCTGCAGTAACCAGTAAAATGACTTTCACGATCCTGGTGCTGCTACGTGTTGTATCCACAAGCATAGCTTATCATAGCTATGCCTTAGGTTCTCCCGTAGCCCGCCACAGCTCCTCATAGGTGCTACCATAATTACACTACAGCTTTGCAGTACAGTACAGTAGGTCTCCATGGGGTTCTACAGTCTTCTGGGCTGACCACCTGCGTACCCAGGGTTGACTATTGAAAGGCCATAAACGACCAGAGATGAGCTTGCGTGATATACGATGGACCTACGGCGGGTCATAAAAACGTTGTAGCTTGATTCCAGCAAGCCAGAATGCGAGAGTTCGAGAGACACACAAGCCGCGATCCTGCTGTCAGATGTGGATGCAAGAATGTACTGTAGGTCATAAACATTCAGCTTTTCTAGACGTTAGGTATCCAAGGTACGGTTTTCTTTTTGCAGCAGGATGAAATCAGCGATGATTTCCACAAGGTCGAGCGCTCTTTAATTATCCACATCCAGAGCCGAGTGCTCTTTACAGCGGCCCAGGGTGCAGTTTTTTGTTTGATTGGGCTTCAGTGGGGGTCTGACCTCAATTTGACCTCAGGATGGTACCGTAGTGAAGTCCTTTTGTCTCCCTATGCGGTCTGTGTACACACACACACACACACACACACACACACACACACACACACACTTAGAGCCCTGCCAGGTTTTTTTGGAACATTCAGTCTTACTCAGAGATTGACTCCTATGTGAGTGACACATACATTTCTCCAGACCACACACTTTTCAGTTTTTTTTTCCTTTCAGTACTTTTTCCCTCCTCCTTCTCTTTTTCCCTTTACATCACTCCTGATTTAAGTTATCGGTCAGTGCCAGGAGGTTCAGTCGTGGTGGTGAGCAGTGTTCAGATCTGACTTTGCAGCAGAGAGAGGGCGAGACTGAGAGAGAGAGAGAGAGATGGGGGGGATTGCAGTAGGATAAGTACAGCAGTGTGTTTTATTGCTAATTGAATGAACAGTCTGTGCTTTGTCCTTGTGGAGTGCTGATCCTCAGCAGTGCTGCTTCCCCAGCCATCATTCTCTATCCTTTCCTTCACTATCTGTTAACGTCTCTGAGATCTCACAGACGCCGGTGGGGTCAAAGGTCATCCCAAGATGGAGTCTGCTGAATTCTGAGTTAGCCGTATTATATTTTAGCTGATGACAGAAATGGTATCCACTGACCTTAAGTTGAGGTATCGATAACACACAAGACCCGCCTCTCAGCCCTTGTTTTGAAACCAGATCCATGAGTTTCTATTTTGTTAGAAATATAAATTTTTCCAAACGCTAACACTGTACACCACAGGAGCTGTCCATGAAAGTATTGAGAAATATCTGCATTGAGATTCTGATCTTGCTGTGTATTTATTTGAGGAACACAATATTGCTGTTATAACTATGAGAAGACAATGATATTTTTTACAACCGCCATTAATAAATTGGGTACAAATCCGTCTGCAAATGAATATTACGGTGGTGCTTGGACACCATCAAGGTAGAACGTTTTTACTGGAGCCATGATCAGACTACCTGCTTCACGTCTAAAACGCTGGCCTCCCAGGATCCCATTTAATGGCCCAAAAATGTGGAAATGGCTCAGGACTGTAAGTGCAAGTGGTGTTGGTGAATGATTGTAGGTACAGTTCACAGATGTGTCTCTCTTCCACAAGTTGTCAGGATCAGGCGCTCCACTCTCTGAGCATTCAGTGGGCTCTGAACCAACCAGCACGGCCGGTATCGTCATTCATGGACGTACAACCTTTAAAAAAACGTTTGCACCGCTCAGGCTAAGAGTTTCATCCCCATACTGTGCTTGAAATCTTCTGTAAATGTCAGTGGCTTTTCCACCCTCATTCATAAGAAATTTCATCACCAGTCTCGGTTTGACTTGAACGCCCCTCATAGGTTATCATAAATTGGAACAGCGTTTTTTTTTTTTTTTTTTTTTTTTTTTTTTTTTAAAGGTCCACTTGCTTCAAAGTCATATTCAAGTGTATGTAAAGATGCATGAAACACACACATGTATGTGTCTGAATGTATTCCATGTAATTCTTGCTCCTCTGCAGGATTGGCGGGGCCGTGCCCATCGTGTTCTCGTACTTCGCAGAGTTCCTGGCGAGGGAGAAGCGTGGCGAGCACCTGAGCTGGCTCTGTATGTTCTGGATGATAGGCGGCATCTACGCTTCAGCCATGGCCTGGGCCATCATCCCTCACTACGGTGAGTGACGGCAGCCATAGCCAATCACAGAGCAGTGTTTTAGTTTAGTAAGTGGTAAATTATGGCAGCACTAACGTGGCAAAAAACTATAACAGTATGCGTCTCTAAAGTTGGACAAACACGTAAACATGGAAACAGAGCGAATTTGGACGTCGCATCATATATCGACATCACATATCACATAATTACGCCACAGCATAATTAAAAGTATACTAGACCAGGAGATGTAATTGCTCCTTATTATGAACAAATCTTACTAAAGGTCCATGTACGCCATAATGTGTGTAAAATGGAGGATTATAGGCTATAGAAACCAAGAGACAGGTGAAGAACAAGGGATATAGCGGCATTAGGGCGATATCTGGAACAAAGGAGAGCAGAGGAGGTCGTTTAAGGGTAGGAATGGAAGCGAGGGAGCGTGGAGAGAGAGAGAGAGAGAGAGAGTGAAAATGATTAATGGTAGGCTGTGTTAAGGATATTTAAAGGATGAAGGCACACAATACCGAATGAAAGTGAATGCAGAGGAAAAAAAGGGGGAAAACAGAGGATAGAGGTGCAGCGAGTGAGTGCGAGCGAGAGGAACGTTAGAAGTGAATAAAAATAAAAAGCAGAGGAATAGGAAAGTAAGTTTAATGTTTGAAGGATCGAGGATGAAAAGACAGAAAGAAGATAAATAAGGTTGATGTAAAGGCGTGTGTGTGTGTGTGTGTGTGTGTCGTATGTTCTTTCCGTATGTACAAATTTTTTTTTTACACATTGTCTGGTTGTCTCACACATCCTAAACCCCTAAACCCCTCTCACACACTCCCCGACCAGAATAGTGTTTACCATAGATGAATAGATGAATGAATGTCCTTGTTGATGTACTAAGATCAGGTCAAAGACCAAAGAAAAAGCAATGTGAATTTGCTGTAAACAAAATGTTACATCAGTTCATTTGTAACTGCGTTGCGAGCAAATATGCCCCACTTGTTATTTCCATGAAAAAAATACAGCATGCAGTGTTTTTTCTTTGTGGTTTAAGGGGCTACCCAGTGCAAAGATTTTGTGCACATTATAGAGAAAGTGTTTTGTCATGAAGAAGTGTGTATGACTGGACAGAGAAGGGCAAGGAAGGAGGCACAAGTGTTTGGTCCCCTGAAAGCAGTCCTACAAGGACAACGGTTCACTCCTGATGAAGAAGTGAAGACATTGAAAAAAAGAAGATTATGTACAAACCGGATTCCAAAAAAGTTGGGACACTAAACAAATTGTGAATAAAAACTGAATGCAATGATGTGGAGATGGCAAATGTCAATATTTTATTTAGAATAGAACATAAATCACGGAACAAAAGTTTAAACTGAGAAAATGTATCATTTTAAGGGAAAAATATGGTGAATCAAAATGTCATGGTGTCAACAAATCCCAAAAAAGTTGGGACGAGGCCATTTTCACCACTGTGTGGCATCTCCCCTTCTTCTTACAACACTCAACAGACGTCTGGGGACCGAGGAGACCAGTTTCTCAAGTTTAGAAATAGGAATGCTCTCCCATTCTTGTCTAATACAGGCCTCTAACTGTTCAATCGTCTTGGGCCTTCTTTGTCGCACCTTCCTCTTTATGATGCGCCAAATGTTCTCTATAGGGGAAAGATCTGGACTGCAGACTGGCCATTTCAGTACCCGGATCCTTCTCCTACGCAGCCATGATGTTGTGATTGATGCAGAATGTGCTCTGGCATTATCTTGTTGAAAAATGCAGGGTCTTCCCTGAAAGAGATGACGTCTGGATGGGAGCATATGTTGTTCTAGAAGCTGAATATATTTTTCTGCATTGATGGTGCCTTTCCAGACATGCAAGCTGCCCATGCCACACGCACTCATGCAACCCCATACCATCAGAGATGCAGCCTTCTGAACTGAGCGTTGATAACAACTTGGGTTGTCCTTGTCCTCTTTGGTCCGGATGACATGGCGTCCCACATTTCCAACAAGAACTTCAGATCATGACTCGTCTGACCACAGAACAGTCTTCCATTTTGCCACACTCCATTTTAAATGATCCCTGGCCCAATGAAAACGCCTGTGCTTGTGGATCTTGCTTAGAAATGGCTTCTTCTTTGCACTGTAGAGTTTCAGCTGGCGACGGCGGATGGCACGGTGGATTGTGTTCACTGACGATGGTTTCTGGAAGTATTCCTGAGCACATTCTGTGATTTCCTTTACAGTAGCATTCCTGTTTGTGGTGCAGTGTCGTTTAAGGGCCCGGAGATCACGGGCATCCAGTATGGTTTTACGCCCTTGACCATTACGCACAGAGATTGTTCCAGATTCTCTGAATCTTCGGATGATATTATGCACAGTTGATGATGATAACTGCAAAGTCTTTGCAATTTTTCGCTGGGTAACACCTTCCTGATATTGCTCCACTATCTTTCTGCACAACATTGTGGGAATTGGTGATCCTCTACCCATCTTGGCTTCTGAGAGACACTGCCACTCTGAGAAGCTCTTTTTATACCCAATCATGTTGCCAATTAACCTAATTACTGTTAATTGGTCTTCCAGCTCTTCGTTATGCTCAAATTTACTTTTTCCAGCCTCTTATTGCTACTTGTCCCAACTTTTTTGGGATTTGTTGACACCGTGAAATTTGGAATCAACATATTTTTCCTTTAAAATGATACATTTTCTCGGATTAAACTTTTGATCTGTCATCTATGTTCTATTCTGAATAAAATATTGACATTTGCCATCTCCACATCATTGCATTCAGTTTTTATTCACAATTTGTTTAGTGTCCCAACTTTTTTGGAATCCGGTTTGTAGAAAAATGTAGTTTTTTTCTTTTCTAAAATGTTAAATCAAATCAATTCTCCAGCCAGAGTGCGGATAGTTTTTGACCAACCCTTGTACAATATGCATAATTAAACAGTTTTCAGTTTTCTTTCTATGGGTTCTGATCCAGAATGATAAATAGTCATGATTTTACTGTAGTATTAAGCTGTATAATTGTTTTACAATTATTGTGCAAGAGTTAACCTTTAAATAGATTATAGAGTTAAATTAAGCTGAATTTATGTCTGTTAAACCTGCAGTCAGTCAATTTCTCAAAAAAAAAAACAACAACGATGCATTCTGTTTAAATCTTTCGTGGAATCGAGTTTAAATTTCACTTAGCTTTAGCATTACACCTCTTTACATGCTGAGTAAACGAACAGCTGATTGTCTTCTCTCTCTCTCTCTCTCAGTTTCACCCTGAACGCATTTCATAACACGTTTCTGAACATATAATCCTCACTAATTCATCTCTCTTCCCTGTCATCCCTCTCTCCTCCCGTTCCCTTTCACTGAGTCTGGCAAACGACTGTACTCATAATTGAGGTCAATTGATTGGCCTGTCTTGTTCTTAACACCCTGTTCAGAGGCACTGGTGTGTGTGAGTGTGTAAATGTGGTTCTGCCGCAATGCTTTCACATTTGTGGAGTTGGGGAGGGTGGAATACTCGTGTGTGTGGGTGTGTGTGGGTGTGTGTGTGTATGTGTGCCTTTTCCTCACTGTTTCGATGGTTAAGCAGATACATTAGTGCATTTTGTGCTGAATTTGGAGTGGCCTCACAGCTCAGCGTCTCCATTATATAGCATTGTGCTACACTGCATTGTTTTCAGTTTATAAGTCTCTGCTGCTTCAGTGATGTGTAATATACTGTAAATGTGTATGCAGATTAATGTGTGTGTGTGTGTGTGTGTGTGTGTGTGTGTGTGTGTGTGTGTGTGTGTGTCGTGGGATGCGACATCAATATGAGCAGCAGCTGAGGCAGTGAGCCATACATTCCAGTCTATTATACAGCTAATCCATATAATGAGATTCTCTACAGCTGCAGCTACAAACACACACATGTGCACGCACACACACACATACACAAAAACAAACACACATATAGGGCTGTGAATGGCAAAGAGTGTGCATACATATTCATACACAAACACACACGTAATAAGTTTAAATCAACATTAGAATTAACATAAACTTAACATTTAAAAATAAATAATTTTCATTAAAAACTAATTAGATAATTCTAGAACTAGAACTAAAGTAAAACCAACTTAAATTTTTAAACCATACCAAGCTGCAAAATTTCAACTAGAAAATACTAAAAAATATAATTGAACATATATAGCAATTTAATTGCAAAAAAAACAGCAACATTAAAAATTTGAAATTAACAAAGCTGCACTTAAACTAGTAGGACAAAGTTTTAAAAAAATCTTGAATTTTACAATTCTTTTTACTAACATTTTGTATAAATATGCAAAGAAATCATTAACTTAAGAAGACCAGTCTTTAGACCTTGGACACCATCAAAGTAATAGCCATGATCGGACAGTCTGCTTCATGTCTGAAACACTGGCCTCCCAGGAACTCCTTTGATGGAAAAATACAACCTGGTTTAATCAACAAAGGCTTTTTTGCATTTTTGCTCGCAGAACTCAGCTGGAAGTTATTACCATATTTCCCATACAGTCCAAACTTTACTCCAAGCCATTTCCAAATGTTTGAGCCATTAAAGGAGTTCCTAGGAGGCCAGGTTTTCAGATGTGAATCGGGTCCGATCATGACTCCAGTCACAAGAACTAGTGAAACACTGAGATACGTGCATTATATATATAGAGATTATAATCCGTTATTCTGGGATTATAAACTGTTATTTTGCACAATCAAAAGTCGTATTTGCTTAAATATGTTAATAAATGCTTAGCCATATACAAAGAAGAGATTTACAGAGAATTACGACAAAAATAGAAAGAAGACAGCAAAACAATGACTGCTTTGAATGCATGCATGCTTGAACAATAATAACTATGAATAAGAAAAATGAAAAATTTTAAATGAAAAAACTGTTTATAAAGAGCAAACATAATTCATTATTAGCTCAAAATAAAAAGCAGACCTGGACATTTCTGGACATAAATTAATTTAATTGAAAAAAAAAATCAGTCATTGTTTTCCTGTCTTCTTTCTATTTTTGTTGTAATTCTCAGCAAATCTCTTCTTTGTATATGGCTATACTTTTATTCTTTCTGTAATGCAAAACCTTTATATAAACCTTATACTATACAGTATCTCTCCTGAGAACTCATATACATGCCAACACCCAGTCTTCAGGGTGCAATGAACACATCACTACTCGCTACAGTATAACGCCACTCAGAGATAGTAATGCTGGGAGATAGTGATCTCTAAGCTCTTTTTAGGCTATTTCATTATGGTTACAGTGCTTTGCCAGATAATGATCCAACCTGGAGGATAGAGACATTATCATTGCTTCATAAGTATCCATCTCTTCAGCTTCTATAGGTATAGAGAAAGCCAGATAAAGATCCAGACTTTCAGGTTCAGTGAGAAGTTAGAAGGCAGGGCTGCTAGATAGTGTTCTTAGATCTCTGTGTGTGTGTGTGTGTGTGTGTGTGTGTGTGTGTGTGTGTGTGTGTGTGTGTGTGTGTGTGTGTGTGTGAGAGGGGATGTACATGAACGGTACCGCGGTTCTTCACTCCTTGTGATGATTTTAAACAGGAGTGTCTAGATGCAGTGCTTTACTGCTTCGTCTGCCATTATGTTCACCATGAGACAAGAAGTTTGTTCTAATTTAAAAATATCAGTCAAATTGGTAATAATTTATCTTAATTAAAGATAATAATTTATCAGCCTAATTGTTTAAGCGCCCAACTGTATGCTAATCTAATAGCATCACATTCAGTATATTCATTCCATATAACAGGTATGATAAACAGGTATTGTTTCCCTCAATCATGTTACCCATGAAAGCTATGAAAGTAAAAAAAAAAGGGGGGGGGGGATTACATTTATATTGAGGTGCGTTGTTTCTGTTAATTACTGTAGGTCTGATATCTATAATGCTAGTTATGTGGGTTAGCATTTGCACGGTAATGCTAGTTCATATCTGATGCTAGTTTGTGAGTTAGCTTTGGTAACTACTGCACTAGTTTATAATCTAAGTGGTTTACTATAATACTAGTTTGCAGCTAGTTTGTTTATTACGCGTGTTGCTAGTTCATGTGGTAGTCTGCTGGTTAGTTTGTTATTACAGAGGTACAATAAAATACTGTTAGCTGTGTGTATGACGGCATGGTGGCTTGGCTTAGTGGCTGGTACTGCCGCCTTGCACCTCCAGGGACAAGTGTTTGATTCTCGCCTAGTTTTGTGTCTTAGCATCTTTACTTTAATGCTGACTCATACACTACTCTGTTTAATATGATGCTAGGTTGTGTGTTAGCTTTGTTTACTACAGCACTAGCTTATAGACTATGATGTTTACTATAAAACTATTTTTTTGTGTTAGTTTATTTACTATAATGCTAGTTTGATATAATACTAGTCTGTAGGCAAGATTTTGTACTGTAATGTTATTACTGTACATACTGTAGGTTACTCTATATACAAGACTATAATGCTAGTTCCTATGCTACTCTGTTTACATTAATGCTAGTTTGTGGGTTAGCTTTGTTTGCTACAGAATTAGTTTGCTAGTTTGTATGCTACAATGCTAGCAATTTTTTGCTACAATTCTAGTTTATATGCCACTCTGTTTAATTTAACGCTAGTTTGTGCTATAGCTTTGTTTACCGTAGCTCTAGTTCATATGCCGTGCTCTTGTTGATATAATACATATAGTTTGTGATTAGATTGTTTGCTACATACAGTATACTACATATACTGTACATATACATATAATACTAGTATGTGGACTAGGTTATATATTTTAATGTTATTTTATAGACTACTTTTAATGCTAGTTTGATGGTTATGTGGTTCATTGTGATGGTAGCCCATGTGCTAGCTAGTCTGTTTAACACAAAACTAGTTACTGGGCTAGTTTGTTTACCAACGTACTGTACATGTTGGCTAAGGTTAGTTTGTTAGCTAACTCTGTTTGCTATAATGTTAGCTTGCTAGCTGGAGTTATTCTTACATTATTCTGAGTTACCGTGAGCGCATTATCTTAGGAGGAATACAGCGCAGCATTTTAATTTTAGTCTGAAGGAGCGAGACTGAGAGAGACTAGCGGAGAAAATATGGAGTGTGTGTGTGTGTTCTCATTCTGTTAATCTGTATGTGTTAGGATATAACTGTACTTGGCATACTTGCAAACTAGAGTACTTGTGTGTGTGTGTGTGTGTGTGTAATATATAAAATACATGTATATGCTGACACATATATATACTGTAAATATATATTATATAGACTTACATATTGTAATCACACACTTACATATTGTCTTTGCAATTATAATTATGCAGGCTGGAGTTTCAGCATGGGCTCAGCGTATCAGTTCCACAGCTGGAGAGTGTTCGTGGTCGTCTGTGCACTACCGTGTGTCTGCGCAGTCGTCTCTCTTACCTTCATGCCAGAAAGTCCACGCTACTTCCTAGAGGTAAGCTGTGAATGTATTGTATACATACATATACATACACAATAATATACTGTACATTAAAACACTCCTGCTTGCCATTAGGGCAAAATATGGGGGCCAGGGGTAGCGCATTGGTTAAATCATTGGACTACGGTTCGGAAGATCCCAGGTTCAAACCCCACAACCACCAAGTCACCACTGTTGGGCCCCTGAGCAAGGCCCTTAACCCTCACCTGCTCAGATGTGTAATGAGATAAAAAAAAAAAATGTAAGTTGCTCTAGATAAGAGCGTCTGCCAAATGCCTAAATGTAAAATATTGATAGCCACATTGGTTTAGTGCAATAAGTCTGAGGTGCTCTTAACATTTAATTATTTTCCCGTCCATCAAAAAGTGTTTTTGATTGTGTCTGATTTTTTTTCAATATTTGTAGTCTGGGAAACATGATGAGGCGTGGATGGTTCTGAAACAGGTCCATGACACCAACATGCGTGCACGAGGAGAGCCAGAGAAAGTTTTTACGGTGAGTGTTATATTACATACTGTAGTGTATAAATACACATTCTGGGTATTTGAGCCTTGTGGGGACCTTCCACTACTAAGGCTGTTTATTTATTACTGTAGCTAATTCATTCTGTTCCCAACTTTAAACTTTAAAATTGAGATATATTGGCTTTTAAAATATAAATGTAGATAATGAAATATTTTCCTATGAAAGGTGAGAGCACTAATTTTTTTGTGAGGACAGGATAATTGAGAGGACATTTAAACCTTTCCTATCATTGTGAGGACTTTGTGGTTGTCACAAAGAACAGAATAATGCATATTACAAACTTTTATTTATTCTTTATCCTCTACCCTTTTCGAAATATCTCCAAAAAAAATTTTCTCTTTGTTCACAGAGGTATACACAAATTAGCCACGCTACCTACTAAAAGTGCAATGAATCAAATGAATAAATGTATTCTCTAGTAAAAGTAAAAAAAAAAAAAACAGCATAAAATTATTTACTCAAGTTAAAGTGTATAAAGTAAAGTGATTTTAGATCCTGATAATAAATTTGCTCCATCTTCACAAAGGAACCAAGAAAAAACGGTAAACGATTAGTTTCATTCCAGTTAATTAAAACGGTAGCTGGCATGATAATAATGCACACAATCTAGCTGAATGCTAAAGCCAGTTTTTTTTTTGTTTTTTTTTTTCAATGCAAAAAAATGAAGTGTATCTGGCAGCAAATAGACTATAGTGACATGTCTCATTCTCAGTTTCACACCCTTTAAAAGTTAGGTTGGTTAAGTATTTAGATCAACTCCTTAAAAACCCATCTAATGCTAAAAAGTCACCTTATAACTTTACAAATATATGATTCTAGAATAATGTGTGAAAATCTAGTGAGTATATGGTATATATTTGTCTTTTGAACAAAGTATTTAAGGAATTTAAAAATCAATTTCACCTTTGAAAATCAATTATACTTAAAAAAATAAAAACAACTTTGTTTTACAAGCAATGTTTGTAGTAAGGAGCGTGATACTGAAAAAGCTTTAGGACATGGTCTCTGACTTCTTGACTACTATTACAGCACAGTGGTGTTGGTGTGGTGTCTCCCCCTGCAGGTGAACCGTATAAAGATCCCTAAGCAGTTGGATGAGTTTGTTGAGATGCAGTCCGAATCTGCGAATCCTGCAGCTAGAGTTCTCTTCCGAATCCGAAGTGAACTCCGCGGAGTGAGTCTGGACCTGCGTTTACACACATCTTCCACAACTGAACCTTCACAAGTTTAGCTGTCAGCTTTATATTCATTCAGTCATCCTAAGTGAGCAGTTTATCCTGGTCAGGGGTCCAGTAATAATTTAGCAGTTCCCAGCGTCTACACTGGGAACACTGGAAGCGTGGAGATGAGAATACACGCTGAACCATGCAATACACCGTGCTAGTCCATCTTACAGCAGCTTTAGTACAGGAATATCAAGTTTAGGTACTGTTGTGTCAATTTTGTTTGCTATGAATTAATATGAATATGTAGCTTCAATGCATATAAAATAAATTTTCTGTGTGTGTGTCTGTGTGTGTGTGTGTTTCATAGATTTGGCTAACATTCCTTAAGTGCTGGGATTACCCTGTGAAAGACAACACAGTGAAGCTGGCCATAGTGTGGTTCTCGCTGTCTTTTGGGTAAGAAACACTTCCTGTCCTTTCCTGCTCTCACACACACACCTATGTACACACACTCACATCACTGGTTACATTGGTACATGCATACTGTACTGTACATACATGAACAGCGTGAAATATGATTTCACACTTGAAATTGGGTTTCTTATGTCATATTCACATATCAGCCATAACATAATGACCACCAGCCTAATATTGGGTAGGTCTTCCCTAACTGCCACCATCGCAAGATATTGAAACTGTAGCTAGTGTGAGAAGGGCCAAATTGTAATTAGTTGACAACTGGATCAGAGCAACTCCAAAAGTGGCATTGTTCTCTTGTGGGATGTTCCCAGGCTGCATAGGTCTGATCCACGTTGGCGACAGCGTCATGGGTGGCCAAGGCTCAGTGATGCACATGGGGAGCGAAGGCTGGCCCATGTTGTCCAAACCAATAGAAGAGCTACTGTAGCTCATATTGAGGAAAAGGTTAATGCTGGTGTCAGAACACACACTGTTTTAGTGGCAAAAGTAGGAAGGAACTTACTCAATATTAGGCAGGTGGTCATAATGTTATGGCTGATTGGTGTATCAATATTTGGAATTTTTACACCCAGTGCTACTGTAGTTAACTGGACAATCATGGACACATTCATACACACTTATTTATACATCTGGACAATTGCACATGTCACTTTCACTAGTCACTTTTCATGCATATTTGCATAACCATGGTCACTTTAAATTCTATATATATATACTCCCCCCCCTATATTTCTATATTTTGCAATATTTTATTATGCCCTTATTGTACAGTCTATTTTACTAGTTACATTTATTTCATTAGTATTTCCTTTTATTGATATTTATTTTACGTACAAGCTTTTATTTTCTTTTTAAGGTCACTGGCGGTCGTGTAAGCATTTCACTGCATATTATACTGTGTATGACTGTGTATGTGACAAATAAAATTTGAATTTGAAAAAAATTTAGTTACCGTGAGGTCATCTGAGAAGATTTTTTTTTTTTTGCAAATATTTTTTATTGAAAAAAGGGAAAACAATACAGTACTTGCATTTACAGAAATCCAATTTACCTTTTCATTTTTCTAAATAAACAAATACACACACGTAAAAACACTAAACAAAAACACTCAAATAACTAAACAAAAAAATAAAAATAAAAAATACACCCCCCCCCCCTCCCCGCCCCACACGGCTCAAGACAACCACCAAACATATTACATAAATATCAGTAACAGGTATACATTCAATCAGGCAATACCTCTAGACTAGTAAAATAAGAAATAAATGATTGCCAATTGTGGAAAAATTTGGCTGTACATCCTCTTAACGTATATTTAATTTTTTCAAGTTTTAAAAAAAACATGACATCTTTAAGCCACTGGGAGATAGTAGGATACTTAGCAGACTTCCAATGCAACAACAATAAACGTCTTGCTAATAAGGATGTGAAAGCTATGATATCCTTTTGTGTAGAATTAAGTGTAAGTGAGCGATCAGGAATCCCAAATATAGCAATCAGAGGGCAAGGTTGGAGAGTTACCCCAAGAACAGTGGACATAATGGCAAAATAACCTGTCCAGAAACCTTCCAGCTCAGGACACTGAAAAAACATGTGGCTAAGGTGACAAGGAGAGCCATGGCATTTATCACATTTGTTTTCCACTTCCGGATACATTTCTGAAAGTCTAGACTTAGAAAAATGTGCCCTGTGTATGACCTTAAATTGAATAAGACCAAGACGAGCACAAGAGGTGGAAGACCGTACCCTCGCTATAGCCTGTTCCCAGGACTCCTCCTGTATTTGAATTCCTAGTTCCCCTTCCCATGTACACTTAAGCTTAACATTTGAGTGGTTACTAAGAGACAGGATAGTATCATAGAGTTTCGAAATGGTTCCTCTATGATGAGGAATAAATGATAGCATAGTTTCCCACTGCTGTTCTGGAGGTAAAGAGGGGAAATTAGGGAAACGCTTGGCAACAAAATTTCGAATTTGAAAATAGCGAAACAGATGGGTAGTGGGGAGACCATAACGAGATGACAAATTGGCAAAACTATCGAAGACACCGTCCACATATAAATATTTAAATTGTTTTATACCCTTGTCACACCACACTGAGAACGACGAGTCCAGGAGTGATGGGGGAAACAAATGGTTATCTTTTAGAGGACCTGAGGAAGATGCCATTACAAATTTAAAGTGCCGTCTCAACTGGAACCAGATCTTGAGTGTGTTAAGAACCACCTGATTATCAGTATACAGAGAGGGTTTTATGGGTATAGAGGAATAGAGCAGAGCCGGTATAGAAGATCCCTTACAAGATGATAGCTCCAATTTACACCAAGAGGATCCAGAAGATTTTAACCAGTAGCAAAGTTTATGAATGTGAGCAGCCCAATAGTAAGCCAGAAAATTAGGTAATGCAAGTCCTCCACTAAATCTGCATCTCTGCAGTATAGTTTTACGAACCCTAGGTGGCTTCCCTCCCCAAATGAAAGAACCAATAATTTTGTCCAGTGAGACAAAAAAATGTTTTGGCAAAAATAAGGGAATCGACTGAAATAAAAATAAAAATTTTGGTAAGATATTCATTTTTACTACATTAATCTTACCGATTAATGAAAGGGGGAGATTACCCCATCTTTGAATATCAGATGTGATCCTTGATATAAGGGGAGTAAAATTAGCTGATTTAAGGCCAGATAGAGAACGAGTCACATTAATCCCCAAGTATTTAAAGCCCGATGGACTAAGATGAAAGGGTAGATCGGACTGTTGAAGATGACATGCTGACGTATTAATGGGAAAACACTCACTTTTCCCCAAATTTAATTTATAACCTGAAAATGAGCTGAAATTATCCAGAATACCTAAAACAGCCGGGATGGAGAGTGCAGGATCAGTTATATATAATAACAAATCATCTGCATACAATGATAATTTATGTTCAATTCCATTACGGAAGATTCCCTTGAATACGGAGGAAGATCTCAATGTGATTGACAGAGGCTCGATGGCGATGGCAAAGAGTAAAGGTGACAAGGGGCAACCTTGACGACATCCGCGACCCAGATCAAAATAATCTGAATAAACATCATTAGTATGTACACTGGCTTTAGGGGACGAATAAAGAAGCCGAATCCACAAAATAAATTTATCGCCAAATCCGAATTTCTTTAAAACTGCAAACAAGTACTCCCACTCCACTCTATCGAAAGCCTTTTCAGCATCTAAAGAAATGACAAGTTCAGGAAGTTCAGATAAATGCTTTGAGTAAATAACATTAAAGAGTGTACGGGTATTAAAAAACAATTGACGTCCCTTTATGAAGCCATTTTGCTCTTCAGATATAATACAAGGAAGCACATCCTCTAGGCGAGATGCAATTACTTTAGCCAACACCTTTGCATCGGCATTAAGCAGAGATAATGGCCTGTAGGAACCACAGGAGGTTGGATCTTTGTCATTTTTGAGAAGGAGCGCTATAGTGGCTTGTGTGAAAGTTTGTGGTAATGAACCCCTTTCCAAGGATTCATTAAACACAGATAAAAGCAATGGTGCCAATTTACCAATAAATGTTTTATAAAATTCTATTGGAAACCCATCAGGGCCTGGAGCTTTATTAGACTGCATAGCTGTAATAGCATTCGATACTTCTTCAACGGAAAATGGGGAGTCCAATTGCCCGGCAATATTAGTATCAATGACAGGGTTTGAAAGATTATGGAGAAATTTATTCATTTTAGCTTTGTCCGTAGGAAATTCTGACTTGTATAACGAAGCGTAAAATGTTTTAAAGGTAGAATTAATTTCCAAGGGATCTGTAGTAATAGTGTCATAAGTGTTTTTAATACTAGGAATTAAACGCGAAGTGGCTTGTCGTCGTAGCTGATGTGCCAACAAGCGACTTGCCTTGTCACCATACTCATAATATGAGCCACGACTGCGTAGTAACAAGTGCTCTGCCTCTTTAGTTGACATAAGATTGAATTCTGCTTGCAAATCAAGACGCTGCTTCAGTAATTCTGGAGAAGGGTTCAGTGTATAACATTGATCAAGGTTACTAATCGCAGCTGTAAGTTCTTTAAACCTGGCATTAATCTTTTTATTAGCAAGAACAGAATAAGAAATAATTTGACCTCTCAGGTAGCATTTAAGTGTCTCCCATAGCAAGGAATATGAAACTGAATCATTTTGATTGAAGGACAAGAACTCCTCAATAGAACTTGAAATAAATTCACAAAATTCTTTATCTGCCAGAAGAAGAGAGTTAAATCTCCAAAGTGGTGGGCTACGTTTATAGGTAGAAAGCTGAATATCTAATAGCAGAGGTGAATGATCAGATATTACAATACCAGAATAGTCAGAAGAAGTAACACACAAATCAAGAGCTCTGTCTATAAGAAAGTAATCAATGCTGGAATAAGAATGATGCACCTGGGAGAAAAAAGAAAATTCTTTGATTGAAGGGTTGCGAAATCTCCATGGATCAATAAGATCGTTCTGTTTCATAAAATCTGAAAATATTTTAGACATAGATGATGGAGTCAGATTACGAGGATTAGATCGATCCAAGATTGGATCAAAAACACAATTCAGATCTCCACCGAGGATCAGCAAATGAGTGTTCAAGAAGGGGATGTTACTCAGCAGTCTATTAGCGAATTCAGCATCGTCAAAATTTGGGGCATATACATTTACCAACAAAACCTTTTTTTTGCATTAGTGTACCAGCAACAATGATGTATCTACCATTCTTATCAGCGATAACATTGGTCGATGAGAATTGAACTTTCTTATTAATGAGAATGGCAACTCCTCTAGCTTTCGAATTAAAATTTGAGTGAAAGACCTGACCTACCCAAGGGCAATTTAACCTATAATGATCTTTACTGCGAAGGTGAGTCTCCTGTAAAAATGCTATATCAGAATGTAAACGTTTCAAGTGTGTGAAAACCTTAGATCTCTTAACAGGATTGCCCATACCTCTGACATTCCAACTAATGAATCTAAGAGGCATGCCTGACCCAGCATTGCTGGGATCTATATTACCATTAACCATTCAAAAAGAAAAGAAACAACCAAAATGCCAAAGAGCCGAAGCGGGACACCCTCCCCCCCAAAATACCCCTAAACACACACACCCAAAGTCTCCACATAACAAAAACAAAGGAGACAGCAGTGTTCCCCAAATTAGCAAAAAAATTATCCACTAAAGTGAATGGACTAACCGGAGCCCAAACAAAAACAAACAAGAGAGAGAGAAAAAACCTCCCACCGACTTCACACTGTATAACAGCGTGCGTGTAACAAACACGTTATATATACATATATATAAAAATATTTTTAAAAAACCCTGTACAAAATATTGTTTCCTCAGAAGATGAACATTCTAACAAAACAACGAAAATACGTAAAAATACCACAAATAAAGGAAGTCCTGTGCAAATATATGCAATAAGCCTAGAAAAGATTGTGCTGGACTAATCCGAAGTACAAGAGTATAATATACGATTTAGTCTTAATATATAAAAGTGAAAATACAAAAATAAAAACCGTACAGTAACTAGCGCAACATACTTTTTTAAAAAAAGGAAAAAAAAACAAATGCGCAGGTAGCGTTAAACCTAAAGAAACCGTAAACACCTAGCAGCATTACAGCACCAACCTGAAGGACTATTGAGGCTCAACCCGAAATCAACGTTTTAACATAAACACTGGCTTCCTCCGCTGAAACAAAGTCCTTCTCAACCCCCTTATGTGTGATGCGAAGTCGCGCTGGATGAAACAGGCCATACCGAACTCCCTCAATGCCACGCAGCTGCTGCCTGACCGTATTAAATGCAGCCCGAGCACGTGCGATCTTGGCAGTGTAGTCAGGAAAGATTGAGATGGTCTGGTCTCCAACTTTAATCTGCCGGCGTTCTCTAGCGCGTCGTAAAATGTCAACGCAGTCAGTGTGGTAATGAAACCTGCACACGATGGCTCGTGGACGGTCGCCGGGCTTAGGTGCGGGTTGGAGGGTCCTGTGAGAACGATCCAAAAGCGGCTCCTTCTCCAGATTAAATGCTTCCTTTAGCAAGGAGGCCACGGCCGCAGTAGTGCACGTGTTAGGCCCCTCCGGTACTCCCACTATCCTAACATTGTTACGCCGCGTCCTAGACTCCAAGTCTTCACATTTATTCTCCAGCTTGGCTACGTTAGCTGTGAGGCACTTGATAGTGTTTTTCATTTCGGCTATGTCGTCGGAGCACACAGTAAGCGCGTGCTCCATCTCCCTGACCGTACCTTTTAGCTCGGACACGGTAGCGTCGTTAGCAGCTTTATCTATCGCCAGCTGCGTCTTCACCGCTTGCAAGTCGAACTTAATAGTAGACAAAGCATCACCGATAGTATCCTGAAGTTCTTTTTTAAAAATTTCGGCGATATCTTTCCTCAGTGAGGCCAACAACTCTACTTTAAGAGCGTCAATATCCGGATTAGCCTGGCTCGAGGGGGGCCTCACAGGTGACGACGGCTCACTCGAGGATGTGGTCGCGGTTTGCAAACTAGGCCTCAGGTGTGTTTGAATCGTACTGCGAGTTTTTATATTTTTTGCTGCCATTTTACACAGTCCCGAATAAACTTTTTAAACTCAACTAACTACAAAATAAAACAAGACTAAAATTATGGCCAAAAAGCGCAAAGGAATAACAATTGTAATCGAAATCGGCGGGAGCTCCCAAACTCACGTCCTACTCCATCAAAGCTCAACCGGAAGTCCATCTGAGAAGATTTAAGTTTAATGTATGTTTATAATCTTTACTGATATCCCTAAACAGCTAGCTAACATGAGCTAACCTGACAGGACTTACGAGCCATATTCATTTATGTTGATAAACATTGTAGGTAGCTAGCACAAGCTAATCTGACAGGATTACTGGTAAAGATGCATACATGTCAATGCTAATGTTAGCTATCTAGCTATGGTAACCTGTCAGGATTTATGGGGTATTTAAAGTCATACTGTACATGTACATAAGGAATGAAATTTCAGTTGGTAATAGCAAACTAGTTTTCATAAGGTAACTTGTTAAAATGTTCAGAATTAGTGATAGCTAGCATGATCTAACCTGACAGGATTTCTGTGTCATATTTATACATGATAATACACTTCATCGTCAGGCAGCTATAACATGCATTTCCTGGAATTTCCTTCCAGAACAATAAAGTATCCATCCATCCATCCATCCATCAAGATGTCTGGGTTTTACATCCAAAGTATTCACTGTTAACTAACTAGCCAACTAGTGATTTCTATTGATATTAGCTAGTTCACAAGCTAAATGTTCAAAATCAGTGCTAGCACTAGCTTGCGAGCATGATGATCTAACCTGATGAGCATGATGATCTAACCTGACAGGATTTCTGAGTCTTATTTATGTACAATATGTTAAATTTCATTCCCAGGTGGCTATAGCATGAGTTATTCTTACAGGATTTCTAAGATTCTATGTCATAAATGTTCAGCATTAGCTAATGTGAGGTAACCTGACAGGATTTATGGGAGAATATAATGTTATAAATGTTCATATAGTGATTTCTATTGGTAATATAAGTTAACTAGGTTTCATGAGGTAACCTGGTGAATGTTCAGAAGTTATTTTCATGTATGTTGAAAATCATCATCATCATGTAGCTAGCATGAGCTAAACTGACTGGATTTCCAGGAATGTGTTACTGTATGTTCGTGAATGTTCACAGAATGTTCCCTGTTAGCAATACCTAGCTAACCAGCATGACAGGTACCTTACAGGGTTTTCTAAAATAAACTAATCTGAGAGGACATGTGACAAAATCTTTCCATTTTTTGTAGTAATTAACATATAAGAGTTGTATAACTCTTGTATAAATCCCAGATGCACATAAGTCACTTTAAATATGACACTTTCAGGCATATTCGCACACCCCCTGGACATTTCTCTTTATATATATATTTTACTTCATTCCCACACAAAATTTCCATAAATTCTATATTTTCTATATTGTACACCTTGTTTTTTCTTATTTTTCTAATAGTTTTCTTATATTTTTCTTATATTGTATGTTATGTATTGTACAGATATTTTATTCTTTCTTAGACAAATTTACTTTCTATTTTCTTTTTCATATTTATTTCCTATTAATTGCCTTTTATTTTAAAGTCATGGGCAGGCGTCTTAGCATTTCACTGCATATTGTACTGTTTATGACTGTGCAATTAAAATTTTATTTGAATAAAAAAAAATTTACAGGTTATTTTTCAGGTTTTTATAAGTTTCAGTTATATACACTACCGTTCAAAAGTTTGGGGTCACTTGCAAATTTCTTTGTTTTTGTTTAGTGATTTATTTTCTACATTCTACAACAATACTGTGGATTTCAAAACTATAAAATAACACATATGGAATTAGGTAATTACGTAACAACAAGAAAAACACCAGTTAGTTGTTATTTTAAGACACAGAGGTCGGCCTTTCTGTAATAGTTCCTGCAAGAACAGTATTGTCAAGTGCATTTGCAAAATCCGTCCAGCACCATAATGAAACTGTCTCTCATGAAGGCCGTCCCAGGAGGACGAGACCAAAACCTCCCTCTGCTGCAGACGAGAAGTTCATTTAGAGTTATCAGCCTGAAAAATGACCAATTAACAGCACCTCAGATTAGAGGCGTTATGAAGTCTTTACAGAGCAGAAGTAGCAGAAACATCTCAATATCAACTGTTCAAAGGAGATTAATGCATTTTTGGACGCCTTCAGCAAAACTTTACAATGTAGAAAGAAATAAACATCAGGAACCATCATGGAGTTAGAAAGTGACGCCAAACGTTTGAACAGTATTGTGTGTATACAGTGGCTTGCAAAAGTATTCGGCCCCCTTGAACTTTTCCACATTTTGTCACATTACAGCCACAAACATGAATCAATTTTATTGGAATTTCACGTGAAAGACCAATACAAAGTGGTGTACACGTGAGAAGTGGAACGAAAACCACTTTGCAGTTATTTATTTGTAAAAAATGTTTGGAATCATGTATGATTTCCGTTCCACTTCTCACGTGTACACCACTTTGTATTGGTTTTTCACGTGGAATTCCAATAAAATTGATTCATGTTTGTGGCTGTAATGTGTAATGTGACAAAATGTGGAAATGTTCAAGAGGGCCAAATACTTTTGCAAGCCACTATAGTTTTGGGTTTTTTATGTTCAGTGATCTCTGACCACATAGAAAACGACACTTTCTCAGATACTCGCACTTGCACTCACAAACAAACAAACACACAGTACTAGTGTGTTTGTGGCAGCGTAATGAGGTGCTGTCTTTTCGTAATTGTTGCGCTAACGGTAGCTGACGTTAATGTAGATGGGCCCAGAGGTGAAGCTGCGTAAGACAGCCCAATGTCAGTGTAATTACTGTTGTCATCATAGCTATTGTGTGGATGTGCCCAGAGGCGGAGCTGCACCAGGAGGACAGATCTATCTCTAATTACCATACGACTGAAATGTTAGCTAGCTAACCAAAGGACTGATTTTAAATTAACCAACTTTATGCAATTTGAAAATAAATATGCAAAAACAACCACTAACTACCAAGGTTTAATTACACCAACTACACAGTTTAGCTAGTTATATTTACTAACCTTGGCTTACAACAAGTATTGTATATTAGCTAGTTAAATTAGATAACATGTATTTTATTACATAAAATATTGAAGCTAATTGTTAAATTGTCATGACATCTTTTCCATTTCTTCTCTGTTTGCTGAAATTGTAAGGTATGATATACTTTGCCCCCGAGCATTTATCCTAGCTCGAACACAGACCGTTTCAGAGGTTTTTGATCTACAGGAGCTGTAATCCTTTTGTTTTATTCTCCTTTGTCTTCCCTTGTGTGTGAGTGTGTGTTTATCCACCCACTAAAACAGGAAGAGACCAACACATCTCTCTTTCAAAATGTAAAACATGTACTAAACCTGTCAGGGAACGCTCGAGTAGGTGGACTGTAGAGGGGCATCATCATTCGTTCTCTCTTTTCTTCTGCCCACAAATCACACCCTCTCACTTTTTTGTCTCAATCCAGAAGTGCTGCTCTTTCAGGTCTTCTCTTTTTGAAGGGAAGTGTGGTCATGAACATCAGCATTATTATCTATATTATTATCTATTAAAATATTTTGGTTTTAGAAAGCTCTTGAAATTCCAGCTCGGAATTAAATTTTTATTTTTTTAGGTTGTATTGCATTCCTGAATCAACATCCCAAATCTGACTGTATGACATCACAACTACACTTTGCTGTACACACTGCTTTTTATGTAAACGCCTAGCGATGTTACTCAAACTATTCAACCAGCTCACAGTGTAGCTTTAAACACCCGATACAAACACTCTGTCCACTCGTCTTCTCTTAAAATGACACAATTTCACGTGCTGTAACATCCTCTGTATAGGTACTACGGCCTTTCAGTGTGGTTTCCTGATGTGATAAAGCACCTTCAAGCGGACGAGTACGCGGCGAGGGTGAAGATCCACAATAACGAGCGTATTGAAGACTTCACCTTCAACTTCACGCTGGAGAACCAGGTTCACAACAATGGGTCGTTCATCAATGACAGGTAAGAAAGGCTCATCCAGACTCCTTCATCACAACCGTAAGAAATTTGGGATTTTTCGACTTTTTAAAGCATTGTCATTTTATTTGCTAAATAAAAATGCTACTGTAAGCATGGAGGTTCTTTGTTAAACATAGTTAGCATTTGATGTAAAAAAAAAACACTTTGCATAAATAATATGTTAATTTTTGTGGTCATTCTGACATTGAAATTCCACTTGTAGTGTTTTTTTTATTATTATTATTATTATTAGAATGTGACGTTTCAACAATTTTTCCATATTAAAAAAATGTGTTAAATCTTAAATATGCATTTTGTAGTCATGTGGGCGGAGCTAATCTGAAACTTGATCATGTTACATCACGGCTAGAATACGTTTTAGATTTCTTGGCATCCTGCATAAACTATCTAAGCAGTTTAAGTCAAACCAGGACTTTTGAGGCTGCAGAATAACAGAATACAGTTATGAGAAAGTAAAACTTTCTTCTTTTATATAATCTTCTTCTTCTACACTAATGCACTTATCCCAGCGTTTCATTAGTGCTTGGATACAATCAAGGTAGAACTTTGGAGCCGTGACTGCCTGCTTCATGTCTGAAACGCTGACCTCCCAGGAACTCCATTAATGGAGGAAACAGCCTGATTTGAACACCAGAGGCGTTCTGGTTTTGCAGGATTATGCACAACCTCATACTGTCTACCGCACCGCTTGCACATTATAGGAATTTGGATGGGAGTTATTGCCACATACAGTCCTGACCTCCCTCCAAGCAATTTTAACATTTGGGCCATTAAAGGAGTTCCTGGGAGGCCAGTGTTTCAGACATGAAGCAGGCAGTCAAATCATGACTTTCTACAGTACCTTGATGGTATCCAGGAAACCCTGGGATAAGTGCATTAGTGAAGCAGGGGATTAATAGAGAAATTAAAGGAGTTTTAATTATTGGCATCCTTTATAAAAATGAACATAAAATGTATCAAGCAGTAAGAAATACAGTATTTTGAACCTAAACATATACAGGTATCATAGAATTTTATTTACGTATTTAAAGTTACTTTAAATAGTTTATTTATCAGTATCCCTTCATTTATTCATAGATAATATCTATTATATCAAAACACTGTTTTAAAATTAAGGGCGCCCTTACACATTTAGAGGTTGTGTGTCTTTGTGTATGGGCTGTTTTACTGTTTAAGAATCTAAGAATCTCATCCCTATCACTAAAAGAACACACACAGTGGTGGGGTAGCATGACATTACACCACAACAAAACAGGAAATTAAAAAGCCTTTATCTGTTTCTTACATTCCTCCCTTTCGACGTTTTTTTTTTCCTAAGTGAACACATGAATGTGTTGTAATTCATCCCATATCCCTCCTTTTGCCTGTTTAGTCCACTGAGACTGGTGCATGGATCTTGAGATTATATTCAACACAAGCAGGGGGAAAACATGAGATATGGAAAAATGATGTAAAGGGGTTTAGTGAGGTGATAATGTGGAATGCTCGTTTCTGATTGGCCAGACATTGGTTCAATGTTAAGTACTTGTTAAGGTAGACAGTAGCAAGAAACCATTAAGTAAAATGGTAAATTGTTTTGACTCCCATCCTAAATTTCTAGCTGAATGGTTAGGTGCAATGAGTGTGTGAGTGTGCGTATGAGTGTGTGCCCTGCGATGGATTGGCACCCTGTCCAGGGTGTACCCCGCCTTGTGCCCGAAGTCTCCTGGGATAGGCTCCAGGTCCCCCGCGACCCTGAATAGAGGATAAAGCGGTACAGAAGATGAATGAATGAATGAATGGTTAGGTGCTAGGGAACAAGCTTACATTTACACTAGAAGGCCTCTCTTTAAAAAAAGATTATTTATTTTACATTTTTAACAATGTTTTATTGCCATCAAATCAACCATCCAAAAGAGGTCCTACCATTTTACTCTCATTCTTTTGAGATCTTATGGATATCAAAGTTAATTCCCAGTGTCTAATTATATTGGACCTCCATTTTAATTACAAATTTAAATTTAAAAACTTTTGTCCTCAGGTTTATTGGTATGAAGTTTAAATCGGTCACCTTTAAAAACTCCATCTTCCAAAACTGCTTCTTCGAGGACGTTACTTCGGTTGGCACTTTCTTCAAGAACTGCACCATCCTGGACACCTTTTTCTACAATACAGGTATGTGATTGTGTGTGTGTGGGGGGGGGGGGTTGGAATCTGTGTGCCCTCTTTTTAAAGCCTGAGATAGATTTTCCTCGATTTTCTCCATTTCCCACCAGCTGCCAATCGGAGAAGGCACACCGACACACATGAAGCCTCCAAACACATCATTTTGAACTGTTTAGGGGTGATGTAATGTGCTGTCCTCCCCTTCCATGAGCACAAGCTCACAGATGCCCATTATTGGTTATTGTTACTATGATTAACGTGGGAGTGCAGAGAGAGCACGGAATGCAACCACTAGGGCGCAATCCAGTGTCTTCTTGTGCCAGTCCCAAGTCTGGATAAATGCTGAGGGTTGTGTCAGGAAGGGCATCCGACGTAAAACATTTGACAAATTAATGATGCGAATCACAAATATAATTCCCATACCGGATCGGTCGTGGCCCGAGGTAACAACAACGAAATTGGGCTACTGTTAGTCGAAGAAGGAGAGGAGGAAGGCGTGTTCGAAAGCAGAGAGAGAAGAGGAAAGGCAAGAGTTTAGGAGTGAAAGTAGGGACCTTGAATGTTGGGACCATGACAGGGAAGGGAAGAGAGTTGGTTGATGTGATGCAGAGGAGGAAGGTGGATATACTGTGCGTCCAGGAGACCAGGTGGAAAGGTAGCAAGGCCAGAAGCTTAGGATCAGGGTTCAAATTGTTTTACCATGGTGTGGATAGGAAAAGAAATGGAGTAGGAGTTCTTCTGAAAGAGGAGTTTGTAAGGAATGTTCTAGAGGTGAAGAGAGTATCAGACAGGTTGATGAGTCTGAAGCTGGAAATTGAAGGGGTGATGTTCAATGTTGTTAGTGGTTATGCTCCACAGGTAGGATGTGTGTTAGAAGAGAAGGAGAAATTCTGGAGTGAGTTAGATGAAGTGATGCAGAGCATCCCCAGAGGTGAGAGAGTGGTGATTGGTGCAGACTTCAATGGACATGTTGGGGAAGAGAACAGAGGTGATGAAAATGTGATGGGCAGGGTTGGTCTTCAGGACAGGAATGTAGAAGGACAGATGGTGGTGGACTTTGCAAAGAGGATGGAAATGGCAGTAGTAAATACTTTCTTCCAGAAGAAGCAGGAACATAGGGTGACATATAAGAGCGGAGGCAGAAGCAATCAGGTGGACTACATCTTGTGTCGACGTTGTAATCTGAAAGAGATCAGTGACTGCAAAGTGTTGGTAGGGGAGAGTGTAGCCAGACAACACAGGGTGGTGGCGTGTAAAATAACCCTGGTGGTAAGACAGAGCAGAGGACAAAGTGGTGGAAGCTGAGAAAGGAAGAATGTTGTGTAGTCTTCAGGGAGGAGTTGAGACAGGTGGTCAGTAGATGCTTTCAGTTGACTGGACAACTACAGCCAGTGTGTTCAGGGAGACAGGTAAGAGGGTACTTGGTGTATCATCAGGTAAGTCAAAAGTGGACAAGGAGACTTGGTGGTGGAATGAGGAAGTCCAGGAGTGTATACAGGGAAAGGAGCTAGCTAGGAAGAAGTGGGACTCTGAGAGGACTGAAGAGAGTAGACAGGAGTACAGGGAGATGCACCGTAAGGTGAAGGTAGAGGTGGCAAAGGCCAAACAAAGAACATATGAGGACTTGTATGCTGGTCTGGACAGTAAGGAGGGAGAGGTGGATCTGTACAGGTTGGCGAGGCAGAGATGAGAATGGGTAGGATGTGCAGCAGGTTAGAGTGATTAAAGATAGAGATGGAAATGTACTGACAGATGCCAGGAGGGTGTTGGGAAGATGGAAGGAGTACTTTGAGGAGTAGATGAATGAGGAAAACGAAAGAGAACAAAGAGTAGAAGATGTGATGTTGTGGAGCAGGAAGTAGCAAAAGTGAGGTGAGAAGGGCGTTGAAGAGGATGAAGAGTGGAAAGGCTGTTGGTCCTGATGAAATACCTGTGGAAGTATGGAAGTGCTTAGGAGAGGTGGCAGTAGAGTTTCTGACTAGTTTGTTTAACAAGATCTTGGAGAGTGAGAGGATTCCAGAGGATTGGAGGAGAAGTTTATTGATGCCGATTTTTAAGAACAAGGGAGATGTGCAGAGCTGTGGCAATTACAGAGGTATAAAGCTAATGAGCCATACAATGAAGCTGTGGGAAAGAGTAGTGGAAGCTAGGTTAAGGGCAGAGGTGAGAATTTGTGAGCAGCAATATGGTTTCATGCCTAGAAAGAGTACATCAGATGCAGTATTTGCTTTGAGGATGCTGATGGAGAAGTGCAGAGAAGGTAATAAAGAGTTGCATTGTGTCTTTGTAGATTTATAGAAGGCGTACGACAGGGTGCCGAGAGTGGATCTGTGGTGTGGAATGGCCGAGAAGTATGTTAGAGTGGTGCAGGACATGTATGAGGGCGCTAAGACAGTGGTGAGATGTGCTGTAGGTGTGACAGAAGAGTTCAAGGTGGAGGTGGGTCTGCATCAAGGATCGGCTCTAAGCCCCTTTTTGTTTGCTCTGGTGATGGACAGGATAATAGGAGTCTCCATGGACTATGATGTTTTCAGATGACATTGTGCTTTGTAGCGAGAGCAGGGAACAGGTGTAGGAAAATTTGGAGAGGTAGACTTAAAAAAGTAGCTCTGGAAAGTAGAGGAATGAAGGTTAGCCGCAGCAAGGTTGTTGCCATTTAAAGTAAAATGAAGTTTGTTAGTATCGTTTGGCATTCAAGGTAACAAAGTGTATTACGATCCAAGGAAGGAAGCGACTGAATAGGAGTGTGGTTCAGGACGAAGCCATCGATAGAGTTAATCTGATTAAGATCTCAGTCACGGACAAACAGTGTTCAGCAGGACACAAGCTCTCCCGTACTTGAAATATTGTCTTGTGGGAAACATTGGCAATATATTTTGAACAGTGTATTTCCTGAAATAATAGAGGTTCTCGGTTTGATGGATTTGCTGCCAATGGAAACCAAGGAAAGTAATATTGTTTTGGACAGCATGTACATAGTAAAGAATATTTAATCTCACTGTGGAGGAAAGGATGCAGGTTAATTACTAAAACCATGAGTCCATGTGTTGCTCGGGATAATTTGTCGGCTGTTCTTTAACTCATGCTTTAATTCTGGAAGACTAATATCTGCTCAGTGGTGGAGCAGTTTCACTGATGGAAGCAATAGATGATGATGCAGTGCACACTGCAGTGACGGGAAATAAAATGAAATGTACAGTAGTGTTAACGGCTGCAAGCTTTGCATTTTTCTTAACCGAACTTTGAAGACATTTTCAACTGATTAATCATAATTGTTTTTGGTAACAAGAGGGCAATAAGTTACTACAGTACTTGCCCCTCTGTTTTTATTTTTAAAAAATGCTCCAAGCGTGCTCTCCTATGGGCCATTAAAGAAGTTCCTGGGAGGCCAGTGTTTCAGACGTTAACATATTGTCTGTAGTGTGTGTGAGTGTGTCTACAGTATATGTCCCATGCTTGGTTAATTAAGGGGTGCAGTTTGTAAAAAAGCAAAAGATGATGGAAATCACTGGACGGGGAAGAACCATCTACACCAACGTGAAGAGTGCCAATGGATCAGAAATAAAAATAATAATAAGTAAATCGCTAACTGGGCAGCATGGTCGCCTTGCACCTCCAAGGCCCGGGATCGACACTTCTGGCCAGGTTCGATTCCCACCTCTGTGTGCATGGAGTTTGCATGTTGTTTCCATGCTTGGTGGGTTTCCTCCGGGTACTCTGGCTTCCTCCATATGAAGAGACTAATCACAAGTTCTCGTACACAGATATCGACGACTCTAAGTTTATCGGCTCGTCTGTGATCAACAGCACATTCGCACACAACAAGACGGGATGCCAGGTCACATTCGATGACGACTACAGTGCCTACTGGGTGTACTTCATCAACTTCCTAGGGACTCTGGCTGTGTTACCAGGCAACATAGTCTCCGCCCTCCTGATGGACAAAGTCGGGCGGTTGAGCATGCTGGGTAAGTCGTTCCATCGACCGCGCACGCATACCGAAACATACTCACATGGCTATTTAAGGTCAAGCAGTACAGCATTTGAGCTGATTGATTTCCTGGGTTTTAACGTCATTGTTTCTTGCCTTAGGAGGCTCGATGGTTCTGTCAGGGATCAGTTGCTTCTTCCTGTGGTTCGGTACCAGCGAGTCGATGATGATCGCCATGCTCTGCCTCTATAACGGCCTCAGCATATCCGCATGGAACTCTCTGGATGTAGTCACAGCTGAGTTGTATCCCACAGACAGGAGGTACACACAACACACACACACACACACACACACACACAAACACACACACACACACACACACCAGAGTATAGCTTAATCTGCTCATCAACTAATCAGCAGCAGGGGGCGTGTTTGAGCATGAAGAAGATTTATAATAATACAGGTCAGCTAGCACAGTCATCATTGTCGCTAAAGGGAGGGTGTATATGTTGTGCTGTTGAGGTCAAATATCCAGAATTGCTGACTCCTCCTTCGATTCTTAAAAAATAATAAATAAATAAATCACCGAATAGCATTTTATGCATGTTATTAATAAAAACCTGAGACCTGTGTGATTGATTGTGTCTCTTCTCTGATAAATATAAAAAGATAAATACAAACCGGATTCCAAAAAAGTTGGGACACTAAACAAATTGTGAATAAAAACTGAATGCAATGATGTGGAGATGGCAAATGTCAATATTTTATTCAGAATAGAACATAGATGACAGATCAAAAGTTTAATCCGAGAAAATGTATCATTTTAAAGGAAAAATATGTTGATTCCAAATTTCACGGTGTCAACAAATCCCAAAAAAGTTGGGACAAGTAGCAATAAGAGGCTGGAAAAAGTAAATTTGAGCATAACGAAGAGCTGGAAGACCAATTAACAGTAATTAGGTTAATTGGCAACATGATTGGGTATAAAAAGAGCTTCTCAGAGTGGCAGTGTCTCTCAGAAGCCAAGATGGGTAGAGGATCACCAATTCCCACAATGTTGCGCAGAAAGATAGTGGAGCAATATCAGAAAGGTGTTACCCAGCGAAAAATTGCAAAGACTTTGCAGTTATCATCATCAACTGTGCATAATATCATCCGAAGATTCAGAGAATCTGGAACAATCTCTGTGCGTAAGGGTCAAGGGCGTAAAACCATACTGGATACCCGTGATCTCCGGGTCCTTAAACGACACTGCACCACAAACAGGAATGCTACTGTAAAGGAAATCACAAAATGGGCTCAGGAATACTTCCAGAAACCATCGTCAGTGAACACAATCCACCGTGCCATCCGCCGTCGCCAGCTGAAACTCTACAGTGCAAAGAAGAAGCCATTTCTAAGCAAGATCCACAAGCACAGGCGTTTTCATTGGGCCAGGGATCATTTAAAATGGAGTGTGGCAAAATGGAAGACTGTTCTGTGGTCAGACGAGTCACGATTTGAAGTTCTTGTTGGAAATGTGGGACGCCATGTCATCCGGACCAAAGAGGACAAGGACAACCCAAGTTGTTATCAACGCTCAGTTCAGAAGCCTGCATCTCTGATGGTATGGGGTTGCATGAGTGCGTGTGGCATGGGCAGCTTGCATGTCTGGAAAGGCACCATCAATGCAGAAAAATATATTCAGGTTCTAGAACAACATATGCTCCCATCCAGACGTCATCTCTTTCAGGGAAGACCCTGCATTTTTCAACAAGATAATGCCAGAGCACATTCTGCATCAATCACAACATCATGGCTGCGTAGGAGAAGGATCCGGGTACTGAAATGGCCAGTCTGCAGTCCAGATCTTTCCCCTATAGAGAACACTTGGCGCATCATAAAGAGGAAGGTGCGACAAAGATGGCCCAAGACGATTGAACAGTTAGAGGCCTGTATTAGACAAGAATGGGAGAGCATTCCTATTTCTAAACTTGAGAAACTGGTCTCCTCGGTCCCCAGACGTCTGTTGAGTGTTGTAAGAAGAAGGGGAGATGCCACACAGTGGTGAAAATGGCCTTTTCCCAACTTTTTTGGGATTTGTTGACACCATGACATTTTGATTCACCATATTTTTCCCTTAAAATGATACATTTTCTCAGTTTAAACTTTTGTTCCGTGATTTATGTTCTATTCTGAATAAAATATTGACATTTGCCATCTCCACATCATTGCATTCAGTTTTTATTCACAATTTGTTTAGTGTCCCAACCTTTTTGGAATCCGGTTTGTAGACCGTTATATTCAGAATGTAAATTGCAAACCACAGGTTATAATATAACTGCATTTGTATGTGTGTGTGTGTTGCAGGGGCACCGGATTTGGGTTCTGCAACGCCATGTGTAAGCTCGCGGCCGTGTTGGGGAACCTGATCTTCGGCTCGTTGGTGGGCATCACTAAAGCCATTCCCATCCTCCTGGCATCCGGTGTCCTGGTTGCCGGTGGCCTCGTGGGTCTCCGGCTCCCTGACACGCGTGCCAACGTCCTCATGTGACCTCTGACCTCTGACCGCTCCCCTCCAGCCAGAGAGGTGCCACGGAAACGAGATGGACACTCCGGGCTGGAGCAGCTGCAACAGGCCGCAACGTCGTCTGATCATTTATTGAGTTGTACGCTCAGTATTACAGTGGTTTATTTATTTGTTTGTTTGTTTGTTTGTTTATTTAAAGCTGCAGTATGTAACATTTTCAGACCTCTCTGGTGGATATATATTACCGACTTTCCATTTGAGAACGTTTTAATGACCCTGGAGCAATTCTCTGATAGCAGCTGAACATTCGTCCGTGCCTAATGTTTTGGCGTCGATTTGCGATGATGTATAAATCTAATAATAATAGTAATAATGAATAAATAAACAAATAAATCTCAGAGGGAAGCAGAACCCGAACGCTTGGACCTTCCTAAATTGCATCCGTTTCTTTTTCCTCTCTAGGCCCAATAGTACTATCTACTTCAACTTTGTTTTGAGCGAAATGTTACTTACTGCAGCTTTAAGCTCAAGTTATATTTGTGGCTATTTTATTGATGTTGAAAAAAAAGTCCAATCTTGACCAAAATTTAGCAAAACATACAGAATGCCTTAGCTGAACTATCATAAATATTACAGTGCCAAAATGAGACACTAGAAGTCATCAGATGAAAATATTAGCCCAGTCAAGTTTATAACAGAGATATGTGATTTAATTATTCTTTTTTTTATTTAACTCTGTCAAAACTATTATTATTATTATTATTATTATTATGGACGATGTTAAAGCCTTCACATCCGAGGCCACAGAAAAAAAAAAAAAACAGCAGCTACTCCTCTCTCTTTTTCTATTTGTCTTTATTTAAAAGCAGAAGACGTTTTAAAGCAGCGATAAGGCTTTCGCCTTCGCTCTCGTTCTTGTCTTTGTGAGCCGTGTGGTTAATCTACGTACGCTTATTTGCAAGGGCTTTGCTTGGTAGTACTTGTCGTTTTATTTCTCTTCGGTGTGTCCATCTATCTGTGGGTTTTTCTCCTCTAATCCGAGTCTGCATGTGCGTCCCAGCGCGTGTGTGTCCGACGGCCCTTGCGACGCTGCTACGCTGTAGTGTTTCTCAGTCGTGCTGCTCTGCGTTCAGTCTCCTCTAATCACGGAATGGCCTTCTTTCTCGACACCGTGCCTCTTTCCCCTCGATTATTTCATCCGTGCTTCTCTCGATGCCTGCTGCACGTCAGTGTTTCATCCCGCTGTCCTGTGTGCGAATCTCCTACCTGCTCTACAACCTTTAAAGAACTCAACTGCGGTCTGACTAGACGTGACAGACAGGCGTGTAACAGGTGCTCGGTTCAAAATGAGTAGCAGGTCACTCGATCAGGAAGACTGTGTCAGGGCAGTGTGTCCGAACCAACACCTCTTTGATAAATCAGGAGAATGTTTGTACTGAGTGTTAATGAGGACGTGACTGATGTGGATGTGAAGCCATTTTCTGCACTTCCAGGAACCTTTTACATTTACCGTGTTACAGAAGGACCTTCTGACAGAGCAGGAACTATTGGTTTTTGTAATGATGTCAGGTGCAGGTGTAAATTCTGTAAACTTTACAGAATTTACAAAAAAAAAAAAAAAAAACTACCGACAGCCCTTATGGAAATATGATATATTTAAAATGTTTATTACAAGTTAATAATGCTTTAAAGCAGAGGTGGGCAAAGTCAAAAAAAAAATCCTGTAGTAAAAATAGAGATTTCGTAGAGCAAATATTACTCAAGTAAAAGTAGAAGTCTTATAATTACTTGTGTACCTGAGTAAAAGTACAGAAGGACTCACCTACGAATTTACTGAAGTATTAAAAAGTACAAGGCTTGTATTAGCCTTTATCATAGTCAAAAATCTCTGTTTCTGCTTCCCGATTGTAAACGTGCTGTTTCTGATTTGTGAAACACCTGTACAATATTAGGCGTGTCTTGAAGGAAAAATCAGGAGACGCAGTTACAAATATTAGATGATGTCTTCAAATGCAAGAATTCCTGCATCAAATACTCCACACCGCTGTCATGACATCATGCAACGCCATGCTGAAAGGCAGTTAAGTAAAAGTACAGTATCTTTGCTGTACGTTCGAACGGAGTAAGAGTCATAAGTAGCTCCTAATAAAACTACTGGAGTAAAGTCAAATATATAGATGAAATAAATGTACCCAGTTACCTCCCACCTCTGCGTTAAAGACATTTCGAACATCAGTTTTACACTTACAACCGATTGTGTTGTATTTTTTTGATTCACTGATTGGGAGATACACATGAAAGTACACTTGAAGATAAAAAAAAAGATCAAACATAGCTCATAACTTTCATCTTCTTTCTTTCAGAGCTAACAGAAAAAAAGTCACATATCAACCTATTTTAGTACCAAAATACATAATTATGGTTTATTAACGATTAAATAAGGTTTATGTTCAACTCATTAAATCGAATTAAATATATTTACAAACTTGATTTATTGTAGTAAAACAGACGTTATAAATAAATATGAAAAAGGCCATAATCATGTTTTATGTTGAAGTTAATTCTGCACCAGGATTCAAACTTGTGCATTACTATACAGTAATAACTAAAACAATAAAATTAATAATTGACCTTATACTGTAGTAAGCAATTATATAAGAAATGACTTTAGTTAGCATAGTAAAGTTGAATATTTAGAAATAAGGTTCAGGTTATATTTTGCTTGTCCACCTAAAAGCAATTTTAGAATACTAAAAGTATTACATTTAGTAATATTTACTTTATACTTTATACTGTTATTTGTAATATACGTTTTTGACGGAACTAAATTGGACGCACTACATACACAGGTGGTTATTAAAGGTCACCTATTATGCAAACTTCACTTTTGATTGTTCTTGTATATTCACACGGGTCTCCTGCCAAAAAAAAAAAAAAAAAAAACATTCCTCCTCCTGTTATTTCTTTATTCCAATTTATGTTCATAAATACACTTGAACACTCTCACACTCGTTCTCCATACTGCTTATCCTGCACAGGGACACTGGAGGCCTGAAGCCTGTCTATCACAGTGGATTCAGGGCATGAGGGCCGGGGTGCCAATCTGTTGCAGGGCGTAAGAACGCACACAGGCACATAATGCGGGCGATTTGGGAGCGCCAGTTAGCTTAAGAGTTTTCCCGAAGGAATCCCACCAAATGCACCAGGTTCTGTTTCTTTATTTATATTATTCTATGAATTAAGATCCCCCCACACACACACACACAGACCCAAAAGCTGTACCCGAACCCTTTACCCAGGAGGTGCAAGGCCACATTGCCGACCACTACAACTTAAGTCTCGGTTTCTGCTCTCTGATTGGTTAAAAAAAAATGCACTTCCACAAAGGGCCCTTCACATTTAAAGCTGCAGACGGTAAAACAGAAAGAATGTAATGAATGCTACTGTAGAATGTATTATTATTATTGGACTGGTCTTTCATCTGGAACATTAACAAGCGCGTTTTTACTTAATAATGCCATTTAAATACCACAATGTGGCACCTTTAATGTCAGCGCAGTAGTTTCCAAGAGAAACACTATATGTATACTTCAGACCATCTTAATGGTGAGAGAGTGTTCCGTGTAATACTCGCTCTACCATTTAAATATGATCTTTGATGATGAACTTTAAGTTCAACGTCCAGCGCGTCTCCTGTCTTGGTGCACGTTTTCTAAAACAACGTCACCATCGCAGTGTTTGTGTCCCGTTTCCTGGAGTGCACACTGAACACAAAACATTTCAGGATCGATTTCGACACAGTTCTTGTTTATATGGTTCCTGGAAAGATTCTTGGAAATGTTTTAATATTTTTTTTTTAAATCGTAGTGGTATGAGTATGTGATTCTTCTCTGGTCTTCTTCATGAGGAATAGTATAAGCTGACCCGATCGTCCGAACGTCACACTCATACAAGCACCATCGTGTGTAAGAACAAAGGGGTTAGATAAACAATATATCTGCACACACCTGATTTGGTTTATTACGTCGTGTTTGAAACAGATGTTCATGTTTCATAGGAACTTTGTGTTGTTGTTTTTTTTTCCCTTTATAAATCCATGTGCCATACAACATTTCCAATACAATACAAGGTTGTTGTTGTTGTTTTCTTTTCTATTTCATTTGTCTTTGATGAGTGAATGTTATATACAGTATAAATATATTGTCTAGACAGGTGTTTGTTTGTTTTTTTTCCCCCTTTTAAAAGGTGATCGAAACTTCCTGGATGTATTCCCATATTTTACATTTCAATGCCACAAATTACAGACCTGGGCGTCGTTAAACTCACCTGGTTCGAGTCACCTGTGTTAAAAATAACAAAACCACTCTCTGCTTCCGGTGTCTTAACTGTAGATGACCACAGAAGGGGAAACCCGAAACCCTGGATCAGTCACGGTTTATACATGTGGCAGCTCAATCAACACAATCCATCCACCTGCCTCCTCTCTCTCTCTCTCTCTCTCTCTCTCCACCGCTGAACAGACGCAAAACAAATGGTGATAACATTAATAATTATAAGGTCGTCTTATCACAGAAACCGCCTCTTGCATGCTTGTTACGGAGATTTCTTTGTGTTTCGGCTTAATGTGTGTCGTGTTTTTTCCGGATATGGAGCAGAATTTTAAAAAGGAAAAAAAAATAAAAATAAGAGTGTATGATTTCAGTGATTTGTTGTGTATGATGTGACTGAGTCTCTCGGGATGCTACGGCTCAGCTTCTATAGAGATTATTAAATGTCTATTAAATGGCCAAATATTCCCTCTGGATATGATTTATTTTGAAGAGAGAAAAGTCGTGTAAATTGTAGCGTGGATTCCAAGTGGATTCGGGTTCCGGACCCGGGCTGGACTGAAAATTAAAAGTCTTTAGAAGAACAAACATGATTCTGTTTCTTTATTTATGTTATTCTATTAATTAAGATCTACTGTCCAGGAGCGAGAGCTGCTATTATGGAAAAACACATTAACACACACTCAGGATTCAGGTCAAAAAATATCGCAATTACTAACTATTATTGGAGGAGTTCGTGTGTTTTGTTTAATGGATTTGAACTCACAACCTTGACTTTCTGAGAGCTATCACTTTCAGTACTGTATATTCCGAAGAACCATAATGGTACATTAATATATATTATATAGGAATGTCATAGGAGACTTGATCGAGGATCAACAGAGCAGATTATTGTGATAATTTGATTGTTTTATGGCCTTAATGGACTCTTTCCAGTTTCCATTCAAACCACTGAGCAAAGGTTAAATTATCAAGCAGCTCCTTTGTGTTTATGCAATTAAATGTTAAAGTAATCTGATGGACCTTCATGGTTCAACATCTAAGGGAGTTCAGAGTGTGACCAGCCTTGTCGCCTCGCACCTCCAGGGTCCGGGTTCGATTCCCGCCTCGGGGTCTGCGTGCGTGGAGTTCGCATGTTCTCCCCGAGTGTGGTGGGTTTCCCTCGGGTTCTCGGGTTTCCTCCCACAGTCCAAAGTGTGTGAATGTTGACTAGAGGTCCTACCATGGTCCTACCGAGGTACTACATGTGTGTGTGTGTGTGTGTGTTCCATTTTTCCACCAGATGGCAGTCTGTACCCATCCACTTTCCAGTTTACACAAAAAGTGTGTTAATAAGAACACATAGACGTACCATCACCAATATTAATCCTAATACCATTACACCCCATTTCTTCATATTTCCCCTTCAGAGAGCCAGACTTTCTCGAGCGATAGTTCCCCAGGCGTCCTGAAGGCGTCCTTTTTCGTCTCTCATTTTCACTACCTGAGCAGTTTCAAAGGATCTCTTTTCTTTCTTAAGACCTGAACCAGTGAGAAACAGGTGCAGATGATGACAGATGATCAGGGCGGCGCCATACAGTATCCTGCTGATGCTGAATGCTGAGTGGTTGGAGAAGACGAGAGGGGAAATGAGGTCGCTGCTGACTGCAGCCTGTCGCTTTAAAACATTTGTTTGCCATTTCTTTTATTTCATCTACAAAATTCAATTAAATAAGAAGACATGGGATGGAGCTCAAGACTCCCACAGTACTGCGTTTACTTTATTTCATTATACATTTGAGCAGTTTGGGATTAAGGGCCTTGCTCAAGGGCGTGAGTGGTGGTGGTGGGGTTTGAACATGGTACCTTCCGTTTAGAATCCGTTTAGAGTTACACTGCAACGTACACAAAAGTATTTATTTTCAAAAATATGATAAAGACTTCAATAATATCATTGAAATGTCAAAATGTAAGTGAGACAAATGATAGTTAAATAGTTATATTCAGAGACTGAAATAATGCAGGACTGTTTATTATTATTATTATTATTATTATTATTATTATTATTATCAACATTATTATTATTATTATTATTATTATTATCATTATTATTATTATTATCATTATTATTATTATCAACATTATTATTATTATTATTATTATCAACATCATTATTATTATTATTATCATCATTATTATTATCATTATTATTATTATTATTATTATTATTATCAACATTATTATTATTATTATTATTATTATTATTATCATCATTATTATTATTATTATTATTATTATTATTAATAAAGTAATATAATATAAGTATAAGTAATATAAGTAATATAAGTATTAATAAAAAATTATTATTAACAAAGTCGTAGCGCGTCGCGAGTGTATCCCAGATGTGCGCAAGTCTGACAGAGCCGTAAACAAATGAAACTAATTGGAGCGCTCTGTAATTATCCGATGTTTCTGTCTTAATCCGTCCTCTTTGTTTGTCGTGTTTGACGGAAAACTAAAACTACGGCCTTTTCAAACCCGCATGTGGCAAAACGTCTAGTTACTGTAATTTACTGGAGATAAGCTGGAGAGATGAAGGGAACATTAGGACAAGTGTTTGTGATATGACCTGGGCCTCAATCACAGAACCATCGTGGCTTCTGTAGGATTACAACCCAGATCCTTGTACAGTACATTCAGAGCACAATACATCTGTACTAAGGATGATATAAAGATTCCCAAACTAAAGGTCAAAGGATCAGATACATTCCTAATGAGATCGTGATAGTGGCCTCTTTTGCTTGCATTCATTAATGATATAAAGAATAAATAAGGAGACATCAAGAAGATGAAAAGGATTCAATTTGGATCAAACAAAAATGAGAAAAATAGAAAAAATAATGCAGGGTGGATAAAGTTAGGAGTTTGTTTGAGGATTTGGGATGATAATCCCAACACTCCACTGTGTACTATTACAGGGAAATCATTTTCCGAGAATTGCAGCTTATATTTCAAACAACTTGTCATACTTTATATCTATTTAGGCAAATTCCTATTATCACCTATGTTACAGCAGCTATAAACACATTCCTTCACATTTTCGGAATGTTAATAAGAAAAACAAAGCACCAGACGCAGTGTTCTTCATCCTGGTGAATTTTCCACGTCAGGAAACAAAGTATTGGCGCTGGAGACTCCTTCCAAAAATGCTTTATCATGACTAAACTATGATGTGTAATAAGGAATGTAGAATAAAATTGGATAAAGTGATAAAAGGGAAATGATGAACCTCTATGTTAAAATAACTTAAAATGTTTTACAGAGAGAGAGAGAGAGAGAGAGAGAGAGAAAGTGAATATTTATTCTATAATAAAAAGCAAAGCAGCCTGGGACACTTGATGGAGATTTGTTATTGATAAATAAATAAATAAATAAATAAATAGAATTATTTATAATGATTTCATTCTCAGAATTAAAAATGATGAGATAATTATATAAAAAATAATTATATATAATTAATTATATTCATTTCTATCATAGACTGATCATAATGAGATATGAGAATAAAACAACACACCAATTACTAATAATAAAAAAAAAGAAAGTAAAATAAAACTCCAGCCATCCTGTAACCACTGAAACCCAAAAGCCACATGAAACACATCGCATGTGCCGACTCCATTGTTAAGGGTTTAAATGTAAGAAAGGTTTTTTTATTAGGTAAAAAGAAAATCACATCTGAATGGGATAAAAAAAGTTACACAAAGCATCAAGTGATCAGGAAGTGGGTCAGGGGGAATAAACACACACACACACACACACACACATTTTTAAAGAGTCTCCTGTTCAGAACTGGCTGTGAGTTTCAGTCTTCTGCTCAACACCTTGGATACGTGTAGACAAGTGGTACTAAAATTAGCTTGTCAGCATAACTCATACACCCACCCACCCTCATATACCCACACACACACACACACACATTAGGGAACGAAGAAGGGATAGTAAACAGAAGCTATTTGCTTGTATGTTTCTTTTGCACGAGAGAGAGAGAGAGAGAGAGAGAGAGAGAGAGAGAGAGAGAGATGTCGTTGAAACTGAACCTGTTATGAAGCTCTGACACTGGAGACTCCTTCCGTACGAGTCAAATAAACAGCTCTGTTGTTGTTGCTATAGAAAAAACAACATACATTTGAACTACATTTGAATTACAGTCGAAGCTGCTGTTTAGAAAAACAAAATCTCTGACCGATCAGAGAGCTGGAGTATGAAGTCGAGTATGTCTTGAGTATGAGTATGGCTGGAGTATGAAGTTGATCGCTTTCCTGGATTTCGATATTCGTCTCTCGCCTCGGAGTCGCCTCCATGATCGACCTCGGGAACTCGCATCACCTGTCTGTACTGGAAATAGAAGACGTACAGTAGATTCATGCATTTCATTCCCAGACTGTGCTCCTGCGGTTCCTGGCCAGTCTAATTTCCGTAACACGTCTGTAACGCGTCTCATTCGGCCCCTTATATTATGAAACGGAATGAAATTAAATGTCAACGTGAGCCAGCACACGCGAGACTGAGAACCCGCAGGTCTAATTATTATAAAGCCAGCAATCGTTAAATCGAGTCTGGTCTCATAGGACATTCCTCAGTCACCTGCTTCCTCTTACAAACACACACACACACACAGGCACATACTGTACTGTACGCACACACACACAGCTGCTCTCTCTGATGCGTTCCTGTGGAGATGCTATCAGCGCTAACGGCTAACAGGAGGCGTATTGGCAGTAAAGTTGCGGCTGCGATTAACTGGAGCTTTGAGGTTGTCATGATAAAGCCACTGGCATAGTTTAATAACGAGCGGTGGCTGAGATCCGCGCTACTGCTACAGTATGAACACTCGCCAGGCCTCAGTCAGGCCTCCTGTGCAGGATGATTGCGGGTAGAACGTGGTTAGGATTTCTTTTCTTTTTTTTTCTTTTGTCAAATATTTGAGAAGTTCTAAGGTTAGAAAATGCAAAAAGATCTGGTTTGAAAAAATGTGTACAATTAAGTATTAAAATGTTGCTCACATGAATTAGTTTTTTTTGGGGGGGGAATTTTTTCCCGATTTTCTCCCTAATTTAGTCGTGTCCAATTCCTCCCCGTCACTAGGGGGCTCCACATTAAGGCTACTACTGCCACTCAGTCGGGAGGGCCGAAGACTATCACGTGTTTCCCCCGAACCACGTGACGCCAGCCGACCGCATCTTTTCGAACTGCTCACTCACACACCGTTAGGGGCGGAGTAACACACTCGGAGGACAGTGCTATCCGCTCCTTCCGCTTGCGTGAGCTCACAGACGCCCCTGATTGGCTGTAGAGCTGTGATTAATGTGGGAGCGCTAAGTACCTCTCATCCCTCCCCTCTGAGAGAGCTCAGCCAATCAGCTCTCTCTAGACTTCCGGCTGAGATAGGTTACAGCATCACCCGGGAATCGAACCAGCGATCTCCGGATGATAGGGCCACATGAATTCTTGGAACCAAAGACGTTGTATTGTGTGAATGTTATGCAGAAATGCATAAAAACGCTTGTAATGCAAGCGCAAATGTTAAATGTCAACGTAATGTTGGAAGCTACAGTACTTTCAAATTCATGGACGATTTGCAGAAAAGTAAAAGTAACACAGTTATGCGTGCCCCTCCTCCATAGCAGCGGTGCAGCTGCCATTAATAAAAGTACTCAGTGATCTGTGATCTCCAGGCAGGCAGCACAGTAGTGTAGCGTAGTGGTACTGTCGCCTCACACCTCCAAGGTCCAGGTTCCAGGTTTGATTCCTTCCTCAGGGTCTGTGTGCATGGAGCTTGAATGTTCTCCCTGTCCTTGGTGGGTTTCCTCCGGGTACTCCGGGTTCCTCCCACAGTCCAAAGAGAAGCCTTTTTTTCTTGTCTCACTAACAAGAAAAAAGTAGTTTCTTTCTGTGTATTATAATTATAATATAGTAAATAATATCATAATTGTAAAATAATTCAATGGATGTCTATTTGTTTGTCATGTTGCTCCGGCATATTGATACATGACATATTTTGTTTATTATGGTTAGATAATATACCAGTACAGTGCATGTGTGTTTGTATTACGTCTGCTTTACAAACGCAGTGTAATGATACGATATCAGTACAGCAGTGTGTACTCTGTAGCAAAGCCCTGAAATAAAATTTACGATGTGTACGATCCGGCCTGAACCACAGCCTTAAAAGCAAACAGAGAGAAGCTGAAGACTTCAAGGGGATCAGGAGATAACAGGAGATTACACACATGGAGAAACAGAGAGAGAGAGAGAGAGATGGACTGATATTCTTTAAAGTGTACAGATGTTCGGAAAAAGTTTGAGAGCTTTAAACTTTATGCTCAAAAATATCTACTGTATATTAATATTAATACAAAAGTAAATCAATTAAATTAATTTTTTTTTGCATTGTACTATAACTAGAATTAAGGCGGCACAGTGGCTTAGTGGTTAACACTGTCGCCTTGCACCTCCAGGGTCTGGGTTCGATTCCCGCCTCTGTGTGCGTGGAGTTTGCATGGACTTCAACTATAACAGTGATTACGGTATATGATCATAGTTATTTAGTTTCTGCAGCTTTGTTTTAGAACTAAGTTTACTGTATCTATACTGTATACTGTATATCGTTGATTTGTCCATCGATTACTGGCAACCAACAAAAAAAAGGCAAATTTAGAAGATAATAAATTTGACCCACAACAAACCGATCATTTCTGTGGTTCTTTTTCAAGCCATTCTCGACACCAAAACCAAAATCTCACCAAATTGAGGCAACGGTCCAACAGTTCCTTTTTCCTGATGGAGAAAATCTGATTGTATTGTAACTTTCTGAATATTCTAAAGCTTGATGCCAGAAAAGTGAACAGTATAAAACATTCACAAGCTTAACCTTGTGATCTCAGAAATCTTGTAAACATGAGCCAATAAAGAAAAAAAATATATATAAAGCTGGAGAGTAGAATGGTGTCTCGTTTTTCCTGGAATAAAAAAATAAAACTTTTTTTTTTATTATCATTCATCAGATACACAAGACCAAGTGCCAAGAGTTACTATACAATCAGGTGGGCAGCTCAGCAGTTAAACTACAGATCAGAAGGTTGCCAGGTCAAATCCCAGCACTGCCAAGCAAGGCCAAGATGCTGAGCCCTTGAGCAAATCTCATTTATCTTCAAGACTACCTCTCCTGTGTACTGTACATGGTCATGGGGGGCCTGGAGTCTATCCCAGGAGACTTAGGGCATGAGACGGGGTACACCCTGGACAGTTGCCCAATATACTCTCTGTATTAGGGCGTCGACCAAATGGTGTAAAAATTGCAATAATGCAATAAGACAGACAGGCTAGCTAGCGGAAGTTAAACTAGCGACTGATAATAAGTGCTGCATTTTTTATTAGGTTTTAAATAATTGAGCATTTTGATTACGTTCGTTTCTTAAACACTACGACGGGATACAGTTTACCGCTGAACACATGTTCCTCACAGACACTCGAAGAAGTCTGTTATCCTTTCGTCACTGTTTCTGCACCTTCCATCTCTCTCTCTCTCTTCAGTCTATGAATTCATTCTTCTGTCATTCTCAGGATGGTGAGACAAAGCCGGCTCTGTCCCGCCTGACCTCCGCTGCTTTGCTTTCGATTCACTTCACCATTAGCAGAAATATCACATAACCTTTGACCTTCAGGACAAAGAGCTCTTCATGGCGTGCCTGTTTTCATTTGTGAAAAAGAAGAAAAAGACTAATGTTTGTTTGTTCTCTCTCTCTCTCTCTTTGTTTTTTTTTTTTTTTTTACCTGGTTGCAGATTTTCAAATTACTGTATGTCACTGTCTGTATTTCTGCTGACTTTGTGTTTTCCCCACAATGGCAATGAGCGTCAGTCACTAAGCCCTTCTGCAAAAAAAAAAAAAGCAAATAAAATGGAACTGAAACAGCATTTCTGTTATTTGAAACTTGCATATAAATTATACAGTGCATGTTATTTAATTATAAATCCCGAAGAAACGATCTGAATGAAAAACATCCCATGTCCATGACCTGGTTACGGATCCTATAACACGCTGAATACGATCTTCAGAAGCATCATTGTCATCCGACTTTTCCAGACTTTTTCCATCCGCTGTTGGAAGATGGATCAACTCGCAGCGTCCGATCTATAATTATGTGGCAAAAACCCTGTCAGGTTGATTTTCTATTTCGCTCTCGGTCTGCTCCAAATAAAAGAGTCAAGAGAGGTTCACTGGCTTGTAAAGGTTGGCGCATGCAGCGTCGGATATTAAAGCGAATGCACGGAGGGGGTTTCAAAAAACATTTTTCCATCATGTTAACATGGCGAAAGAACAATTTAGAGGAAAATCAGGACTAATTATTCACCTTTGGTTTGAATAGTGTTTGAATATTATGCTACGGCACAGTTTAATTCTCAAATCTGATTGGCTATCACCACATGAAAGTCTTTATAGTTTTGGGTGGATTTGAACACTTTGAGTTTTCTCAGTAACACAATCTGAATGTTTTTAAGAGACTGTTAGAGAAATCTCGAATAATGCTGATGAAGAAATGTTTATTGCTGTTTATTGCCGCTATAATAGAAACTAGAAGAATTAAAGAACATCAGATTATTTTTAGCTTTAACCTTTTAACTATTTCCTCAAACTCATTTCCTGTCAACGACGTGTACTGACGCTCGAGTAACAATAAACGGATAATTGATACACGAAAAAGTCACAGGCTAGAATATTTTGTTCGACGTCTCTAGCTTGGATTACGGCGCACAATGTGGTGGCTGATTTCATTTACAAATTCAATCCTGAATATGCAACTACTGTAGTGTATGATGCACCGTCCCCACGCGTTTCAGTCATCTCCAATCACATTCATTCATTTTATATTTATGTATTTTTTTTTGATAACCTGAATTGCATTTTGTGTCCTCCTGCATCTCACACCCTCACCGTGTATTATTTTCCTATAACACGATACCCAATGTGTGTGCGCTAGCTGACTTCATTAGATTTGACTGTTAAATGTATGTAGATTTGACTTCCCTCTAACTGTAATCTAATCTCTCTCACGGCTTAGAATGAAGCCACACGGCTCTTTATTTCACCTACTGCTCCAGGCACTTCACCTTTCTACCTTTCCACCTTTCTGATTGCAGTTGTTCTTTCTTTCTCTCCCTCCCCCTCTTCATTCACTACACTCAAACCTGAGGGGGTGGGAAATTGAGTTAGGGTTGCCAGATTTGGCTTTTGCACTTATATTATGACATCATTGGCTTTTTAAAAATGGGTTTGTATGTATGATTGAATATTTGTGTACACTCATTCACTCATTCATCATCTATACTATATTAAACTTTAATATAATTAAAATTTTTATATTCTAAATCCTAGTAAAAATAGGACTACAGTACCAGGACAAGTGTCTAGCAGCGTATTTTCTTTTTAGATAACTTAGTGGTACGCTGGCTTATTGGTTAGCATTGTCACCTCAAACCTCCAGGGTCTGGGTTCGATTCCAGGCTAGGTTTGATTCCTGCTTCTGTGTGCATGGAGTTTGCATGTTCTCTCCGTGCTTGGTGGGTTTCCTCCGGGTACTCCGGTTTCCTCCCACAGTCCAAAGACATGCAGATTAGGCTAATGGGCGTTTTCCCATAGTGCGTGAATGAGTGTGTCAGTGTGTGTATGTATGTGTGTGTGTACCTTGCAATGGATTGGCACCCTGTCCAGGGTGTACCCTACCTCATGCCCAAAGTGCCCTGGGTTAGGCTCCAGGCCCCCGCGGCCCTGTATACAAGATTAAGCGATATTGAAGCTGAATGAGTGAGTGAGAGTACACAAATATTCATTCATTCATTCGTTCATCATCTACACCGCTTATCCTGTATAATGGGTCACGGGGGCCTGGAGCTTATCCCAGTAGGCTGGAGGTGGGGTACAGCCAATCTATCACAGGACACACACACACACACACACACCACACATTCACACGCTAATAACCTTTATTTGTTTTCTTTTTTCAGATTGGAACAGACCGTTCTTTAAGCATGCAGAGAAGTGACATTTCCAAAACATTTCTGATTTTCAAGAAGGCTGGATTGTTAGCCAGTCTGAGGGTGAACTCTCCCAGAGGCGATTAGCTAGGAATCTTGACATCTCCCTTTCCACTGTTCAGTTCCAATGAAAAGGGTGAAACTGTAACAAAGTCGGTCAGCCTGAGCCTTCTGAAAGACATCTTCATGCTGTTTAAAGATCTGTTGAGAACAATCCTTTCCTTATATGTCCAAGAGAAGTGCTCCTAAAGCTGCTAATCTCAAAATTTAAAAGTATTAATAAATGCATTAATACCTACACTTTACTTGTTAAATTTTTTCTACACATTTTTATGCATAGATTTGATCAGTATTCTATTCTATTCTATTCTATTCTATTCTATTCACTTCAAGTGTATATGTGTAAGTTGAATGATTAAATAACGTTTACAATTTCCCTTTATTATTTATAATCTATCTATCTATCTATCTATCTATCTATCTATCTATCTATCTATCTATCTATCTATCTATCTATCTATCTATCTGTCTATCTGTCTGTCTGTCTGCCTGTCTGTCTCTGTCTGTATAGCATGTTTCTGTTTAACTGATCATACTAATCTGTGCATTCCAGAATTTGGGCTTCTTTTTTTTTTTGTTTAACAACAAAAGAGTTTAGCAAAACCTGAGAAATATGTAGTTTTATTCAAGAGGGTATGAAAAGGCATTAAAATGTAATTGCAGTTTTGGAACACACAATGTGCTTTATATCTCAGGATTATAAAGAACAGGCAAATTATTATTACAGTATACACTATGCGTTCATTCATTCATTTTCTATACCGCTTAATCCTGTGTTCATGGTCGCGGGGGACCTGGAGCCTATCCCAGGAGACTTCGGGCACTAGGCGGGGTACACCCTGGACAGGGTGCCAATCCATCGCAGAGCACACACATACACACACTCACACACCCAATCACACACTACGGGCAATTTAGGAACGCCAATTAGCCTAATCTGCATGTCTTTGGACTGTGGGAGGAAACCGGAGTACCCGGAGGAAACCCACCAAGCATGGGGAGAACATGCAAACTCCATGCACACAGAGACGGGAATCGAGCCTGGCCGGGGAATCGAACCCGGACCCTGGAGGTGCAAGGCCACAGTGCTAACCACTACACCACCGTGCCGCCACACTATGCGTTATTTGTAGCAATTAGCACATTGAAAAAAAGGGCCTAAAAATGTATCAACAAACAATATGAGGAAACTGTAAAATATTTGCTGTTCACATCTTTATAATTATTAACAGTTATAAGGCAGATCCCAAGTACAGTACTCAGTTTCCATGAGGACTTCTGGTTCACTTGCATACCAGACCAGAAAATTAAGAAATTAAAGTATCCTAAGTCTCCTGTGATAGGCTCCAGGTCACCCTTTATCCTGGTATGCAGGATAAAGTGGTTTAGATGATGATTGAGTAAGGAACTGTGGTTGGCACTGTCCCTTTGCAGTTCTGCGATCCAGGTTCGATTCAAGCTTCTGGGTCTGTGTGTTTAATTCAGTTCTCCCTGTTCTTGGTGGGTTTCCTTCGTGTACTCCAGTTCAAAGACATGCATATTAGGCTAATTGGTGTGCCCATAGTGTGTGAAAGAGCTTGTGTGTACCCGGTGATGGATTGGCACCCCATCCAGGGTGTACCCCGCCTCGTGCCCTAAGTCTGTATACAGGATAAAGTGGTATTCGAAGATAAGTGAATGATGCCCAGTCATGGAACATTTAACAAAATGGCATGGTTTCAGGCAGCTTTCCATGTCCTAATCTTGCATACATTTTCTAATCAGATGAGGAGAAAAAAAGAAAGAAGAGAAAAAGAAAAAAAACCTAAAACCACCATGTGTTCGCTTTATGTCCAATCTGGCAACCCTGGTTTGAATCCACTCCGCCATGCTGAGTCGCTCGCTCGCGCTAACTTGTCACGCTTACGCCAAGGCAGCGCGAGCCGTTTTAAATCGCCGGTGGATATCGGAAAACGCGTTTTAAGCACCAGGTTAGTGACGATATTTATGGTTTATTTAAGGTTTTATTCCAGCGTGGGTTTTGGCCTATATTGTTTATACTGTTTCTGAGGTATTTTTGTTTTTTATAAATAACTTGAGGAGGAGCTGCGCGCGAGCTGGTGTTAGTTGGACTTTGAGCTCGCGTGCACTTGTTACTGACCGGGTGCTCACGCGCAGCGGGTTTTTATTTTATTTTTTAAATAAAACGGTTTTTATTTCATTTCTTTCTTTATTCACGCGACATTAATATAGATATAGGGTGTAGTAAAGACCAGTTTGTGTACGGTTTATTAATTCAGAATTGTGTTTGTAGTATCTCGGGGTGATTTTTCTCTCTCCTGAGGTATTTTCGGTTGCCATAACAACAGTTTCGTGTCTCAACTAGCTAACTGGCTAATACTGTTTTTTCCTGAGGTAAGGTAAAATTCTGATAATTTTCCGATTTTTTTCTTGTTTTTGGATATTTTTGCGTCAGTTTATTGTTTAAAACCGTTGATTATCCTTCTGTCCGGGTTTTAAAGGTCATTCAGGGTGCTTTTCACATAAATTACCGACTCCTTCATTGAAACTAATACAAAAGGCTCTATGTCAGGAGTGTGTGTGTGTGCTGGGTTAGTGTGAGTGCTCAAGGTGTGTGTTTTAGGGGGATTTAACTTGAACTGAAAGCAATTCAACCTGTGAGGTAGGTGAGACTCGTCCAAAAGCGAGGACAAGTGCGAAGTCCTGTGGTGTAAGAGGAATAAAACACGTCAGAGTGAGTGTCGGTATAGGAAAATAATCCAGTTTTTACGACACCATGTCCTGTAAATGAGGTTAACAAGACCGTGAGCGTCTCCAGTTTGTCGTGTTATAACCTGTTTACGTGACGAATACTGCAAAACAGACGCATCTGGTTCATCTTTCCATCTGTCATCTGGGTCATGTCAGATATTACTAATGCCAAACCAACCAGGGGTCTGTGTCATCTCCAAACTTTCATTTCAAGGTTTTCATTTCAGCCATGCAGGGAGCGTGTCTGGACGAGTAGAACAAACTCGCAGACATGACCCGAACATCGCACCTGAGTCCGTTACGTGTTGTACGTGTTCTATGGTTTGTTTGACATCTGCGATGGACCAGAAACCAGAAAACATGTCTGTTTCTGTTTGTGAAGCCTAGATGCAGGAGTGCCGTAATTGGCTACGACTAAATTATCTGGAAAATCCTTAGGAAATTTTGGTGAAAAGAAAGAAACGTTATCCAAAGGATAACCATTAGACACTTGCATGGTTGAGTGAAGTTTAGTTTTTCTTCGGGGGGGGAAGAAGTCAGATCTCTTATAAAACATTCAGGGTGTGGTGTTGTAGGAAACTAATCAATAACAAGGTGGTTTGTTGTGATAGATTATTCTCCAATAACCTAATGTGTTCCCTTCCACTTATACCACAACGTTTTGTGGTACATTAGGATCCCAGGATCATTTCCAAGACCAAAGTCTAGTTGATCAGTGAGAACACAATCGTTCTGGGAACTGTCTCGGAGTTCGCTGTAAAAGGTGGTTCCAGACACGGATCGAATCAGATGTGGAGGCCAGTCGTACCTGAAAATAGAAGTAGATCAGTGCCATCCGAAATCTCAGCCAATCTCATCTTATGGCCTACACAGCCATGGTTGTAAAATAGGAAGGCACGCAAGAGCATCGCTCTTGACAATATTTTTTCCGAAATGTCAGTAATATCAGGCATAGCGTGAAGGTTAACTTCCTCGTTTGTTTCTTTAATCGCAGCTGGTAAACCAATTTTAAGCCACCTGCAGTTTCAGAGAGAGTTAATACTCAAGCGTATTCAAGAACAGAGAGCGAAAATAATGTGAACGCTGGCCAGCAGGAGTGCAGAGCAATCATTTCTTGGGATGGTACAAAAAGCGCTGACACTCAAGACTCTTTCTATACATGTCAAATTCTTTAACACGTTGTGGTTTTTATTTGGGACCTTATTATTTTTACCCTCATGCTATTGAATCTAACTTATAAGATTTAAATGTTTAAAGATATCTGAGTAGTTTTAACTTTTGATATGTTCAGGATCCACTAAGCTTGTCCCAGGGATGAATTTGCATATTTTCCAAGGAAAAGTCCATGGAACTCCTCAGCGTGTGAGTTTCCAAAGAAAAAAAAAGCCAAGAGAGAGAGAAAAAAAGAAAGCTCAAGCTTGATTTTCATCTTGTTTTTCCAAGTTGGAAATTTGAGTCGGGATTCGGCCTATGCCGCCTGGTTCCTGCTTTATTCACCGGATGATTCGTTCTTATTCATGGCCCTTGACCCTTTGTTCCATTCATCGTTCTAGTCACTTGGAAGTTAATTAGAGCACATGCCATTGTGCTCGTCTTTCCACATCGAGTTCACGTCCCTCGGATTCCCCTCCCGAGGCGGTTTATTTTGATGAGGCGAGGCCTGTGTTTTGATGTCAATAGCATGTCCTTGACTTTATTTACGTTTTTTTATTTTCACACAGAGGCAATGTCTCATGTTCTCCAGAACGCTAGCGGCCAAAAGGACGCCTGGTATACCATTAACTCAACACGACAGCATCACTCGCTAATCGATGATCACAGCTGGTTTCAGGTCACTGGATTTTCACTGAGAGGATGTAGAATACTTGATGATGTTGCATGATGGGATTGAAACATTGTGTTGAGAAGAAGGAGTCTCTAGTTTCTGTGTTTGTTCTGCTGGTTTTTTTATGTTCTGAAAAGGCCACTCAGGTCGGTGTAGTTTTTGTCCATGGCTCAGACAGACCTGGTGTTCTTTTTTTTTTTTTTTTTTTTTTTTTTTTTTTAATTCTCACCTCTGTATGCTCTGTTAAGTAGTTAACCATCAGCCTTAGAGTCTGTGAGATAGAGTTTCAGGCAAATCCAGGGTAAAAACCCCCACGATGGAATCAACACACCTTCTCAAAGGTTGCCAGTGGTGTTAATTTCTAACAGTCTAACAATCCCAATCACACGAAGAGGTGGGAAAAGGATAATACACAAGTAGTCCTGTAACAGGAAGCAGGTAAGTAGAACATTTGGTGCACAAGTGTGAAAGTTCAGATCAAAATGTATTGTGCTGTTTTTGTTAGTTGAATGCATCACAGCTAACAAACTAGACCTTTAAGTTTTAGGTCACCCCAAGTTTGTTTTTATTGCGCAAAATCGTACCAACTTCCAAAAAAGTGATGTCAGAGTGTATATTTTTTTTGTTAATGAACTAGCATATGGTTAAATATCAGGAGTAGATGTTAGTGTGAAGGATGTACATTTCAGGTTAGTCCCAGACAGGTTTCAAGTTTCAATCGTGACTCAGAACAAATACCGGGATCATTAAAGGTACCATATTAAACTACTTTTTAACAAGTTAACATTTATTCTTAGTGGTGTTTAAAATGTTCCAACTGAGATATAACTCCTTTTCACTCCTCTTTCAGATGCACTGTTTATAGATGCATAGCTTTTTAAATGCACATGCGCTTCCTCCCTTGCCCTGCCCCTATGTAGAAGTGTAAATGGTGTTCAGGATTTGAGGAGTGATGATGCCAATTGTCATGTCTCCCCACCTCATTTTATTAACAAAAACTAATGTTTACACATTTTCGAAAATATTAACAGAAGTACAGTGGTGTGAAAAACTATTTGCCCCCTTCCTGATTTCTTATTCTTTTGCATGTTTGTCACACTTAACGGTTTTTGATGAGCAGAAACATTTAACTATTAGTCAAAGATAACATAATTGAACACAAAATGCAGTTTTTAAATGAAGGTTTACGTTATTAAGGGAGGAAAAAAAACTCCAAATCTACATGGCCCTGTGTGAAAAATTGATTGCCCCCCTTGTTAAAAAATAACTTAACTGTGGTTTATCACACCTGAGTTCAATTTCTGTAGTCACCCCCAGGCCTGATTACTGCTACACCTGTTTCAATCAAGAAATCACTTAAATAGGAGCTACCTGACACAGAGAAGTAGACCAAAAGCACCTCAAAAGCTAGACATCATGCCAAGATCCAAAGAAATTCAGGAACAAATGAGAACAAAAGTAATTGAGATCTATCAGTCTGGTAAAGGTTATAAAGCCATTTCTAAAGCTTTGGGACTCCAGTGAACCACAGTGAGAGCCATTATCCACAAATGGCAAAACATGGAACAGTGGTGAACCTTCCCAGGAGTGGCCGGCCGACCAAAATTACCCTAAAAAGCGCAGAGACAACTCATCCGAGAGGCCACAAAAGACCCCAGGACAACATCTAAAGAACTGCAGGCCTCACTTGCCTTAATTAAGGTCAGTGTTCACGACTCCACCATAAGAAAGAGACTGGGCAAAAATGGCCTGCATGGCAGATTTCCAAGGCGCAAACCACTTTTAAGCAAAAAGAACATTAAGGCTCGTCTCAATTTTGCTAAAAAACGTCTCAATGATTGCCAAGACTTTTGGGAAAATACCTTGTGGACCGACGAGACAAAAGTTTAACTTTTTGGAAGGTGCGTGTCCCGTTACATCTGGCGTAAAAGTAACACAGCATTTCAGAAAAAGAACATCATACCAACAGTAAAATATGGTGGTGGTAGTGTGATGGTCTGGGGTTGTTTTGCTGCTTCAGGACCTGGAAGGCTTGCTGTGATAGATGGAACCATGAATTCTACTGTCTACCAAAAAATCCTGAAGGAGAATGTCCGGCCATCTGTTCGTCAACTCAAGCTGAAGCGATCTTGGGTGCTGCAGCAGGACAATGACCCAAAACACACCAGCAAATCCACCTCTGAATGGCTGAAGAAAAACAAAATGAAGACTTTGGAGTGGCCTAGTCAAAGTCCTGACCTGAATCCTATTGAGATGTTGTGGCATGACCTTAAAAAGGCGGTTCATGCTAGAAAACCCTCAAATAAAGCTGAATTACAACAATTCTGCAAAGATAAGTGGGCCAAAATTCCTCCAGAGCGCTGTAAAAGACTCGTTGCAAGTTATCGCAAACGCTTGATTGCAGTTATTGCTGCTAAGGGTGGCCCAACCAGTTATTAGGTTCAGGGGCAATTACTTTTTCACACAGGGCCATGTAGGTTTGGATTTTTTTTCTCCCTAAATAATAAAACCCCTCATTTAAAAACTGCATTTTGTGTTTACTTGTGTTATCTTTGACTAATAGTTAAATGTGTTTGATGATCAGAAACATTTTGTGTGACAAACATGCAAAAGAAGGAGAAATCAGGAGGGGGGCAAATAGTTTTTCACACCACTGTATAACAGGCGTCATTTAAAACTGCACTTGATTGTGTGTTGGGTTTAATCAGACAGGCTGTGGGACATTTCTGTAATGGGCGTCATTCCAACTGCTTCGATCCACCAGTAGTCACATGTCTTAATAAAACATTATCTCGGTGCAAACCGAGTCCTGTTCCAGAGTTTAGGCGAATACGATCAGGTGAGAGCGACTCAACTCTCCTTTCCCTCACTTTATTTAGCTAAGACAAGGCACAAGTTCAGTGTCTCTTTCTCTGCTGAATAGAGACGGGCTTTGTCTCACTTTGCCAACGTCTTTCAGTGTGTGTACAGAGAGCAGTGGGAACAGCAGCGGTGAGACAGGTGGGTGCCCTTATTCTGTTACAATGCTGGAAAGTACCCGCTGCTCTAAAGATGCCCCGTTGTCCTCGCTCCAGGGCCAGGCGCATACATTATTAGACAAATTACAAACCTCAACGCAGGGAACCACAAAGGCCGGTTTCAGCATTTAGCTCGTAACAATGCGTTTGGCAAAACTCGTGGTAAATCACGTGGTTATTAAAGTTTAGCTGTTCCTACACTGTTTTAAGCTCTGTTAGACTTTCATGTTTTGTAATGCTACACCGTGAAATAAATGCAGAGTGTTTGTTGTTAGCAGGAAGCTATTGTTCATGCACATTTTGTTCGACGTTTCTTCTCGTGCCAAGAGAGACCTCAGGTGAAGTATGCTAGAGCTCTGTGTTCAGGACTTCATGTTAATGACCTGTCCCCTGAATGCCCATGTGGACGCAGATTTTTTATTTTATTTATTTTTTTGTTGTTTGTTTCCCCCTGAATTTTTTTTTAATTGCCACATATTTCTTCTGCACATCAGCAGGTCACTAAAGGTCAAAAATGTGTTTTTACGATGTTATTGTATAATGCAACTAATTTAAATTTCGTTCAACTGAACCAATTGTGCAACACAAAAAGAAGCTTTGTGGAAAAACAAAAAACATTGTTTGTGGTGGCGTGAGTTTTTTTTTGTACACCTTCCTTCATAGCGTGCGATTATTTTTGTTTTAATTCAACAGCAAGTTTTATTTGTTCTTTGAGTTTTTCCTTTTTTTATGTAAACTTCTAAGATGTGGGGAAAAATGATGTATCATGATTCTTTTGTGTGACAAAAAAATTATAAAAAAAAAAAAAAAGAAATTAATTATTTATATATGTTTGGATTTGATGGGGTAAATGTTGCAGTTCCTCTGTGCTTCTGTTGGTGGTGTGCTCAATAGACATTGCAAGCAGCGCAATATCCTATGTGGTAGGATTGAATTACCCGCTTTTTGTTTAGAATTGTAAGAAAACTTAAAATAATAATACAGAATTAGAATATTTATAAAATCACGATACGTAGAGAATCGCAATACAAATCAAATCGGCACCGAGGTATCATGATATCGTATCGGGTGATCCCTGTTGATTCCCATCCCTAGTAAACATGTTAACATACGCCGCTGATATTACAGCTTAACAGTTTGACGATATCATCAGCGCTAATTCTCGAGTAAAAGTTTTTTTTTTTTGTCTTACAAAAGGGGTTTAATATCACTCAGATTTATGTTAACGTTTTATTGAAATTTATTTATGCTACAGAAAACTAGCATTGAACACACTGGTTGTTTGAATGAATTTATTTTTATACAAAGTCAGCGTAGATTACGGGATTGTAATTTATTTATCGTTCATTTAAAACTGTTTTGATTTCTCTCTTGATAAATTGGCTTTCCCGCTCTCGGCTCAGGCCGGGTTTTTCCTCTAATAACAAGCAATTTTTAGAGAGAGAGATGGAGAGCGAGCGAGAGAGCGATCATGTGATCAAACATTGAGTTTCCAGAGCTGTGCCATTTTTATTATAATAATAACCTTTTTTTTTTTTCTTTTTTCGAAATGCTGTTTTTTTTTTATTTTATTTTAATTTTATTTTTTTTAAACCAAGGATTAGAGCGAGGCGAGAAAAAATCATTCAGCGCGATCAATGAGAGCCAGGTTACCATGACAACGCTGGATAGTGAAAACATTATCATGATATTTTTAGATAGATCACCGCCCTAGATGAAATCGGACTAATGCAGAATAATATACCTTGTGCATATAAGATGTAAAGAATGTTTTGGGCTTTTTTCTTTTTTTTTTTCTCTTTTTTTTGTGAGCCGACTCACAATGATGAGATTTTGGCATGAGGAGGAGAGGAAAGGTCGCAGTGGTCCATGGGAACGTCTGCTTTCCAAACAGCGAGTTTGAGTAAAAAACAGTAAAGATAAGGGCTACATGAGTGCCTGTTTACTCGACTGTAATGCCAACCTTCTGGAAGTTTTTACCACAGCTTCAGCTGTTACATAAGTAAACAGTTTAACAAGCTCCGTTAGAAGCACGAGGTCTACACAGATGCATTCTGGGATCCCACTTCACATCCAGTGCCATGAGGAACATCATGAATTTTTAAACTCCAATGACTTGGCCTTGTTTCAGCACTGATTGGGTTACGAGTCCTGGAAAAGAAGTCTGATTTGATTAGATTTGAAGTAATCTCTAAGCCGACGTACGGGCTTCGAGACTTCAAGCTCGGACGGGGTTAAATCTTCTGACATTGTTCAATGATGAACACGCTAATTAGCGTTCAAAAGTCAGATTTAACAATGGACTTTTGTGTATAGTTGTTTACTTATCTACTTTTATGATTTGTTCCATTTTTCGTGGAAACACTACTCCTGAAGCGAGTCTTTAATGACAGTAGCTTACTTGAATTCTTGAATGTATGACATCAGATGACAGTCTCATTCTAAATGATGGCACCTGTACAGATGTTATTGTTGCCATAGTAACAGATCCTACATATAAATAGGTGTGAATGTGTTGATATATTGACTTTTTTTTTTTTTTATTTAATGTGAGTAGATGTTTGTTTAACATTTATGGAAGGAGTCTCCAGTGTCAGTGCTATAACTAAATGCTCTATGACCTATGACCTTTTATTTATTTTTCTCTTTCTTTCTTTATTTAGTCATTCATTAAATTTATATTTGTATATCGATAGCACATTTACCAGGTCGTTGAAAAAAGTGCGACTGGGTCACATGTCTGGAATTTAAAGCGCTTTTTAGTGGAACGAAAGCACTAACAAAACATGGAGCGTCCTCGTGTCATAAAACACTTGGGGAGAGAGAGAGAGACCCCTAGTAGAAAGACCTCCAGGCTATATTTTGAATCCTCTGATGACACGTGGAATACGGGCCTGACGTCCGTGCGCAGCCCGCGATTTATGAGCGACGAATGGAAATTAGATTTTGTGGCTTCGTCGTGGGGGGAAAACTCGATGACTTAACCAGAAGTGAGAACTCGCATGGAAATGATGCGTCTGCATTCTTAACACACACCGTGTATATACGTTTGAACCAAAAAAAAATTAAGAGTTTTTTTTTTTTTTTTATTGCTCGCATCATTCTTTCCCTATGTGACGACATTGCAGGACGCCTCTGCTTTTTAAAATTTATTATAAATGTTTTTTTTTTCTCGTACCAGAATTCCGGTTTGGGTTGTCATCATTTCTGCGACATAAAGCCCTAAAAGCGGTGCTGTAGGAGAAGGGGGAGGAGAGGTGACACGACCTGGCCTTGTCTCAGCCTGTCTCTGTTGTCACGTAGGACGCATGCGCACACGCAGACTGCCACAGATTATTGACCTGAACTTTAACCCCTGCTGAGAAGACACACACCGTAGCCGGTTCTACACCCGCTGACTGGTGCTTTACACCATTCTCTAGAGCGACCTACAGTACATCAACACCGAAAACCTTTTTTTTTTTTCATTTCTGATTGGTCACAGCTTGTTGGTAGCATGCTCAGGAGATGTTTGTTTAATGCTTTTGTAAGTAGTCTCCAGTGTCGGCAGCTTCGAAACGGTTCTTTTTTATCATTAACCTCCCGTGAGAGGTGAGAAGCCGATGAGGAAACGCCTAGTCCTAGCTGTTCTAATGTAAGTGATGGCAGGAGCTGGAATTGTAGCCGTTCCAGAAAGCGAACAAAAACCTTCGCTAATCAGATCAGGGTGTTGACATGTCAGGCTGCGCTCAGTGTTTTATTCATCACCGGAGCTCATTGCCTGCGCAACAGGGCCATCAATCCTCAATCGAACCGTCTTTAAGGAACTCTAATCATGATGAATTAAATGTCAGCTCACGTGTGATGGTGATCGTCTTTTTATTGGCCTGGAAGAGCTGGCCCACGTCTGCGCACAATGCCGCCGCCAAAAGCCGGTCCAGTGGAAATATTTGTGAGCGTGCGCTGGAATGTGTTGTCAGCGTTTCACGCTTTCAGCCTTTCCTTTAATAAAAACACGCAGCACAGTGGATGGGGGATGGATTAGGAGGACAGTGTGGATGGAGCGGACACTTCCACACAATTGACTTTTTTTTTTTGACCTGATGTCATTTAAACGGTGCGCAAACAAAACCGATTCAGGTTCACTCTTGCAGAACGATTTTCCAAGGTTATTGATCGGAATAGAGGTTGTAGCTAATTGCAGAGAATCGGATTTAGGGAAAGCATAGAGGATTGGGAATAAAGGAAGCAGGCGTTTTAGGGAGCAGGCGTGTTTAGGAACACCTCGAGTCAGGAGGATTGGTACGCCTCAGGGTTGAGTCGGATGCGACATAAAAGCGTTTCAATTCGATGTAATTAGTAATTAAAAAATACAATACGGACTCAATGTCTGATTCACGTCCTAATTCAATCGAGTCGATTCAGAGTCCTATTGACTCTGAATCGACTTTATTGAACCACGTCCTATTTCAATCACCCTAAACGTTTTTTCTTTTTCGATTGAATTAGTACGTAAATCAAGGTCGATTAAGAGTCAAAAGCACTGGGAAAGTGGGTGTTGTGGAAAGTGTCGCATCATTCCAACCCCACGCTGTTTGACGAGGCCACGTGTGTAGACGCCCCAGGCTTTGTTTTTGCCCCGCCCTTGCTGCAGGTGATAACACTTCGGGCTGGTGTTTTGGGCCGCAGCTCAAGAACAAAAACAACACAAACGTACAAAGTGCACACGGGCGCGCACACAGGAGTGTGTGTTCTTTCTGCTTGTTGATGTTTTTCAGTCGAGTGTGTAAGAGTAGATCTACACGGCTGGACGGATCTCTGAACGATTAGTGCGTTAAAGTACGCGGTGAGACGTTTAACATTTTATTTGTTTCTTCATTTGAGTCGTGATTTCATTAGAAGTGCCGGCGTTCTGGTGTTGTGCGATCAGTCTGTTATTTATTGGCTGTCTGTCTCAATGTCTTTTCCTCCCTCCGTCTCAGTGTCTGTCTTTTCTTTTTGTCTCTCCTTCTGTCTTTCTTGCTTTCTGGTTATTCTCTCTCTCTCCTTCATTCTCTCTCTTTCTACATGTTTGTCTCTCTGTATCTCTCTTCCCTTCTTTCTTTCTCTGTATCTGTCTCACTGTGTCTCATTCTCTTCTTATTGTCTTAGTGTCTCTCTCTTTCTGCCTTTTTGTTTATCTCAGTCAGTCTCTTTCTCTCTCTGGAGTGTCTCTATCTGTTTATCTCACATGGTCTCATTCTCTTCGTCTCTCTGTTCTCTCTTTCTCTGTTCATCTCGTTTTTCAGTATTTCTCTATTTATACATGTCTGTCCCCTTCTTACAGTCTTGATCTGTTTTTCTCCATCAGTATCTCTCTCTCTCTCCCTCTCTCTTTCTCACTCTCTGGAGTGTCTGTCTCTCTCTCTATCTCCGTTTTTCTCATCATGTCTGTCTCACCGTGTCTCATTGTCTTCGTCACTCTCTGTATTTCTCTCTGTTCTTTCTTTCTCCGTCTTAGTATCTGTCTTTCCTCTTCTGTCAGTCTTGATCTGTTTTTCTTTTTTTTCCCTGTCAGTGTCTCCCTCACTGTCTCTGGAGTCTGTCTCTTTCTTTATCTCGTTGTCTCACGGTGTCTTCAATTCTCTGTGTGTGTCTCTCTCTCTCTCTCTCTCTCTCTCTCTCTCTTTCTACATGCCCTCGCTATCTGTGTCGCTGTCTCTTTCTCTCTCTTTATCCTGTCTGTCCCTGTCTCTTTCACTCCTCTTTCACTCCCGCTCTCTTTCTTCGTGCCCCTCTCTTTCTCTGATTGTCACGTCTTTCTGTACGTCACCCTCTTTCTCTTTGTGACTCTCTGTCGCTGTCTGTCTCTCTCAGTATCCATCTCTCTCTCTCTCTCTCTCTCTCTCTCTCTCTCTCTCTCTCATACACACTCACACACACAGCAGCTGATCTGAGCGCTTTTGTCTAAAGCTGTCACAGCGACTCCCCTCTGAACCCTGCACATGTGTGTGTGTGAAGCGATGCAGCTCTCTGTCTCTCCGCCGCAGACGTCTCTCCCGATTACATATTCTATTATGGCTTAGCCGTGAAAGAGGAGAAAGGAGAGAGAGAGAGAGAGAGAGGAAAGGGGAAAGCGAGCAGTAGAGGTTAAAAAGCTTTTTTTCCCCTTCCCTTTTTTTTTTTTAAATTGTCTGACATTTTGTACTCGTTCGTCTCTGTGTCTTCAGTCAGGGCTTTTCCTTCTGCTGCTCGAGTAACCTTCACCCACGTGGGGGAGGGAGAAGGGTGTGTGTAAGTGTGTGTGTGTGTGTGTGTTCACACATCTCTCGCTCAGGAGATCCCTACTCGACTGTTAGACCAGGAAGGTCAGCACTTCTCCGGAGAAGATCTACTTTCTTTTTCTTCTCCTTCAGGAATTAATTTTTTTTTAAATCCCAGGATGCATTTGGGCATCTGTTGTTTTATTTTTCCCGTCAGGATTCCTGCACAGGTGGTGAGTGAACATGAGCTCTGTTATGAAAACATTGCATTAGTGCAAGAGAGAGAGAGAGAGAGTTTAGGGGTAAATAAACAAGAAGAGTTTGTGGATGTCACCGCACCGGCTTGTGTATCTGTTCGTTGCTATAAACTTTTGAATGAGCTGGTAAACACCATCCAGAGCACCTGTGTGTGTGTGTGTGTGTGTGTGTGTGTGTGTGTGTGTGTGTGTGTGTGTGTGTGTGTGTGTGTGTTGTGTTGTGGTAAATTATTAAGTAAGCCTCTTACGGTTGTCTGTTGCAGAGCACCTTGTCTGTGCTTAAATTGTCCTCATGATGACTCCGCCTAGTTTTAGATCAAAGCACATCTTATTAAGGTATCTAAGACTTCAAAGGGTTTCCCCGGCGACGGTGACACACATAGGGACACACACACACACACACACACACACACACACACACACACACACACACACACACATGAGACAAGAGCTTTAAAGCCCCCCCTTACTTGCACAAGACTGACTTCTCTAAAGCTTTGTATAAAGATTGTGACTGAGGGCAATGTGAGGAGGAGGAGGTGTGTGTGTATATATAATGTGTGTGTGTGTGTGTGTGTGTGTGTGTGTGTGTGTGTGTGTGTGTGTGTGTAGGGGGGTAGAAAGTGCTGCATGGCTTTAGATCTCTGGTTCTGCGTGTTGTCAGCGATGTCAGTCAGGTGTTAGTTTTCACAGACGGTGTCTGATTGTTCCTGAGGAGGTTCTCCTTTTGCTGTGTGTGTGTATGTGTGTATGTGTGTGTGTGTGTGTGTGTGTGTGTGTGTGAGAACAATTCAGAAATTCATTAGCTTGCCATGCAAATAAAGACTTCAGCACAGTGCAACAGATTCAGCCAGTATTTAATAAGCCACGCCCCATCACTGCCATATATGGGCTTTTTAAAAAAAGTCTATGGAATGTGGCGTGAGGGGAAACGACTGAACACAGTGTTGTGAAAAAAAAAAGTCTATGATAAAAGGAGGATGAAATGAGTTGTGAATTTATTTGAGAGATTTTATTTATGAGCGTTCAGACGGTGCATGTTTCTGAAATGTTACAGAAAGTTATTCAGTTTTATTACATCCTGACTGGAATCAGATTTTCCTCATAAATTTATAAAATGGTGCGATTTTTAAAGGGTAAATTTTCTTTCGTCTTTCTTCTGTTCTTCCTCCCTTTCGCTCCCCTGGTTTTCTTTTTTTCCTTGTTCTTTTTTTCTTCACCCTTCACTTTCTTTTTTTTTTTTTTTCTTTCTTTTCCATTCTTCCTTCATTTCTTTCTTTCATTCTTTTTCTTTATCTTCCCTTGACTTCCATGTTTGTTTTCTTTCTCTTGCATCCTTCCTTCCTTCCTCCCTTTCTTCCTTCCTTTTTTTTCTCTTTTCCTCTTGCATCATCTCTTCCTTTCATTCTTTCTTCCTTCCTTCCTTTCTTTTTCTTTTTTCTCTTGTATCTTGCATCTACTTATTCTTCATTTTGTTTCATCCCTTTTTTTTCTTTCTTTCTTCCTCCCATTTACTTCCCTGTTATTTTTCTTTTTTCTTCCACTCTTCCTTTATTTTTTTCTTTCTTTATTCCTTCCCTTGACCTCCATGGTTTTCTTTCCTTCTCTTTCATCCTTCCTTTTCTCTTTCTTTGTTTTTCTTTCTACCTATGCTTTATTTTCTTTCTTTGCCTTTTTCTTTTTCTTCCACCCTTCCTTCACCTTCCTTTGTTCTTTCTTTCTTTTCAATTTGTTTTTTGTTTTCTTTCTTTCTTTCTTTTTCTTTCTTTCTTCCCTTGAGACTTCCATGGTTTTTTTTCTTTACGTTCCTTCCTTGACTTATTTTTCCTTCCTTTCTTTCTTTTTTTCTTTCTTTTTCTTTTACCCCTTTCCATTCATACTTTTCTCTTTTTCTTTCCTTCTTTTCTTCCTCTTCTTGAATGTCATGTTTTTCTTGCTTTTTTTCTACATCCATCTTTACCCTTCCATGTCATGTTGTTCTTTCTTTCTCTTCCATCCTTCCTTTTCTTCATCTTCTCTCTCTACGTTAGTGATGCAGACGTATCATGTAATAATCCCGGGTTTTAAACTCTACACCATGTGAAATGACTCACACCAGTTGTTTTAGGATTATCCCTTTTTTCCAGGAATGATTTTCCAACACTGAAACACAATTCCTGATTTTCCCGTTACACCATATCGACTTCTTGATCCATCAGACTGTATGTCAGAGTTTCCATGGAAACCCACAGGGCTTCGTCTGCCTTTTTTGCCGTTCCTGTGCACTAGAAGAGGAGTTTTAATTAATTTTTTTTTTACAGATCTCCTGCATGTCCACGTCATTCCTGGACGTCTCTTATCCGGATACGTGACTCTTGTGATTTTTTAGACACAAGCAGAGAACAGCGACGACACGAACACGGACAGAAGCGGATATTCTCCGCCTGTGGTCAGAGGGACGTGTAATTAGTCGACTGCAGAGAAAAGGCCGAATGTGAATATAGGACTCCTGCACGTCGCGTGCTGACAGACTCGGGCGCGTTTACTTATAGCACCATGGTCCGAGAGCGGAGTCTTACTCAGACACTAAATACACTAGTGACCCTGAGTTAAATATACAAACATGAGAAAGCACTTTTTTTTTTTTGGTTGGTTTCTCAGACCTGATGTGTCGCCCACGCGGCTCAGGTCTCCATTGTATCACCACCGGGCGTGGCACACGCGTGATCCCTGTGATGTCATTTCAGCGTTTCTTTGATTCTGGTTTCCAGTTACTCTTAGCACGCTTGAGTCATGGATGTAGGAGGAGTGCGCTTAGAAAGAGATATAAACGTGAACTGTGTATGTGTATGTGAATACAAAATTATTTAATACACAGTATATATATTTATGCCGTGATGTCATCAGCAACAGCGCGATTAAGGCGAAATATGGAGGTGCTACATAAAGTCACGGAAAATTTTGGAGTCGGTGTGAATTGCCTGAATTACCACAACAAAGAATCATAATGTATCACTGAATATTTTATATATTTATATATATATATATATTTTTTTTTAATCTTTAATATACTGTATATTATACTAGATGTACTAGATATGGAATTCAATTGCGCACACAAGTGCGCTTAAATTTTTTTCCAGCGCCATCTGTTGGATTTTGGAATGAACTACAATTTTTATGAGTTACCGGGAATGAAGGTATGAGGTCGCGTTTATTAAGTAGATTTCAGTCGCACACTCATAAGCGCGTATTAAAAAGTGCGATCTGTTGAATTTTGAGATGAGTTGTTGTTTTTTTTTTCTTCTTTTTCTTTCCGGGTTGATTATTTATTTCATTTATTTTATAATTTTTTTTCAATGATATAAGGGCGTTTTCCATTTAAATTTCTAAAGTAACATGTGTTCACTTTCCGTGGGATGATTGTGATGTTCCCTCGAGCTCGGCTAAATACACCTGTGATAACCCCGTTAAAATTTGCTCAGTATTTATCATGTGATGCGCCCATAGACAGACAGACAGACACAAATTCCAAAAACCATCTTGATGTGTTCTATTGCGCACCCCTGAATTATTTGTTTACAAATATCTGTACAGACACGCCCACTTTACAGTCTTATTATATGTTTTAGATACTACAGTGTCTGTGAAAGGCTCGATCCAGTTTTGTGAGCTCGTGTATGTGTAAGAGGATGGAGAGCACTCTCCTCTGATTGGGTTTCACTCCCTTGTGATAGAAGATTAAGAGCAGGGGTTGGGTTTCACTAGTGTAAAAGGTAGCATACGTTTGTCGTTCCCCTTTCTGCATGGGGGAGAATTAGCGCAGTTAGCGCACAAGGTATATGCAGCATCGGGCAGAACAAATCTCTTCCTCCCCCACAGAGCAGAGTGAGCCACGCCCATTTCTACTTTCCGCAGAAGTGCTGGCTCACATCCCTGGGAAATCGATTTTTTTTCTTCTCTTTCCCCTCACCAGGGGCTTAAGTAGTAGTAACAGCAGCGTGTGTCTTTTCCATCACTCAGGACCAGCTCCTCGCTCCTGGCCTTTCAGTCAGGATGAACCTCCTGTCCACATCGTTCCAGTCATTATCATTTCAAACATTCGGTCTGATTGTGTGTTACGCTTTCGATTATGAAGCAGATATGTCAAAACTGTAAAGAGAGGAAGCCAGCGGTCGATTCCTCCCCCGAGACTCGGGAGCCTGAAGGCGGGCGGACCCTCGGCTGAGGCTCTGACCGCGATCACGCCCCGGGTTTACTCCTGCAGATCTTTCATCATTAAGCAGGACGAGACTGGATGTGCATGTCACAGCTGGACAAACACTTGCATAATGAATTCCTCCTTCTCCTGGGAGGAGCAGCCCGAGTGGGAGTAGAGCTTTGTTTAATTCTGTAATTTAAAAGTTGGCAAAACAAACATTGAGTAAAAACCTGGAGACATACTGACCCAAGACCAGACAGGCGAGATTCTTCTAAAGTTTCTCGCTGCGATGCTTCCACTGATTACGTTTTCTTGCGTCAAAGGATGCAAGCTTTCGTCTACAACACAGAGCCTCGTCAGATACGCAGCAATAAACGTGTGGTAGTTTTGATCTGGTTGGCAACATCGGGTTTCCTCCTGGTACTGCGGTTTCCTCCACAGTCCAAAGACATGCAGGGTTGCCTAATTGCCATTCCCGAATGAGTGAGCGGTACAGAGAATGAGTGAGTGTGTGTCAGATGTGAGAGGGTTTGGCATAAACACATGCATAACATTTCTTGTCATCTTTAATTTTCATTTTCTGTTTGTTGATGTTTTGAGAGTTTGCATGACACATAGAAGTTTAAAAATATCTCTAGATTGAAGCGGATAGATTACACCCCCGTACTAGTGAACTCGAGATGTCGATGATTAATTGTTAATCTTGTAATTGCTGTTAAAAAATGTACTTTTTAAACCAGATTTTTGTTTGGAAAAATATTTCTCTGACTCGTTTTTGAATCTGAGACACAAGCAGGATTGTTTTTCAGCAGCCTTCTTTTTAGAAATTAAATTTGTGTAAACTTAAATTTAAGTAAAAAAATTGCTTCTTGTTACTTTTAATTATTAATAATTATTTGATTTATTAATTGTTAACATGCTAAAATTTTGGTTAAGAAAAAAGCGCAAAATTTGCAGGTCTAATCTGAACCTCCCAGATGTCTTGTTTAATTGTTTCACATGATGGTTTTGCAGAAAATTATTCCTACTTTTCCCGTCCTTTTATTGCTCTGCTGTTCATCCATATTGTCCTGAATGGCAACGATGCATCGTACAGTATCGTATATATTAAATTAAATGATGTGGATTCGATCACAGGTGCCTAAAAATACAATTTAAAAACTGGTTGTTTATGTAACAACCTCAGCAGCGACCTCATTTCCCCTCTCGTCTGTTCCAACCACTCAGCATTCAACTTCATCAGTATAACTAACCACCGGCCTGATCATCATCTGCACCTGTTTCTCACTGGTTCAGGTCTAAAGTTACATGTTTTTTTTTTTTCATTCTACAAACAACATTCCTCTGAAACTGCTCAGGAACTGGACTGGACAATGAGAATTCTTGAGGAAGTCTGGAGAACTATTCTTTAAGACTTCTTTAAAAATACAAGAACGTCTTCAAAGGGAAAAGGGAACATATGAAGAAATGAAGGGGATTAATACTTTTGCACAGTATGTGCATCAAAAAAAAAAAAAAGCTACACAAATTCCAATCCTGCTGCTCGAGTTTATGTCTCGTATCAGATAACTATGCGGCCTTGGACGGCGTACGATGCTGGATCAGATCCGATTAAAAAAAAAATTAATAAATAATAAAATCGTGTCCTTCGAGGTCTGTCTCACATTAAATAGATTTTGTTCTGGCAGCGTGAACGTAATCTGATATTGACACGTGGTCACGCAGTCGTCCAGCTCTCAGCTCTGTGCCCGGATCAATGCAATCATGAGGCAGTAAATCAAATCAGCCCAGTCCGTGTCCTGAATAACATCATTAAATACTACATCTGCCCATCCTCCTTTTTTTTTTCTTTTTTTTTTTTTTTCTTTTTCTCCACGATCGATAATGTGGTAATGTGGAGGGATGAGCGGTAGATGAGAACAATTAATTCCTTGCTGTAGCATTAGTTTGTATATCGTTTCCCATCGAGCTCCTGCGAGAGTAATCCGGCGTGTTGACGTGAGGCGTGTTACTATGCGCTACGTAGATAATAGCTTGTTGCTATTCTAATCCGTAATGCAGAGATAAGCAGGGGGGCTTAAGTCAGGCTCTGCATGACGGGAAACACGCGGGGCTGATCCGAGGTTATCTATGAATATTCTGTGTGTACTTGAGGAACACAACACATTTTGTTTGGAAGGTATCGGAAAAAAAATAAAAAAATTGTGATGTAGTGCGAGGGCAGCGAACTAAACCAGCCACCGCAAACCAATAATCAATGTTTAATTCCTTTTATACAAGAAGTCGTCTTAAAGAGCGACACATACATTTTACTTTTCATACATTTATAGTTTATAGAAACACAACGTGACAAAAGAAGCGCTTGTTCCGTGACCAACGATTCATAAACTCATTAATCATCACTTAACATAAAAAATCTATCATGTTCGAGAATTCATCATTGTAATACTATAGTAATAACTAGAGAGGTACATTTCCTGAAGAAAATGTGAGTGGTGCTTGACGTGGCAAGTTAATTCGAGGCCAGCTAATCAGCTTAACTCCATCATAGGGAGATGGTAATCATGTTAAGTGCACAAAGCTAATATAGCTAGCATGATGCTAGCAACATGCCAATATTCTTAGCATGATGCTAGCAACATGACAAGCACTCTAGCATCATGTCAGCGACACTCTAATGATGTCGCTAGCGACATGCTAATATGGTTAGCATTATGCTAGCAACATGCTAACAAGCTAACCATCATGCTAGCAACACTAGCATCATCCTAGGAACATTCTACACAAGATATTAGCAAAATGCTACCAAAATTAGCATAATGCTAGCGACATGCTAATCGCGTTAGCATCACGCTAGCGATGTGCTGTCATTAGCATGATTCTAGCGACATGCTAATATCGTTGGCATAATGCTAGCAAAATGCTAATCACGTTAGCATAATGCTAATGAGGGTGCTAGGGGGCGTGGCTAATGAGCATGATGATTAATACAAAAGAGTGATTGGTTGAATGAACTTTCCCCCGTGTCTCTACGACAGTCGGTTCCAAAGTTAAATCAATGTGAAGTCTATGAGCGATTAATTGCCCCCTGTGGGGGCAATTAACCGCCCAGCCCCTCAGAGGAGTCACTGCACCCGCCTCCCGGATAAGCCGTACAATTTGACACCTCATTCAAGGGTCCACGACGAACGGTGTGTGACCGGCGGTTAATTGCCCCCTGCGGGGGCAATTAACCGCCCGCCCTCAGTAGTATCTTATAACCCCATGCCCGAATGAGGCGAACGGTTTGACACCTCATTCAAGGGTCTACGATAAACTCAGGCAAAGCTGATCTCAATGTTAAGTCTATGAGTGGTTAATTGCCCCCTCCGGGGGCAATTAACCACCCCAGCCCTGAGCAAAGTCATAGGACCCCAGCCCCGCATAAGCCGAACGATATGACACCTCATTCATGGGTGTATGACAAACGGTGCGGGAACAGCGGTTAAAATGTTACATCTATGAGAGTTTAATTGCCCCCTGCGGGGGCAATTGACGGCCCAGCCCTGAGCAGAGTCATATCACCCTACCCCCGGATAAGCCGCACGATATGACACCTCAGTCATGGGTGTATGACAAACGGTGCGGGAATAGCGGTTAATATGTTAAGTCTATGAGCGTTTAATTGCCCCCTGTGGGGGCAATTAACCGCCCAGCCCCTCAGAAAAGCCATAGCACCCCACCCGCGGACAAGCCGTACGATTTGACACCTCATTCACGGGTCCATGACAAACGGTGCGGGACTAGCCATTAAAATGTTAAGTCTATGGGCGATTAATTGCCCCCTGCGGGGGCAATTAACCGCCCAGCCCCTCAGAAAAGGCATAGGACCCCATCCCTGAACCAGCCGAACGGTTTGACACCTCATTCATGGGTCTGCGACAAACTAATTCTTCGATAAATACCCCATTATAAGTCAATGGGGCAACTTTGGGGACCTCTTTTGCCCCGGGGGTAGAACTTATACCCTTGTGCGGGGTATCTTCTGACAGAGGTTGCAAACCTCCTCAAATGGGGTGAATTTCACTTTTCTACAAAATTCCCTCTCTGCGCCACAAGCCGTCAAAATTTGGCCTCCATGTTATCCTATGGGACTTTTTTGGGTGAAAAAAGAAAAGTCATAGCACCCCATTCCCGATTAGGCCGCACGATATGACACCCCATTCATGGGTCTAGGACAAACGGTGCGGGACTAGTTACGCGCCAAACTTTCATACGGAAGAAGAATAATAATAAAAAAAATAAGTCTGCAAGATAACAATAGTGATGCTTTTCAAGCACCACTAAAAAATAAGTCTGCAAGATAACAATAGTGATGCTTTTCAAGCACCACTAATAAATCAGTGTGTATGTTTGGACGTATGGATGGATGGATGGATGGACGTATGGATGGATGGATGGATGGATGCTACGCGCTCATCACACACTTGTTATTCGCGGTGAAATTCCTCAACGCGCTTCGTTTATTCTCCTCGACTCCCCGGTCGCCGTGACGACCGAGTCCCCCATGAAGATGGCAGATTTCTCTTTCCGCCAAGCTTTGGCTTGGGTTAGTGGTCTGAGCGATGCAGGCACACTGTGTGTGTACTGTATGTGTGTGTAGATTATAGATGTGTATGTATGTTTGTCAGGGAATAGAGGTGTGGTTTTCAGGGTAAGATTTCACAAAACGAGTGTGTTTTTCCAAATTTGAGTGTCGTATTGGAAATGTTGTCGGATACAAGTGGCGGCGGGGTTTTGTTTGTTTGTTTTATTTTATCCATATGTTCCACCATGTGTACAGTACTGTGTTTGTTTCCCCTCCTAACACCCGTGTGTTTTTCTGTTCTCCACAGATGTTCCAGGAGCATCCAGTTCCCCTCTCAGCTGTCTAAGACGTGGAACCAGAGGGACTTTTTTTTTTTTTTTTTTTTTTTTTTTAATGAATCACCCATCGCCTCTCGACGCCATGACGTACAAGTAGGTGGTTGTTTGCCGTTTCCCAGCTGCCTCACTCTGTAATAAAGCGCCTGCTCTGTGTTTTTTTTTTTTTTTTTTTTTTTCCTGCATGATCTCACAAGTGCATGGCATCACGGTTCTAGCCTGCAATTACATCTTCCGTGCACTCGGGTAAATATTCCTCTCGCCCTAAAATTGCCCCAGCACCATATAAAGGCCCGTACTGTTAGGGCTCAGTGTTACACATGGCATTTGCATGCAGCCCGATTTGCATGTCCAGTTGGCTCGGCTGTGTTTGCTCATCTCTGTTAGAAACCGCTCCTTCTTCTTCTTTTCTTTTCATTTTTCTTTTTTTCTTTCCTCTCAGCTGATCTAAGAACAGTTATTCTGACCCGAACTCTGATCCAACATCATAATGAGTGAGAAGTTCTGCTCTTTTTTTTTTTTTTTTTTTTTTCCCCCCCACTAATCTATTGCTCAGTGAGCTGCAGCTCTTTACAAAGACAATAAGAAGAATGTAGGCCATGAATTCATCAGATAACACGAAGAGAGAGAGAGAGAGAAACGAGGCAAAAATCTCTTTCGGCTGTAGAAGCATGGAAGTGTTTATAAGCTTCATCTTCTTTATCTCACAGAAACCTTCACTGAAACCTTTAAGTATTGTATTACTATTTTTTTATAGAAAGTTAACACACGACTCAGAGAGCTGAAATGCCCCTCAGATAATGTCCTTTTTTATCTGTATATACTTTAAACTCCCTTTATTTCCCACCTCCTCCAAACATGTTGTTTCAGTGTCTGTGTAAATGAGCCGCTCCTGAGCGATGCCGCTCCACAGAACAATAGAGCTGAGTGGAGGGGATCTTCTTGTATGAGGTCACATAAGAGGGAAAATCTAACTGGTTTAAATACGAACTTTACGCACCATTTTTATTCATTTTTTTCTGTCATGTGTTTTTTTTTTTTTTTTTTTTTTTTGGCTTGTACACATTTACTCTTGAGACTCATGCGAACGTCTGAACATGATTAAGAATGAATTTGGCATAATAGGTTCCCTTAAATAATAGGTTCCCTTAAATAAAAGGTTCCTTTTAAGTATCAGCTGATATGGAGAGTTTATTTGTTTACAAAATGAACTTTTCAACTGAAAAACTGTTCAACACCAACTAAGGCAAAATTATTCCCATTTATTGATGCTGTAAATATCAGGTGTACAAGTTTAAATATACAAAATTTAAAAAGTAAACATTCTAACCAAAAAAAGACGAGCTCAGATCTCTCTTTTTTTGGCACATTAGGCACGATTGACTTGTTTACTGTATTTAAGAATGATTGCCCCCCCCCCCCTTCTTCTTTGCACAGCGTTTACATGGGTTTTTTTTTTTTTGGTCTTTGTTCTCGGATACGCTGGCGTATTTACACTCTCCGATACAGCAGGTGGCAGTATTCATATACTTTGTGAGTCGCCATTCAACACAAGAGAAGAAGAGGGGGAAAAAAAAGGGGAGAATTTCGTGCCATACTTAATGATATTTCGGGAAAAATGTTAAGGGCAGTTAAAGAATGAGATTGGTATGCCCTTTGCACCTTATCTGATTGGCGTACTGTGCGCATGGTTCTCGAGAATGGAACAATCGTGTTCTCACTGATCAAAATGAACCAGAGTTTGGGGGGGTCAAACGTCATCAGAAAGGATCCCGTGTCCCTAATGTGCAAACACCCTTTACGCCTTAGCGGGTTTTCAAAATCCTTTGCGCAAAACCACTTCAGAATGAACCACACTGTTTGTCTCGCCTTAATGGGCTGATCGGACGCGTTTATCACGACAGAAGTGTCACATATGAGAGGACTTTCTATCAGCTCGTGATGGAACCGAATCCTAACACTCGTCCTACTCAGGCCTGTCAGTAAGCGATGAGCTTCATCCTGAAGCATCAAAGGTTTCCTAGCAACTTAACCGAGGCCCCCGTGTTTTAGTCGACCATTGTGTTTCCCGTGCAGGCTTGAGTTCTGTGTGCAATTGTCAGTCTGGAAGAATGATAAATATCCTGAGTTGTGAACAAAGCCTTCCCTGCTTAACATTCATGCTCTTGTGTTTCACTTGTCGTCGTCTTCTTCTCATTTCACCTGGTGACGAAAGGTTTCTTCAAGTTAAGTCTTTTTTTTTTTTTTTTCTTTTCCTTTTTTTCTTTCTTTAAGCCCCCTCCTGCAGTCGCACCTGAGCCGCAGGCATCATGCTGTCGTGTCATGATTCATGACTCAACAAATGATGTCAGTTGTGGCAGGCGTTTATTTGAGCGTCCCGGCCTCTGTAAACCTTTCTGAAACTTTTCTTGGCATAACAGTCCTGCAATCCAAATAAACTCAGTTCTGTAAATATGCTCTCCAACTTCGATCAGAAGCATTTTATGGATGGGTAAGGAGCATTCTGACTGTCGCAGTCTGACTGTATCTGTCTGTCTGTCTGTCTGTCTAAACGCGCCATAGCAGAAAGATCACCGAGCCGCTAGAGCGATCGTCCCCGCTCGTCCTTTCCGGATCGTCTAAACACTCTAAACACGCTTTTGGAAAAGCAGGGGCCCCGTCAGGGCTGAGAGGCTCGGCGCTCAGGCTTTTCCAGCACAATTGTTGTGCAAACACCACGCTGCTTGTAAAACAAAATCCAGATTTGAGATTCCGGTTCCCAGAGATACAGACAAGGACTTTTTATTATTTTTTTATTTTTAAATACCCCAGACAGATAGTGATTTAAATCTACAATCTGGATTTATATGACACTTTTTCTTATTCCCATGCTCATCATTAATTCTATATTCTATTGGTTTAATTAACTAGTTTTTTTTTCTCTTTCCATCTGATTCTCAAGCCTATAAATGATCCTCGCTATTATACACTAGAACATCTGCAGAGTCAGGCACAAAGGGGGAAAATAAAACATGACATAATCAGTGTAAAAGTACCAACACGTCCCAAAAATACTGAGATCAGAGGACCACGCCCGCTCCCAAAGCACAAGCGAATTTCCTGTAGGAGTGTATTCGAGTCCCAGACCGTTTATCAATCACTCTAATAAAGGTCTTTAATTTAAAAAAAAAAATTTGTCATGTATAAATAACAAAAACAAGCAGAATCCTGGAGAATGAAAAGGGAATTGAGGGAGGGACGATTTGAAGGCTTCTTAGATCACTGGGTGTGTCGGGGAATTTAGAAATTTTGGCTTAAAATCAGACTTTTTCACCGTCTCTGGTAATCAACATTGCTTTTAATGTTTTTGCAGGTTGATTGAACCAAATCTGACGAACATTGACTTAGCTTGCTCTCATTGGTTTGTGATTTTTTTTGTGATGTTGGTGGAAAACGCATCTTAGATTATCCAGGATATTATATTTAGGGGTCCAAGCACCAAACATCAACTCAGGCCGAGTGTATACTATTGGCGGGAAGCTCAGGAATAGGAAATTTTTAAATAAAACAAAATGAACACAATATTCATGGATTACAGCTATATTGAGAGGGTCTGTGATGTATTATTATGTATTAATTATTATTATTATTCGCATTAAATGTGATTATTATGCTTCGAAAGGTTTGAGAACCCTTGTGATGATGTAATGATGATGGAGTTGAGTTTATTGAAGTCAGTCGAAGTTTTAGCTTTTAAAAGCTACCGTGGTAACAGCTTACGGATACGGTTCAAACTTTGAGTTTAGCTAAAAACCGGTACTGTTATCATTTGCGTGATAGCAATTTTATAATTTTTTTATAAACCGTTTCCCAAAGTAATGATTGCGTCCACCAGATGACTTCAGCAAGTGGAGGTTTTAGTATCTCGAAGTGCTCGCTGTCTCAAACACCATCTGCATCTCTTCACCCGTCAGACGCCATTGTGCGTCGATCTCCTCGTTCCACAATCGAACCGTCATTCCGTCACTTCAGACAACACAGTCGGACGTTATAAAGAGCCCGACCCGTGACCTCGCCACTTCCTCTTCCTGTCTCTCGGGCCCCTCCATCATAAGAGAAGCGCGTTTCCTCCGTCTGTTGAGCAAGACGCCAACTTTGACCTTTAACTCATCAATCTGAGGCTGCGTCCTGTCGACCCCCTGAAGTCCACGATAGCTGAGGGAGAGAGAGAGAGCGCGAGGCGCCGACACCTGACGTGGAGGAGTGTGTGAGAGAGTGAGGGAGTCAATGAGACAGAGTGTGTGTGAAGCAGGGTGAGGGGTATAATTGGGGACAATTGTGAACTGCTGACAAATGGTCGGGGGATGGGACGGTCCGAGTATAACGGACGGGTATATTGTATGATGTGAAGCGGAAGTTGCACTTTTGAAAAGGACGTATGAGACATCGGGACGTCCTGCGAGTAGGAAGTCACCGGTTCAGCAACGTGAGAGCCGCAAAGTTTGTCCGGCGTGTCGACGGGTTCAGTATTGACTTTAGAACCGGATTCAGCTGCAAGACAGGAATAGTTCGGCAGTCCGGCAGCATCACTCAGGTAGGGGGCGTGGCCAAGAAAGTTTTATTTTAGAAACCACATTTTTACACCCACTAGCTATTTATTTTTAAAGACCGGATTAAATTCACTTGCATTTGTTTGCAGGTGCCACAGACAGTACTTTGTATTTTTTCTCCCGGATCAGCCACGCTTGTTTGCTTTTTCCTTCTTCAAGAAAATTATAGACTGAATTACTTACAGTTTTTTTTTTTTCCCCTTTTGGTAATTTTAGTCCTTAGACACATCAATGATTTTTTTTCTTCAGGCAGATGCGCTTTTGGAAAAGTTTTTGCTCCCGCTGTGCTCACAGTATTTGGTCGCCTAGCATGCTCATCCACTTTCCGAGTCACAAACGGATGAATAGTGCACTTGGGAGGACGCCTACTTGGCGTGGGGTCGGGAGTGGAAACGTAGGTGTTCCTACTTTCCTACATTTGGAGTCTATTAGTAGAGGAAAGAAAATGCAAGTTACTGTGTTGGATAAAAGGGACCATTATAAAGTCAGTTTAAAAAGAAAACACACATTTGTCATGTTTGTACAGTGTTGTTTAGATATTATCACGATACCTCGGTGCCGGTTCCATTAAAATTGCGATTCTATAAGTATCACGATTTCATAAATATGCAGATTAAAATGGTAACAATTGTACATTTTTCTCAGATTTTGTTACAATTTATGATCTTATTATTTTTATTAGTTTACTTAATTAGGGACCACACACCTAAATGTTGCTACGTACATGGGGCATATAGCACAAGGCTAACTTGCAATTATAAAGTTTAATGATTAAATAAAATCTAGCCCATTCCTTATAACATTAGTTTTTTTTGTTTTGTTTTTTTGGTCGGGGAGAAGTTCGACATTTGTGCTTTTTTCAGTTGCTTATAAACACATCAATGGCTAAAATCTGATTTCACTTTATTCACCACAAACTTGGCCTCAATAATGTGCGTATGTATTTTTGTAGAAAACAAACTCAATACAAACATTCAAATCCAGGAGTTCAACATTTAACTTCAAATGAAATTAAACGAAAAAGCGACATTGTTACTGAGCAGCGCGTATCTCTGTCGTCCGTCATTAATTATTATTTCTAAACAAAATGAGCAAATAATTCACTCCTACCACACAGAATGAGAATGTATGAATGGTTCAGAGTGTCATCTGTTGGATTATAAAGATTCAGGGACGTTTTGCCGCCTCAAACGCCTCAGAAATCTCAAAGCCTCGTGGGTTTAGCGGCTTCGAACACGCGGATACGGATGTGGCTCCTAACGCAAAGGATTTTCGACGAATCTGTGCTCGCTGTGTAATGAGGGGGTTCGAGACTAATTCACTGATTCACAGTTTGGAGAAAACGGCAGATCGGAGATCATAACTGAATCCATTGTTGATGATCTGAATCGATGGACCCATCTCTCTGATAATCACACGATTACACCATCGCAAGGAACCAAGCGGCCCGTGAAGCGCGCTGACCTACATGTGGCTGTCTGGAAACCCGAACCTTCAGCACGCAGACCTGTTTTCTTTTTCTGTCGCATGGGTCCGGGTCACTCGGTCAGTCCGCGTCCGCCTGCGTGCCTTCACAGGAGAAGGTGCCAGACACCACAGATGTGTTCTCTCTCTCTCTCTCTCTCTCTCCGTCCTCCTCCGTGTGCTCCCTGCTTCATTTTATATAGACTTCATTTATTTATGTCTCTCTGGATGATACGAGTGTGATCTCAGATCAGATCAGTTCGCTCTTCAGTTCCTAAAACTACGTCTTAATTAATGTAACAAAAGTTCCCTGTCGATTTTCAGAGTACGGTGTTTTTATCACCAGCCGTTAAACGAGGCGTGATGGAGCTCAGCGTAAACACGGCCATAGTTTTTTTTTTTTTTTTTTTTTTTTTTCTTCCCTGGGTTTGTTCCCACCGGGTGTGGGAGACGCTTTAATTTGCATGCGATTTAGAAAACAATGGCTGGTTTGTAATTGTCTCTCTCTCTCTGTATGTGTGTGTGTGTGTGTGTGTGTGTGTGTGTGAGTGAGAGAGAGGGTGTGTAGGGAGGGGGGTGCGTTGTTGTTGTTTGCAACAATATCCTCTCTGCTCTTGCATTTATTATTTTATTTTATTTATTATTATTTCTGTTTTTAAAGTACAATTTAGCCCAGATGTTTTTGTTAACTCAGAGAGTCATCGGTTATATTAAATTAAGAAACCGTGTATTACGATACACTCTCAGTAAAAACATGTCCTCGATCGAGTGGCTTATTGTGTTTCAAATTACTAAATAGTAATTAATCACTAATGCTTTTTCGCAATGAACAATTCTTCCGCCACGCAGTGTAGTCACTGTGGTTGCTAAGCAACAATAACAGGCAAAGATGAATAAATTACATAGACAGCAGGGCTCGATGGTTTCCTGGTGAAAGAGTACAGATTTCTGTTATCTCGATGCGCCTTCGAGGAGCTTCGTAACAGCTTCGAACAGCCAATCAGATTCCAGAACGACTTCACTCGGTTGCAAAAACAAAGCAGATGGGTGTACAAATTTTTTGACAGCAAGCAGGATATTTTTCTTTCTTTGTTTTTTTCCTTCTTTCTACCCAAAACATCATGTCATGTGCTGTTGGGGTTTTCATCTCTAATAATAGCAAACTTTTAGAAACAAAAAAAAAAGTCTTACTTATTTTTCGATCAAGTTGATCGAACAGACTTGAATGCTAAAATCATCAAAGATTATGAAACTCACTAGCTAATGCTGCTACAATGCTAAGCTAGCTAGCTAACACAGTCAATGTAGGTTTTTCCTCAACCAGGATGTTTTGTTCATCCCTGATCAGCGACATTGTGTGCTTGAACATTTCACTGGAGGTCATCCTGGTCCAGGTTCTCCTAAGGTTTCCATCCAAAAGCTTTCATTAATTGCTCTTAACAGCTGGCTTGGAGCGGCGGATATGTAAAGCTCAGTGGAGTCAGTATGTCGTGGTGGTTCTAGTCGAGTTTCGTGAGTCATTAGGAGTTGCCTAGCTGAGAAACTGCTCCAGACGTCTCAGATTGTTTTTCTCACTGATGGAAAAACTAACCAGAATTTGGGATCAAGTGTTCTCGGAAACGATCCCGGGTCCCTGATGCGAAAATGCTATTAGTTATCATATGAGCATAGAGATAAATTTCTGCTGACATACTCTAGAGTCTAGACTATTATTCTTTGGCTCTGTCGGGAATTTCTTCTTCTTTTTCTTCTTCTTGCCCATTTGGTATCTGAAACAGCACTTTGCTGGGATCTTGATGGACGATTAGAGCAGCAGTTCAGGATCGATCCGCGATGAAACCACAGTGATTAACACGTCTCCTGTCACACGCTTCTCCTTCTCTCTCTGTCTGAGTATAAATATGTGTGTGTGAGTAAGTGTTGGCTAACACTTCACTGGTTGGATGTTTTGCATTTTTCTCCTTACGGTTTGTGAGGGTCAGCATGAACGAACGCCAGGAGTGTAATCTCGCTGCTTTTGGAAAACATTCACACCTGCATGCCGTCACACGCTGCTCTCATTATTTCATGTGTGGAAAACTACTGCATGTATAAAGAAGTGTGTGTATGTGAGACTGAATAAGAAGATGCGCGCGCACACACACACACACACACACTCGGATGGTGTCAGTGTGAGAGTTTTACGAGGCTCAAAAGCTCATCAACCCCTCATTTACTCACAGCTGCCTATTCAGACTGTTCACTTCCTTTTCAGTCGAATCTCAATAGTGACAATCCCTCCCTCTCTTTCTCTCTCTCTCTGTCTCCCTGTCTCCCCCCCCCTTCCAAGTAGAGATCTCAGTAGAGATTCCCATACCTATGGTGTGTGTGTGTGTGGAGCATGAAGCTACGTGTGTTGTGTATCCTGCATGCTACTTTAAAGTTTGTTCTTGTCGTACTCACACGGTAGAAACTCCATAATGATAATCTTACTGTTTTGTTCTCTCTTTCTCTCTCTCTCTCTCTCTCTGTCTCTCTGTCTCTCACTCTCTACCTGTCTAGCCCGAGGATCGTATAATTCTCCCCCGCAGGACGGATCGTCTGGTCTAGCGCAGCGTCGCACAAGAGCGGCAGGTCAGAAGCTCCTCCCACTTTTGCCTTGTCCTGTGTGTGCGCATGTGTGTCCGCTTCTTCACTCTCAGGTTCCTCACCTACAGTACGTTCCCTTTGGGTTCTTCATGCTCATTGTTCTGGAGTCTTTCCTTCAATCCGAGGCCGTCCTGCTGCTGCTCCAGTAAACTCCTCTTCCTCCTCCTCTTCCTCTTTCACTTCAGTCTTTTGTTACAGAGGGATTCGGGTTTCCTTCAGGCCTCCTGCTCATGTCACGTTTCCTCACAGACACTGTCAGGTTCAGCCCATAATAATGATGATGATGATGATGAATTCCTCTTGTAATTATTTAAAAAAAACAACAACATTTGTCTCCATTTCTGCTCGAGTCTCTCACCGTCGATTTTGTCTGTTTAAATCTCTCTGTGACTGTGTGTATGTGTGTGTGGTCGATCTCTCTCTCTCTCTAGTCTGTTTTCTCACTCATTCTCTGTTTCTTCATCTGTTAATCTCCATCTCTCTCTGTGACTGTGTCTGTGTGGTCTTCTTCTTACTTTGTCTCTCCTCTTTTTATTATTTTTTTTCCTCGCTCTTCTCTATCTGTTTGTTCGTATTTCTTTCTCTCTCTCTCTCTCTCTCTCTCTCTCTCTTTCCGACACTCTGTGTGGTCTCCTTGTTCTCTCTGTTTCTGTCTTTCTTTCTCTCTCTCTCTCTGTCTGTTATTCTTCCTCTCTTTCTTTCTTCACTTGACCTCACCTGGAGAAATGTCAGTGTTGGGACTTCAGTTTGTGTGTGTGAGGGAAGTGTAGAACTTCTGCACTTAAACGTCACAATAAAGAGAGACACACACACACACACACACACACACACACACACACACACACACACACACACACACACACACACACACACACACACACAGGGTGTGTTACAGTGAGTATCTGACTCTTCATGCCCATTGGCAGCAGTGTGTGTGTGTGTGTGTGTGTGTGTGTGTGTGTGTGTGTGTGTGTGTGTGTGTGTGTGTGTGTGTGTGTGTGTGTTAAATCCTTTCTTTGCTTTTCAGTGTGGTTGCCAGCATTCAGGCCCGGCACACTCATTCACATACACTCACACTCTCTCTCACACACACACACACACACACACACACACACTCTGGTAGTGCCGTAGGACACCGTGAGCTTCCTCAGTGCTGCTCTGTGTTTTTTTTTTTTTTTTTGTGCACACTGACCCTAAATCAGCGCGTGACATCAGCATGCAGCTGCAGGTGGGAGACGTCACCACCTCGTTATGGGGTTATAGAGAAGGAAACGAGCCGATGTACCGCAGGGAATACCGCCGCGTTTACGAGGGCGTTTAGAGAGAGGGAGAGAGAGAGACGACTTTTATAGACTGAAGAGTGTGTGATGAAACCAAGTTAAAGAGTTCTTCATCTTGTTTTCACATCACGCAGGAGGGATTCAGCTCCAGAGTAACGCGACTTTTATACTAATACTACAAGAGGTCAGCTTGTAGATCATAGACAAGCTATAACTCTTGGTATACAACTCTTGCATTGCATTCTGGGATTGATCGGTCTCTACACTGGATTTCTGCACTGGGTGTTTTTTTTTTTTGTTTTTTTTTATGGACAAGTTCCGTTCCAGGATCACGATCGTCAGATTTGTTCTTAAGTCCGAAAAAGTGAGCCTTGCACGCCTTTGACACGAATATACAACGTAAAGCGAACCGATCCACTTGACTTGAAATCTCTGTACCCTTTCCCCACACTGCCATCATGTGGGGAAAAAAAAACTTAACCGCACCTTAGAAAATGTGAAATGTAACAGTGTTGTCTCTGCGCCTTTAAATCGTGAGGGGAATCCCGGATGTCATTCTGTCTCAGAGCTGTTTTCCACTGGATTGGACTGTGAACTCCACAGGATTTTAATTAAAAAAAATTTTTCTCCCTAATTTAGTCGTGTCCAATTCCTCCCCGTCACTAGGGGGCTCCCACATTTAAGGCTACTACTACCACTCCGTCGGGAGGGCCGAAGACTATCACGTGCTTCCTCCGAACCACGTGACGCCAGCCGACCGCATCTTTTCGAACTGCGCGCTCACGCACCGTTGGGGGCGGAGTAACTGCACAAAGTATCCGCACAAAGTACCTCTCATCCTGCCCCTCTGAGAGAGCTCGGCCAATCAGCTCTCTCTAGACCTCCGGCTGCGAGAGGTTACAGCATCACCTGGGAACCGAGCCAGCGATCTCCGGATGATAGGATGAGCACTTTTGCTCCCGCGGTCTGTTCGTATCTGCAGAAAATCGTAACTCGGATGTTCGTAATTCGGGGACGACCTGTATTATGACGTCAATGGAAAATGTTAAACGTGAAAAGGCGACCTTTTTGTTTGGGTTTGTTAAACTTTGTTCTCCCGCTTTGACTTCTCTCTCGCATTAAACAAATTAGTTCCGCGTCGCTAAACACGCCGCACATACTTTAATAACAGAAACGTATTTCATGCTGGAAGGTGCATTCTAGTATAAACCACAACATTTCTGTGGTTTTTAATCTGGTTTAGAACGTCTCAGATTATAGCCGGTCGTGTATCAATACCTCCAGCGCTGGAGTTACAACACGCTAAACCCGATCCAGGATGAGACCTGGGTGTCGCGCAGAACCGGCATCACAGCAACGCCGGGCTCGGCGCAAGGAAGGAAGAGCATTCGGGGGAAAACGCGCTCGCTCTTAAATGCCAGCGTTCATCCCAGCGTCCGCGAGTATTTACAGAGAACAGGAAACTGGAAACTAAGCTCCTTGGGTTTGAACACACACAGAGGGAAAGGATCACGGTTACTGGCACTCTTTAAAAGGGATCCAGTTCTTCTGAGGTTAAAACCTGATCCGTCTTCCAAGTGCACACACGCGCGCTTACACACACACACACAACGGACACCTGCGGTAGGACATCACAGAGCCAGGCCTGCCATTCTGTGTTTGATCTTTAGTGGCTCCCAGAATAACCCCATCTCTATCTCACATACACACACACACGCACCTTTTATTTAGGAACTTATTCACAGTGTAACTTCCACATAAAAATAAAATAAAATACATTTTAACCATTTTTCAGTTGTTGCCATGGTGACGTAAATGACTTTCTGAATATCTGGTTGTATCCCGTCACCACAGACTCTAGCACAAGGTTGATTAAGATTAAGATCACAGACAACCTCCGCAGGTGATACTAGTTCTGTGTGAATAGGACGTGAGATGCATTAAAAGGTGCTCGAAGCAGTTAAATGGTATAAAAGTGAAAACCATATTTAGTAATGAGCAAAAATACGAGTGCACGCAAATACATGCTGTAGTAAACTTTTGTACTCAAGTACAAGTACTGTTACTTCAGTGAAAGTACAAGTAAAGTTACCATTATAAAAATCTACTCAAGTAAAAGTAAAATAAATCTATAAAGACTAGTTTGAGGGATATAAATCTCAAACTAGTCGTTTTTTAATTGAACCTTTGCATCATAAAACTGTTGCCTCTCTTCCGCTAGAAATCAAAGTGGTCATGTAAATATGGTGTGACGCTCTGCGGCGTGTAGCCGAGGGGAAAAAGAGCTCAGAGCCGAGAATAAAGTTCAGCACAAAACCTTTATCGGCCTCTTTCAGCATCACGAAATTATAATACAAAACATAAAGTAAAGAAAAGGGTAAAAGAATAGAGCGTTTCGGGGGTGAGCAGTACACCTGAACTCCTACTCCATTCTCTCCTTCTCTCACACACACCTCCTGAGTCTGCATCACTAGCATCTGTTTTTTTGTCCTCGTGAATTTAGCACGTTTGTCCTCTTCACCCATCAAACAATCAGTTCGGGTCTTTTTTTTGTTTGTTTTTCCTTTCACCATTGCATTATTTTAATAAATTAAAATTTCATTCATTAATTTATTTACTCAATAGCGAATATGCGAAAAATGTAGCGAAGTACAATACTTCAAACTAAACATACTTAAGTAAAAGTAAAATTACAGATTTTAAAAACTACTTTAAAACGTAAAAAAACTACTCAATTACAGTAACTTAAGGATGTCTTAAAAAAGAAAAAGGGGAAAAAATGCATGTATGACCCCAGTGGACAGTAATTAACCAAACAAAGTCAGTATTTGCTGTGGTGGAATCTAGTTAGTCTCAGGTGGAATTAGTGCAGTTTTATAAGGGAATTAGCTTCTGAGTTTATCTGAGCGTCCTGCAGAACCAGCCACAGTTCTTCTGGGGACGTTAACTGTCTCACCTGCATCCAAAACCCAGAAATCCTTCCTTAATTTTTTTTTCTATTTTTAGTTTTTGTCTGAAAAGTGGTCACTTTATATAATGTGTCGCAGTCCTTTCTGGCATTCAAAGATTTCTCTGGAACTTTTAATCAAAAACATCAGGAATCGTTTTGTACCGACTCGTAGTCATAAAAGTCAGAAACAGATCTGTAGGAACATATTTTTTTATACTTAAAAAAAACACACACACACAGAGGATGCGTCAGACTTTCGCACAGTTCGGTACATGAGCATCATTAACTCTGTATCGGTTCATATAGAAACATAATAAATTAATATTAATTACTGATCACATTCCATTTTTAAGTTATAATTATTATTATTTTTTTTTTATTTTTCATGCAGGAATTTGTGTGCTAATTTCGATTCTCTTTCCTGATTTGATTTTTCAATAGCGGAAAAAAAACTCCTCTTCTTGTGCAATTCATCTGTTCCTGTTTAATTCATTACATGGACTTTTTTTTTTTTTTTAATGATCTTATGAGGAAGTTGTGGTGTTTTTTACTGCCATCTCCTCAAACCAGTGATTTTGCTGTGGGTAGGGGATCCAAGGTAGGGGCTGATGGGTAATAAGTCGAGGAAGGAGGAAAGATTAGTGTGTATTTCAATTTTTAGCTTTTTATAAAAAAATTTTAAACCAGGACTCTCAGACAAATATGAACGAACAAACACACATTGTCTTGTATTATTGTTTATCATGAAACAGTATACAGTGTTTATGTTTGTTAAAAAAACACACAACAACTATAGATAGCCATGCATATAAAATAAACAAAGTTTCTTTAAAGTTTTAAAATGATCTAAACATTTGTGAGAAAGCTTCCTGCGACCGACGGCTGGTTTCAGGTTTTTTTTTTGTTTTTGTTTTTTTTCTTCCGGCCTTTGTGAAAATGTTTGGGTTGGGTCATAACAAAGAACAAAATACAAATAAAGAGCAATTGTTCGTCCACCTATGAGAGTTTCATTTCTCAGATTCCTGCAGTGTAAGAAGCGCCGGACGTACCGTACAGTTTCTCTATAGCCGCGCGATTAGCGCTTTGTACTGTACGATGCGCTCCGATTCATTCCGCGTAATGCGAGGATTCTCTGGATTAAACTGAAGAGAGAACGAGATCCACACAAATTTGACGTTCAGTCCAGTCTTGGAGGTTACAGCTCTTCATTCGAGTTCACTCTGGACACCCGGATCTTTAACGGTAAGTGAGCGGAGATGTTTAATCGCTCAGCACTGGATGTACAGGTAGAGGTAAAATTACTAGGGCTGCAACTAACGATTATTTTGATAATCGATTAGTTGGCCGATTATTGTTATGATTAATCGATTAATTGGATAAAGCTAAGCGCTTCTTTAATTTGCTGTTTTGCTTATAATTATATATAAAACCATACCAACATTTTTGTTTTTAACAATAATTGCAGATGGCAAGTTGACTGTTATATTTATATATAACTTGCCATCTGCATACATACATACATACATACATACATATATTATATGTATATCAATTAAATCGGATAAAAGCTAGACGCTTTAATTTGATGTTTTGCTTAACTATATAAAACCATAAATCAGGGTTTTATTTATTTATAAAAGTAAACTTTAAAAAATGCAATAGCCACATATAGAGTTTAATTATCTTTAATTTTGACGTTTAAACCTTATTTTATGTAAATCAACATTTTTGTTTTTAACAATAATTGCAGATGGCAAGTTTACAGTGTGTGTGTATGTATATAGATTAAAACAAAAATACATTCAGTTGTTAAGAATGACTTAAATTTTAAATTCTCTTAAATTAATTCAACTTAAGAAGAAGACTTCTAGATTAGGATATTTTTAATTGAAGTGGCTACTACATCCTTTTCACGGTTTATAGATTATTTCGATCCTCTCGTGTATTTTATCCTTTCTTTTTGTCTCAATAAAAAAATAATAAAATAAATACTAGACATTCTCGTAATACGGCGACGTAGGGAGAGAAAAACCTCGCCGCTACTGGATTCACTCTGTTTATTTTGCCCTTTTCCCGCATTTCCCTCTGTATAGCGTGTAGGATGATGGGATATATCCGGTCCTCCGAAGTGTAAAATGAACGTGAAGAAAACGCACTAGAAGTGTTTTCCTTGCGTTCGTTGGTATTTGAACGCAAAGAAAAAGCTGCATGCAACTGTGTATCTCTGTGTGTCTTTGTGCATCTTGTGGTCGCGCGCCTCAATAACGTGAGCAGCCCAATTAATCGATAACGACATTCGTTGACAACGAATTTCATTATCGATAATTATCGATTTTATCGATTAGTTGTTGCAGCCCTAAAAATTACAGAACATCTTTTGAGATCGGCTCAAATCCCATAATCAAGCCTGGTGTGTCGGTGCGCGGCCTCTCCGCATGTTTCTCCAACGAGAGGATTCTATGGATTTGATCTACAGAGAGGCGGAAACACCTGGTACAACTGGAAGCGCGACGTCTCAGTGTCCCTTTAAACCCTGTAATCGAGTTCTCTCTCGTTTGCTGAATGAGATTGAACTGAAGCGAGGACGTTAAATCCGATATCCAGAGTGTTGTATTCCCTTCCTTTTAATTCACTCACACACCGACAGTATTGTTTTAATAGCATGTTTTGTGTTGCTCAGATCGCCGTAGTGTCATTCTAGTGTCACCTGGACGTAGTGTACAGTATATGCAGGTAGGGAAACTGCGTCTCTAATTTCCCTGAAGCTTGTCTACGTTGTGAGAAATCTCCTCCATGTTTGTGTAATGGGAGGTTCCTGAAGAGAGAGAGAGAGACGCTGAAACCTTCGATGGCTTCCGTATGATCGTGAACCTGGTGAACCACAACAAGGATTCCTGGTGTCTAATCAGTCTCATAGCACTCATAGTTTACTTCAGGCGGAGAACCTCTGTTGATTCAAAACCTGTTCCATCAGGGTAGCTCACGTCTGGTTCAGAGCCTCAACGCCAACTGGTTCTCCGCATTTCATCACTTCGCAGAAACAACCAGGAAAACTGGTTCCACAATGACACCCAACTATTTGCTGGACTACAACTAGAACCGCTCTTATCGCCTTAAGGCTGGGATTTTCATGATATAATGAGACCCAAGTTGTTGAGTAGTGTTGAAGAAAAAAGAAAAACAATGGACATGAAGTCAAAACCACAGAATATGATGATGATGATGATGATGTTGGACATGTGCTCAGCACTAAGGAAAAGCTGGGACGTGTACACGCTTTTAAATGACGCAATGATTTGGTCCTGTATGCAAACTGGTGTCTAAAAGGTTCAAAAGTTGAACTGGTTTCATGTTGGTGGAAAGACTTAAAGTAAAAGGTAAAGTAGTTGCAGAGGTTTCATTGCTCAGATCCCAGTACTGGCTGATGGTTTTCCTTTAACGTTTTGTACGCTGTATGCCATCCCATTCCACACAATGGATTGAAGTTCAGTCAGTCAGGAACATTTAATGGTAGAGCTGAGATCCAACGCGTCCATTTTCATAGAAATTCACATTCAGACACCTGTTTTTAGATGATAAGCGGCTATAAAGGAATGTCTCCAGACGTCTCGAAACATTCCATCTGTCCGTAGACAAAACCTCATGGACTTGGCACCGTCGCCGAACTCCGGAGAGTCTCCTCTTCCTCCTACTAGTCCACTGGGACACCTGTTCCTCGAACTGTAAGCGGAGCCACATGGCTCGAAAATGCCATTCGCGATCCTGCGGCCCCCGTCTGCGCTGTCCAGCGTTGCGCTGCGATTGTGCCTAACCCCGACTCAGCGGGGGTTTCGGGTTTCTCATAGTCTGGATTCTCCTCTTGACATTCTGAGTGATGGGAAGCGATGCTCTCCTCTACACACACACACGCAGTCGGGAATGATGTGCGTGGCACAGGGAATGTCCATCGTGTTTGGCGATGAGAAGCGCAGTCCGGTGTGAATGACAGTAACAGACCCGAGCAGCGCTCCGCCGCTCTCCCTCTTTCCGTTGAGGATATAATCAGACTAAATACGGCTTTCCGTTACGTTACTGCTGCTTCAAGACGGCACGAGCGCTTTAATCATCTCAGTCACGTTTGGAATCGCAAAAGTGCTTTTACATCAGCGTGAGCAGATGGTCAAATTAGGGCTTTTTCAATCCAGACTTTTTTTTTTTTTTTTTTTTTTTGCTGGAGAGGCTTGTAATTATATTTTACAGTGATGGAGGTGAAGTTGTGTGTGTGTGTGAAGGTTATGTGTCTTGACACCATTTGGATGTGTAGCAGCAAGTTCTTGTGTTTTCAACATTTAAAATCGTTCAAATCAGTAAATATTATGAAACTTGAGTTACATTTTATTCCGTCTATGACTGGCAGTTTTTTTTCTCTACTTGTTTTGGCGTCCACCACCTAGCATCATCATCATCATCATCATCACCACTCCCACACATCACCTGCACATCCCACGGTGGATGAAACCGTCTGAGTCTTGAGACTGTCTTTGATTTGGGAAATTAGTCCTACATTCTGTCTTCATGCTGAGATATTTCTACACGTGTGGCTAAAAACAAAAACAAATGCAGGATGAGTGTCTAAGTGACTTTGCTCAAATCCTGGCTACCCCAGAAAAGGTTCTTTTTTTAATCCGTGTCCGTGTCTCGGATTAGTCACCCTGTCTTTAGTCGTGTCTTTGTTTTCCTCTCTCCGAGCTCGTACGAGTTTTACAGGGAATGCTGTGCTTGGGCTCTAAATATAGGCTTTTTTTTTTTTTTTTTTTTTTTTTTTTTTACTGTAGTTGACCTGACTCTCCATGTGTCTTTAGTGTGGTCACGCCAGGCCTGCGCTAGCTCAGCACCCTCTTTGTATACTGTAATTATATGTGAAAGTAGCTATTTTGTGTCGCCATGTTGCCAAGTACACTCAGACTCCCCCTCCCCCTCTTTGTGTAAAATCAGTGCCTTGTTATAGAAGGGCAGTAATGACCCAGTCCAGTTGCCCCATAACATTGCTGAGTCTCGACCTGAGCGACTGAAGTAACCCCAGATCAGAACACACTGTCTCCAGAGATACTTGTACAGTCGACACTATGCATGATCGCTTCATGCGCTTCTCTTCTTACCCCCTCATCACTCTGGAATAGACTCATCAGGTCACGTGACCTTTTTCCGTCGCTCCAAAGTCCAGTCTTTATGCTCACTAACAAACTGAAGCCTTTTTTTTTTTTTTTTTTGATGAGTCTCACTAACAAGTGGATTTCTTATGGACACACAGCTGTTTAGTCCCAATCCTGTGAGCTTTCATCACATTGTGTGTGTGTGTGTGTGTAAATGATCTTACTTTCACTATTAAACAGAACTCTGATTCTACTGTTGATTTTTGTTTATTTATTTATTGATTTCTTTTTAGCCTTGCAACTTCATCAAACGTTTAAATGATCTCTTCCACAAAGTTAATGATTCAGTAATTTATTAAAGTCTAATTGTTAGTTGTTTTCTTTGCTTGATGCAGCCCAATAATTTAATGCTTCTAAAAGCATTAAAGCAGCTTTTTTTTTTTTATCTGGCATTGTATGTTGGCATTAATTTCTTTTTTTTTTCTTTTTTCTCCCTCTCTCTCTTTTATTGTTAGAACTTTTCTCAGTAGCTCTTTCGCGTCCACTTATTTCAGTTTCTCGAACCTCTAGACTTGTTGATCTTTAAAGGGGACCTGCGGTGCTACATGCACTTTTTCAAGCTGTTTGGACTGCATTGTGTGTTAGGAGAGGGTGTACACAACCACTCTACAGTGATAAAGAGCCGCCCAGCGATTTTCTTTTAATTTATTAAAATAAGATGCCCCTTCTGAAATCAGGCCGATCTCAAAAGCCTGTCGGTGTGACGTCACACCGACAGAGGCCGCTCCCGCTATGGTTGATTGACACTGGTGGTTTAGCAAAGACCCGCCCCGAGTTAGAAGAAAGCTGTCGGCCATTGTTTTTCTACGCTGGAGCAAAATGGCGCCTACACGAGTGTGGTGTGCAGTTTGTTGCTGTAGTGCGGTGGTCTAGTGGTTAGGATTCCGCGATCTCACGCGGGAGACCCGGGTTCGATTCCCGCTCAAGGCACATGCTTTTTTGCACTACATATTTATAAAGTTTTTCTAAAGTTGCACAGTAGACGAGGCGAGTCCGCTGTGCTTCGGTAAGCTTTTCTGACACCAGGAGAGACTCAGTAAAACACACACACACACACACACACACACACACACGTTGTCTGTCAGAAAGGTCTCTGTTTATTAACAGCAAAAGATCGGTTTATATATGTTTGACCAAACGGCTGTGCTATAGACATATGTTACTACAAAGAAAATGAACCATTGTAAAAATTGAATTGGAAAATGTCCTGTTTTTTTTACACAACAATTTTTAATTAAAGTATATTACAAACTTTTCATTAGGACCCTAAAGAATCATATTAACCTATGCAAAATTGGGACTGTATGTCCCCTTTAAGTCTAAAGCGCAGATTTTCCGTCTTTTTAAAATTTTTTAATTTTAATTTTTATAAAAACTACATCGTATTGAAATCGACCCCGAGGCATCGAACCGTGTGGAAATCTTTCAACTCCTGATGAGTTACAAGTGGAACACGCTGAATACCGATCGTCATTCTTCTACTTCCTGTTTTGTGCCCTTAGGCGGGTTCTTTTTTTTTTTTTCTTCAGCTGTTTACATAATCAACCGTTCCTGGTTAACACCCACAGATCAGTTACATTAGTTGCTGTAACACTCTTTCTTGTCGTACCTCCTTGTCCTATTTTATTTATATATATATATATATATATATATATATATATATATATATATATATATATATATATATATATATATATATATATATATTTTTTTTTTTTGCTTTCATTAAGAGGAGAGATAGAGAATCGCTCTGTGCTGTTGATCGCTAAAGATGATGATAGGAAGATGATCCTTCCTATCGACTTTGTAGTTGTGGAAGCATAAGATTATTTCTTTTCTCACGGTGTCCTTCAGAAGAGGACGTGTCCCCCCGTGTTTTCTCAAGGTTTATTCCTCATGTTTTTTTTCTTGTTTTTTTTTTTTTCTTCTTGCTTTTTCTTCTCCCCCTCATCACCATCACCTTCGACTTGCTCATTAGGAAGACATCTATAATCAGACATCTGTGGAGATGTCCTGTCGTCATGGCGACGATATAGATTTCCTCCCATCTTTATCTCTCTTTCATTATACAGCCGGTGATTTGTCGTGTGCGTTATACATGTATTTAAGACTCTTTTTTTAATTTAATTTTATTTATCTTATTTTTTTTATTGATAAAGTGTGTGTTTAGTGTCCCATTCCATCGCGATATGACGAATAAGATGCTTCATTCAACACTGACGAGCCTTTCATCCCATCATCGCCGAGTTTGAGTCAAGCCGACTGTGGACAAGGTCCAAAAAGAGCAACACTGGAGGGAGAGAGGGAGGGATGATGTAACTGTCAATCATCACAGAGGCCAATCACAGTCATCTGAGAGAGAGATCAGGTCCATATCCATCAGCAGACAGAATGTAGAAACCAGAGGCTTCAACTCTATGACGTGTGCTCGAGAACTTCCTGATGCTCGCAAGAACAGTATTGTGTGTCGAGTGCGTTTGCAAAACCCATCAAGCTCCATGATGGAACTGTCTCTCATGAAGACCTTCCCAGGAAAGCAAGACCAAGAGCTGCAGAGGAGACGTTCATTTAGAGTCACCAGCCTCAGAAATTAACCTCAAACAGCACCTCAGATTAGAGCCTTTATGAAGGATTTACAGATCATAAAGTAGCAGATATACGTCTCGATATCGACTGTTCAAAGGAGAACAGGAATGTATAAAGAAATTCAAAAAATCTGGAACGACTGTGGAGTTAGAAGGGGTGTACAAGCTGTAGAAAGGGTCGTGTTTGATGTAAATTTATAGGAGATATAACGGTGCACGAAGCGGAGGAAAGACGACAGTATGTCATAAACGAGGGTGTTAGTGTGAGGTTTATACGGTGGGATAAAGTTTGTTCCAGGTTTATACTCAACACTAACGCTGGTATGATTTATGAAGGCCAGAGATGTTCATGTCTTAAACATTTCTCAACACCGGTTCTTTTGATGCTGCGTCCGTCGTATTGTACCATCGTTTTTTTGGGATGTTTGTTTATTGATGGATCGGGGTCAGTCGTGTTAATGTCACTCCAGCGTATGAGGTGCTATACATGAGTTGGTAACTGTAGAAAAGGGGACTTTTTTTCTTTCTTTCTTTCTTTTTTTTTTTTCTTTTTGGGTGACTGTAAGCTTTGATCTTTTTCCAGGAGGAATTTGTTCTGGATTCTGTAAAAGTCGAGGTGACGATGGAAAGCGATCCGACTAAACAAGAAGCTTTGAAGCTTTTTCTATCAGCTCCGGGCGATCCCATCCAGCCGGTCGATAAGTCTCACCTGTACCTCAGTGCCGGAACGACGACTCGACATATCTGTTTCCACGGCAACAGGTGTCCATGCCAACACGCTCGTCTTTCTATTGAGCCGGATTCCATTTAGGCATTCATGTAGCCTGGGCTCGTCCTTTTTCTTTCTTTTTCTTTCTGTCTTTTTCTGTTTCTTTTCTTCCTTTCGGTCTCTCTCTTTGCTTTTCTTTGTCTCGTCTTTGATGCATATACGGCTGTTTGTGTGCACGGAGCTGCTTTTGTTCCAGACGCAACCACACACACACACACACACACACACACAGAACACGACACTGCAAATTATTAAAGCTTCTCTGAACATAAAAAAAAAAAATTGTTATCTTGAAACCTGAACTCGTCAAAGATTTCTTCACACACACACACAAGTGTAAAAGGGTTCAATGCACAGGTTTACACGTAGCCCTTATCAGCTTTAGAATGAGACGGAACGATCTTTTTGTTTTGCTTTTTTTTTTTCCCCTTTCGTAGCGTTTCGACGCCAACGCGGCGGCTCTCGTCTCTATAGAACTGCGAAGATCCTTTCAGTGAACTGTAAAAGCTTAGAAACCTGCTCGACGGGATTTTACCGCCGTCCCTTCCTCTGCGACACGCACCGGACACGCACACTCGCGTTCAACACTATCTGATTCTTTTACGAGGAAAAAATAAATAAAGAGCAACTATTTAAATTATATCGTCATCTTTAATACAGTAACGTGTACGACTTTTTATTCTTTAAAAAAACAAAAAGCCTCAAAAGCGTCCACGTATAATCACTTTCGTTCACGTTCTGGTTTTACAGTTTTGATTCCGTACGCTGACACTTTTCCACCTTTTAAGCCCGGACGTCTCACGTTTCTCTCCGCAGAGTCTCTTTAAAGACGTCAGTAACCACCGATAAGCGCCCGAGTTCAAAGGGACCATCGTGGTGTCATGGCGAGTTCTTTTTTTTTTTTTTTTTTTTTCTTTTCTTTTTTTTTTCCCCCCCGGATAACACATGACACGCACGGATGCGCTCGAGTCTCTTCAGGGAACGATAAAGTGAAGGTACTCGATCCTGCGGTCAAATTACAAGTGATGGATTAGCAGTGTTTTTGTTTTGTTTTGTTTTTTGTTTTGTTTTTTCCTTTGACACTCTGCCAAAAAAAAAAAAGTTGCACTGAACGTGCCAGCTCTGCTCTCCTTTAATCACGATGTCATCTTGAAGTGAAACACGGCACGCTCTGCTGACGGAGTTATAGCTCCGCGTGTCCCTGCGTGTTATTTATTTATTTTTTATTTTTTTTCAAACCCTACCCAAGGATTGCGTAACGAGTGAGGATTCGCCGAGCGTTAAAAAAAAAAAAAAAAAAAGTTAAAGGTAAACACAGCACTCGGACTCATTCCTTTTGATTTGTTTCGTTTTTTTTTTTTTTTTTGTCAGTTCTTCTTTTTCTGAATTTACATAATAGTTTGATTATAAGATCATGTTAATGTTGTTTTTTAATATATATATATAATTGCAAACTTAATTGAATCTGGAATCTCACTGATGTAGATGTTTTTTTTTTTTTTCATAGACATTAATACTATAAGTATTTTCTTATTGGAAAGTTTGACAGAAAGCGCCGCCTTCCATATGTTCCATGAGTAACAGGTCGCGGTGGGACGAATCCGAAACCGCCCACTCTGAGTTTTAATCTCGGGTGTCATAAAGAGCGGACGTGTCTGTGAACACACCCTGCTTTGACCCGTTTAAACCTCGCATGCCTCTGGAGAACCCCTCCGTCACCTCATCCTCTCATCCTCAACCAGAACAACACCAGGCTGGAAACACCTTCCGATCGGAACCGGACGAGATCGGATTCACACTTCTTTTACCACCCTAAATCGGATTGATATCACACTGATGTTCGTGTAGAGACGAAGAGAAGTTTTGGACAATTTATCCCTGGAAAAGCTACACGTATCTCCGACCGGACGTCGTCTCGAAACCTTTTGGATCAGAACCGTCCGGTCGTTCGTAGCATAGTTCTGGATTCTGGATGCGTCGGATTTCGGCCTTTCCGCATGTAAGTGCGATTGATCTGTAGTAATTGAAGTTGAGCGATCGAGATGATAAACAAAAAGCGTGAACAGTGTGGCGTGAATATTGTACGTTAAATACGTCGCCCTCGGCTCGTTCATCAGGGACGATCTGATCGTTATGATTTATACACGTCTTTCTCACACTTTTCCAGAATCTTCTTTCGGTTTTGTGAAGCTTTTTTGAGATGACGATCGTTCTAATCAAACCAATCTAAGTTGAAAATATTATAATTATATATTTTTTATTATTTATAAATAAGTATATGTGTATGTGTGGGCGGGGCTTGAAATGTAACGGGTTTATGTGTGTGAGAACCGTTCGATCCGTGTGACAGCAAACCTTGACAGTATGTGGAAAGCGAGAGCTCTTTATCATCCTCAATGCTAATTTTTTCCTCGCATGTGTTTTCGTGACTCCTGTCTGAACCCCCGGCGTCGGCCGTTCGAACTGCACGTCGTGTGAACCATAATGTTTTTTGGAAACAGCCCGGGAGGAACCGCTGCTGCTGCAAGGCTTCTATGGCGACTTGTTGACGCTACACTCGTCATTCTGTGTCTTTCTCGCTTCTCAAAAGCAGGTTCCTCCGAGTGGAGTCTAAATGCCGTGTATTGGAGGAAGCACGAGTTAGCGGAAATGATAACAGAGGTCAGTGAGAGCTGAGATACCGAGGGATGTTCAGGTCGAAACCACACGGTTATGTTCAGTTCATTAGAGCTTTTAACAATAGACTTTTGTCACAAAGCAGCTCGACGGGAAAACGCCCTGAAACGACCTCCAGAGGGAACCGTACCCGGAAACAGAACCCGTCCTCCTTCTTCTCCTGAGGGGTTACAATAGGATCTCGTTACGCCGTTGTGTATCGAAGCGTCTGTATTTATTACAGATTCCTCATGGTGTAGGAATTTAACCTGTTCGACACGTGAGTCTTTAAAGAGTCGGCCAACAGTCACAGTACGGGTGTGAAACAAAGAGTCACATGCAAATGATCAGGAACTTAAATACAATGTCAAATCCGACTCATTTGAACAGAATGTTGTAAATAGAGTAGGCGCCAAAATATACAGCAATACTGAAACGAAAAGACAGATGATGTCACCTCGTTGTCATTCTGCGAGTTAATTTCTCCTGGACAGAAAGAAACGAACATCATGGTATATGTAAAGTAAGTTTTCTTAATGTGTGTGTGTTTTCTTGACGCACTGTCCTTTAACGTTCCCCACAAGCAAGCGTCAGGGGGTGTAAGATCGGGGGACATACAGTAGGACGGGTACGGGAAGGAATCGTCCTCAAACTCTGTCCCCGTTCATCACCGCTTCTGTATGAGCACAAATAATACTCAGTTTTTAATTTAATTTTTTAATTTTTTGCAATGTAAAACAGTGATGTTTTGTGGAAGTTCCTTATTTATGAGTTGTGTAGAACGGTTTAGTCAGAGTTGTGTGAAGTACCTGATGATCAAACACGACTAATACACGATGACTGTCTGGAAAATCACAGCATTTAAAAACAATTCATAAATTTGTCTAATGCAGGAATAAGAACAGTGTGGTTAATAAATAATGAGACGATGCCTTTAATGTCTATTAACCACAGTCGTATACCAGCATTAAAATGTGGTGTTTATCAAAGAACAGGAAGTCATGCTTTATATTATCCCTTTGTAGCTACAGGTTTTTTTGTTCGTTTGTTTTTTTCTTTGTTGCGTCCAAGAATAATGGAAATGTGTGAGGAAATGCGTATGAATCATAATGATCATAAAGATTGGTGCTGACATGGCAACAGGAAGTAAAACGTTAAGAGGAACCAGACTTCACACGGAACCCGTCCTAATAAGAGAACGACAGGAGAAGTGTTTAATTTAACATGGAGTCGTTAGTGGAGGCTCAGGAACAAAACTCGGTCATGAACTAACTATTGAGAGTCCAAGACCATCTGATGAGATCTCCAACCAGAACGTTTGTGAATGGCTGGACCTGGGGCACAAGGGACTGAAGTCTGAAGATATTAAGTAAAGTGTGGTGTATATTGATAACTTTAAAAAAAAAAAAATCCTGAGTATTGCCTGTAGATATGGAGTTATGGTCTAAACCCTATTGTGTTGTATATGGATCGTCAGTGTCTAACCCTAAACTATGGCTTGTACTCCAGAACGATGCAGTTTGCTCCAGGCTTTATCCTCCTATAACTACGAAGCATGGAGTGGCGGCTTTCGGGTCTCCTCCAGAACCTTGGGGTGTACTCGAGAACCTTCTCCAGAATCTAGGTTATCAGGAGAACGACTGGGTTGTAACCCTCTCTCTCTCTTTGACTCGCTCACTCTGTATACTGTAAAATAATCTGCTGTTGAGGTCGAGGTGGTGGTTGGGTTACCTGGTGGCAGATTTAGGGTGTGGTGTGACCCCTACAGGTAGAGTGTGTTATTGCAGGCAATGAGAAATCAATTATAAGCTGATCATCAGCTGAATAGTTAAAATCATTTACATTGATAGTGTGTGTGTGAACTAATGTGTTTGAACTAATTGCTGTTTGGTAAACAATCCTATATACTATTTGCCTTTGCTAGTTTTGTTAATTCATGTTTCCCGGACGAATGTTTGTTTGGTTTCACTTTGTACTTGTTCAGTATACGATTGAAATGACGAGAATAAAAGCCCGCTTGACTCGACTTCATCTTTAAGGCGAATAAGTGTGTGTAGTTTTGTTCTCCTTTTATTGATGTCCATGCGGGTAAAACCGTCACAGAGGAAGTAGTGTTTATAAGCATGTGAGCAGCTCGATGAGTCTCTCTTTACCTCAGGCACTGACTGACTGTGTAGGTCTTGTGTGTGTGTGTGTCTCTCTATCTCTATCTCTCTCCGTTTATCTCTTACGCTCTTTCTAACTTGCCTTTTCACTTTCTCTCTCTGTCTCTCTCTGATCAGTTATGTCACTGTGTCTCTTACAGAGGTAACCTCACGCTGCCGAAGATCCCGGAGTCGAACATGGCTCTCAGCGTGCTGGGAGTTTTCCTGGGATTGCTTCTGGAAGTTTCCGCTCACGGACCGTCCAGCGTCCCCAGGACTTCGTGGAGACATGAAGGTACAACCGCATGTCATTAAAAAATAAATAAATAAATAAAACTTTTCATTATTCATACGAATTTCAATGAACAGATTTAAAGAGCAAAAACAGACACGGGTTTCTTGTTGATTCATTTATTATTTATATTATTTTCATTTATTATTTATTTTATTTTATTCGTTTATTGATTTTCAATCACAGTGATCATAGTGTGTAGACTGTTTTAGGGTTTGTAGATGGTTGAGATATTGATGTAATGAGTTTTTTGTTTTGTTTTTTTTCAAAGATTTTTAATGTAAAGTAGTGATGTTTTATGAAAGTTCCTTATTTATGAGTTGTGTAGATCGGTTTAGTCAGAGTTGTGTGAAGTACCTGGTGATCAAACACGAGTAATACACGATGACTGTCTGGAAAATCACAGCATTTAAAAAAAAAAAAAAAAAAAAGGGGGGGGGGGGTAGATAATATTTGTCTAATGCAGAAATAAGAAGAGTGTAATTAATAAACAGTGTGATGAAACAGGGACGGAGTTCCCACCATCAAGTCGAGTGTTTTCCCTAAAACAGTGTTGTTTTTTTTTTTTTTTAGTGTCTATTAAACCACAGTCGCGTACCAACTTAAAAATCCTTACAACTTAAATCCGTACAATCCGTCTGTAGCTACGTTTCCTTTTGTTTGTTTTTTGGAGCGTCTGTGAAACAAGTTACACAAACAGCATTCATTCACCTTCACAACAGCTTTTTTTTTTTTCTTGCTTACTTTTTAATTGATGCACAAAAAGTGTTGACTGAAGATGACCTAGTCACCATTATGTAAAGTTTTTATTTTATTTTATTTTTTACCTTTATTGAAGAAAATAACAAATTTTTCTAAATTGTTCATTGTTCAGTCTTAACATTTTATAGTTTGCTTTTAGGAAAGAAAGAAAATTCTGAGTGTTTCTTCTCGCAGATTATATTTCTGTTTCTATTGTATAAGAATTTAGTCGTGGTTAAATAATGAATAATAGGAGGAAGTAGACGCTCCCATTCGACAGAATGTCATTTAATCATTTACGTGAAATCTCAAGTTAAAAGACAGTATTTTAAATTATTTGATATTTAAGCACACATCAGCAGAAAATAACATTCGATTGCGTTAATACAGACGCACACATGTATCTACATGTGTGTGTGTGTGTATATATATATATACAGTGGTGTGAAAAACTATTTGCCCCCCTCCTGATTTCTTATTATTTTGCATGTTTGTCACACAAAATGTTTCTGATCATCAAACACATTTAACTATTAGTCAAAGATAACACAAGTAAACACAAAATGCAGTTTTTAAATGAGGGGTTTTATTATTTAGGGAGAAAAAAAATCCAAACCTACATGGCCCTGTGTGAAAAAGTAATTGCCCCCTGAACCTAATAACTGGTTGGGCCACCCTTAGCAGCAATAACTGCAATCAAGCGTTTGCGATAACTTGCAACGAGTCTTTTACAGCGCTCTGGAGGAATTTTGGCCCGCTCATCTTTGCAGAATTGTTGTAATTCAGCTTTATTTGAGGGTTTTCTAGCATGAACCGCCTTTTTAAGGTCATGCCACAACATCTCAATAGGATTCAGGTCAGGACTTTGACTAGGCCACTCCAAAGTCTTCATTTTGTTTTTCTTCAGCCATTCAGAGGTGGATTTGCTGGTGTGTTTTGGGTCATTGTCCTGCTGCAGCACCCAAGATCGCTTCAGCTTGAGTTGACGAACAGATGGCCGGACATTCTCCTTCAGGATTTTTTGGTAGACAGTAGAATTCATGGTTCCATCTATCACAGCAAGCCTTCCAGGTCCTGAAGCAGCAAAACAACCCCAGACCATCACACTACCACCACCATATTTTACTGTTGGTATGATGTTCTTTTTCTGAAATGCTGTGTTACTTTTACGCTAGATGTAACGGGACACGCACCTTCCAAAAAGTTAAACTTTTGTCTCATCGGTCCACAACGTATTTTCCCAAAAGTCTTGGCAATCACTGAGATGTTTTTTAGCAAAATTGAGACGAGCCTTAATGTTCTTTTTGCTTAAAAGTGGTTTGCGCCTTGGAAATCTGCCATGCAGGCCATTTTTGCCCAGTCTCTTTCTTATGCTGGAGTCGTGAACACTGACCTTAATTGAGGCAAGTGAGGCCTGCAGTTCTTTAGATGTTGTCCTGGGGTCTTTTGTGGCCTCTCGGATGAGTTGTCTCTGCGCTCTTGGGGTAATTTTGGTCGGCCGGCCACTCCTGGGAAGGTTCACCACTGTTCCATGTTTTTGCCATTTGTGGATAATGGCTCTCACTGTGGTTCGCTGGAGTCCCAAAGCTTTAGAAATGGCTTTATAACCTTTACCAGACTGATAGATCTCAATTACTTTTGTTCTCATTTGTTCCTGAATTTCTTTGGATCTTGGCATGATGTCTAGCTTTTGAGGTGCTTTTGGTCTACTTCTCTGTGTCAGGTAGCTCCTATTTAAGTGATTTCTTGATTGAAACAGGTGTGGCAGTAATCAGGCCTGGGGGTGACTACAGAAATTGAACTCAGGTGTGATAAACCACAGTTAAGTTATTTTTTAACAAGGGGGGGCAATCACTTTTTCACACAGGGCCATGTAGATTTGGAGTTTTTTTTCTCCCTTAATAACGTAAACCTTCATTTAAAAACTGCATTTTGTGTTCAATTATGTTATCTTTGACTAATAGTTAACAGTTTTTGATGATCAGAAACATTTAAGTGTGACAAACATGCAAAAGAATAAGAAATCAGGAAGGGGGCAAATAGTTTTTCACACCACTGTATATATATATATATATATATATATATATATATATATATATATATATATATATATATATATATATTTTTTTTTTACAAATTGACAGGAAACCAAGCGCGCTGAGAGAAAACAAGACAGGCAGTGTGTGAGAACGAGAGAGTGAGAAAGAGGTGTGAGAACGAGAACACCAGTTACTGAAACACAAAACCTGAAAAAAAAAATCAGGACGTTATTCAATCAGAAACTCTGCCAACTCTGCAAACTTGATGTTTTGATCTAATTTCCATTATTTTGTTTTCTGGATCATTGTGACATCGATTACACACCCAAAAAACAACAACAAAATAAAGTGTAAAGACGTAGATGAGAATATCTCTCTCATCTCTGTGCAGTGACGTACTGTACTCGGCATGTGGTGTTTTGTTTGGTCTGTTTTTTTTTTTTCCCATGGCATGTGCTGCTGCTTATAAAACCCACTTTCTCAAAGATCTTCGGTCGTTTTATACCACAGGAAGTGGAATGAGGTGCGTTTTCTGGCATCGGAAAAGACAATCAACATGAAACTTGTGCGCGCACAAACGAGTGCAAGGCATGCGGATGAGGAAGAAAAAAGAATTACGAGAGAGAAAAAAAAAAACATGCCACCAACATGTAAAGTGCCCGCGTGTTTCCTCGCTTCTCTTTTCTCACTCACTCTTCACGCTTTATTAAATTGTTCTGCGAAGCTTCAAGGAGGTTTCGGACAACAGCAGAAAGACTTTAAGGATACCTGTATACATGTTACTGCTGAACAGTTTGGGGTCACTTACAAATTTCTTAGTTTTCTTGTTTAGTGATTCATTTTCTACATTCTACAATAATACTAGAGATTTCAAAACTATGAAATAACACACATGCACCTCCGATTAGAGCCGATGTGAAGGATTTACAGAGCATCAGTATCAGTACATCTCAATATCAACTGTTCAAAGGAGATTATTGTATATTTTTGGATGCTTTCAGTATTATTTTACAGTGTAGAAAGAAATAAAAATCAGGGGGAAAAAAAATACATGGAGTTAGAAGGGGTGTACAAACTTTTGCGCGGTAGTGTACAGTAGATGTGAGTTTTTAAATGTACTGTTTTTTGTTTTGTTTTGTTTTTTTTCCTTTTGCTCCTGGCATGAATACAAACTATAAGTATTGGCTCCCCTACATCCAATTCTTAATCCACAGGGTTTAATATGACGTTGGCCCCGCCCACTTTGCAGCTATAACAGCTTCAACCCTTGCGTGAAGGCTTTCCACAAGGAGTGTGTTTATGGGAATTTTTGACCGTTCTTCCAGACATGCATTTGTGAGGTCAGACACTGATGTTGGACGAGAAGGCGTGGCTCGTAGTCTCCGCCTCTAATTCATCCCAAATGTGTAAACAGTCAGGTTGAGGTCAGAACAGTCAGGTACTTCCACACCAAACTCGCTCATCCATTGGTCTTTATGGATATTGCTTTGTGCACTGGTGCGCAGTCGTGTTGGAACTGTTGTTGGGTTTGGTTGTCTCTTAATGCTTCTGCATATAACAAGACATTTTGGACGATTTCACGCTCCCAACATCGTGGCGGCAGTTTGGGGACGGCCCGTTCCTGTTCCAACATGACTGCGTATCAGTGCACAAAGATATCTATAAAGACATGGATGAGCGAGTTTTGTTGTGGAAGAACTTGACTGTTCTGCACGGAGTCCTGACCTCAATCTGATAGAACACCTTTGGGATGAATTAGGGGCGGAGACTGTGTGTCAGACAGACCTTCTCCTCCAACATCGGTGTCTGTCCTCACAAATTTGCTTTTGGAAGAATGGTCAAACATTCTCATAAACACACTTCTAAACCTTGTGGAAAGCCTTCACAGAAGAGTTGAAGCTGTTATGGGTGGAAAGGGGGCGGGGCCAACATTATATTAAACCCTATGGATTAAAAATCGGATGTTACTCGAGTTCATATGCATGTGAAGGCAGGCGAGCGAATACTTTTGGCGTGTAAAAAAATTAACCCTCTGACATGACCTTTATTGGTACTTACACACACACACACAGACACACACACACTGCTTATTCTGGCAGCTTGTCTCTCAGCTTTCATGTCACGCCTGACAGTCACTTATCAGTTTTCTCAGTGTTTGCTTTGTTTGTTTGTTTGTTTTTCCCTTCACAAACTGATGCTTATCTAGATTATAACCTGTCTCCTGTCTTGTTGTGTGCGTTTGTATACAGAGATGAGCCTGACTGAGTTCTCCGAGCCGGGTGTGTGTAACTACTCCACTCTGTTGCTGAACAAGGAGCGCGGCGCGCTTTACGTCGGAGCCAGGGAGGCCGTCTTCCAGCTCGACCTCAGTGACGTGTCCATCAAAAAGAACCAGGTGAGGGTTCTGAGGTCTAATATAACATTGTGCGCGGGTTTACCACGGAGACAAACTCTGACATATTTTCTCTTTACTGAGAACCGTCAGCGTATCCGTGTGCTCTAACCAAAAGATGTCCAGAGGTCACAGAGTAGGAAGTAAAACGCTCACATGACGTGTTGGACGCGGTGACTGCAGCACGTCTCCCTGAATGTTTTATTCCTCTTATACCACAGCAGTTTAAGCACTAAGAGTTTATGTACAACAACAAGAACAACGCATTTATTATTTTTTTCAATTTTTTTCAATACAGAATTAAAAAGTGACCCAAAAAAAACAATGAATGTGTTGTTCTTTAAGATATAAACTCTTAGTGCTTAAACTGTCCTCGAAACGCAAATATAAATCATACATTCTTAACTAGTGTGTCTTTTATTCTCTATAATTGTGGCTTGTACTGTATTACAAAAATATATGAAAAAAAATTGAAAGTGCAAATTTCAGAAAAGTTAGTTACAGCTTTTCAAAAGCGCTAAAACTGGAGACGCCTCCCTTAAACGATCTAAATATAAAAAAGAGTCTCCTTAGAGTCAGCCAAAAAAATGTATACACACATCAGGAAAAGAAAAATAGTGTGATTGTATATTATATAAAAATTATATCAATAATATTTTCATATGATTGTCATAATATCATGTGCATGAATATATAATGTATAGAAATCCAGTACATTTAGTATTAAAATATTTATACAAGTTTTCCTGAAGTGTGTATAATTAATTATTATTTTTTATTTTATTTTTTGCCTTACTCTATGGAAATTCTTATTTATTTATTAAATATCTTAAGGTTTTAAATGACGTGGTATTTAAACCTGTGATTAGACTTTTTTGAACAACACACCATCTTGACTAATCAGAATAAAGAATTAAAACGCATAAACTTTTAACTAAAATTTCGTATCGTTATTTCCTACATTAAAGCGTTTTGTTTATTTATTTTATTTATTTATTTTTTTTTAATTCATGGACTTTAAAATAGAGGTTTGGTGGTGTTTTCTATTCACAGGTAATATTTTAGGTAGTCATGTACGTAATACAGGTCAGTTTGGAGAAACACTATAACGTACCCTATTTCAGCGCTGTATAAAGTCTTTCTATAATGATGATGATGATGATAAAGATCCTAATCAGGCAGGTTAAAATGATAATAAGTTAAGGACTGTTAGAAGTCGGGGTTTTCCTGCAGACGATCCAGAGTTCTGTATTTAATTAGCGGAACGGTGCTCATAATCAAAGTCATAAGAATGAACCTGAAACTTGACGTGATTTTAAATTCATCAATGAAACTGAGTTTTGAGTCTGATGGTGTTCGATGTTTCATCATCAAAACTAAACCGTTCCTTTCTTTTTTTTATCTGGTTTTAAGGTGCTGTGGAAGGTTCCAGAAAGTGACATGAGACTGTGCACCTTAAAAGGAAAATCTGCAGAGGTAATATATAAATAAAAAAAAAGATAATTAAAGACTTTTGAATAACTATATTATATACTGTGTAAATATCCACCTTTTATTTTCTCCTCTCTAGACGGACTGTCAAAACTACATCCGGGTTCTTCAGATTTTAGACGAGGAGCGCTTGTACGTCTGTGGAACCCATGCCTTTCAGCCGCTCTGTGATTACCTGGTGCGTACTGTACTGTATGTGTGGTTATGTTCTCTCAGCGCATGCTTTCTGTAGGTTCTAGAGCACTCGTAACTGTTTACAATGTTTATGACCGCCTGGGACAGAACCAATTCCCAGAGGCTGTAAGACTAAACATTAATTAATCAGATGTTGCGGTTTCGTAATGCAGCAAATAATAAACATGATGGTTTAGATCGTAGTCTCATGAGAGCCTGATTTAACCGTAAAAAAATAATAATAATCATTTCATCGTGTTTACATCACCGCAGAAATCCGTTCCCCAGAGACATCCAGTCAACTAACAACAAGTGCTCTCAGATTGCTGTTTATTGTTTGTGTAAGATGACAAGGCCTACAAATAAATGTGTCAAATATAGAAAGAACTTTTTATTCATTTATTTTTAAGACAAATCAGAATCATGTGACTAACGTAACAGACTCGTTATAATAATTAAGGGAGAAACATGGAATTGAACAGCGAGAGACGCACACAAAGTAAACAGATTCAGTAATGTGGCACCGGACACTTTTTGAGGTTCACACCAGGACAGCAGTTTGAAACATGGCTGTTGGAGAACTGATCAGGGTTGGATGTGGGATGATTTTTCGAGAACAGTGAGAAAACAGTCGTTTCATATTCGGGAACAGTACTCGAGTCTGGCTCGAAAAGGTGGGAGAACCTGTAAGCGTTTCACTGCATATCATACTGTGTACGGTTGTGTAACAGGAAGGGACAAATAATTTTTTTTTTAATTTGAATTAGATCTAACTTAGTTCAGAGCTGCAACTTTTGTCTTTTGATATTTTTTTCCTTGGGGCAGTCTTGTTAAAACTTTTTCCTGACCTGACCCAGCGCTTACCCCAAGCTTGATCTCATTTGTTTAAGAGCCTCTGTTAAAAAAAAAAAAAAAAAAAACCTGTATATTTGTGTGTATATAAATTCACTCTGGGTTCTAGATTTGCCATCTTCATGTTTTAAAAATGCTAAAACAGGAACTGTAATTTTCGTTGTTGTTGTTTTTTATTTATATCATGTTATCATGACCAGACCAGTCAAATCTGTTTCCTGAGACGGTGATGACAACGCAAGTGCTTTAGTTGTTCGTAGCAGTTTATTCTGAATGTGTAGTTCCCAGAACAGTTCCCTGTCTTTAAGCTCAAAGGTGTTTCCTGTAAATTACAGAATGAGCATGAAGTCTCTGATTTCAGTCGTCTACTGTTTCACACCAAACATGGCTTTATTTAAAAACAATCTTTTAAACGGTTCACTTGATGCCATGACGTTAAAGCGTTTTTTAAGACACGATTGTACACGATAAGGGAAGGAGTTTATGCTGCATCCTGTAGATTATATGCTCATAAGCTTTACTAATAAAACTCAATTGTGAGTCAAAATTCTGCTTCAAAATTCAGACAAACCAGGGCTGATTAAGTTTTTTTTTTCCCCCTATATGGTAAAGAAATTCCAAGCTTCCCTCAAAGTCCAAATATCTTAATCAGCAGTTTTAAATTTCAGCGTTTTTTTTTTTTTTTCTAACTAAAATGTCTAACATGTTCATAACCAACAAGAAAGTGTAAAGAGTGTTGTGCAAACTTTTCTAAATGATTTTATAAGATTTTAACGATAAATAACTCTTCAGCGAAGAGAAATAAGTTAATCCATACAGAACGATCCTTCATGAATAAACAGCTGCCCAAGTCTATAAAGTGTAGCAGAACAAGGAGAGTACGCAGAGAGTTTATTCCAATCTTCATCATCAGTGTCTGGTTTCATCTGTGTGACCAAACACACTATTGTGTGACAGAATGGAAAACTAAGATTAACTCGAGCGAGATATGAGATGTTCTGCAGAACCAGAGTCGGGGGAGGAGTCGGGAAGAAGCCTACTGGACTGTGTGTAACGTTTATTAATCGTTAGCACTCATAAAGGAAGTGCAGGTCAGAGAGCTGGGGGACTGGTGGTTTCTCAGCTGTGTGTGTGTGTGTGTGTGGCTGTTGTTGGATGTCTAAAGTCTGGTATACTGTAGGAGGGGGAGGGGGGGATGGGTGCAGGAGAAATTAAATAATCAGTCCGGGAGCACGATGATGGGTAATGTCTTTCCTGATGGTGAATAATCCTAATTTCGGAAAATCCTCAACAAGTTCACAGTCTGAATTAGTGGAAAACAGCTGTGAGACAAAATCCCGACCGGGATTCCCCTTGTGATTTAAAGGTGCAGAGACAACAGTGTTACTTTTCACATTTCCTTACGCGAGGTTATGGTTTTTGGCCACACTATGGCAGTGTGGAGGAAGGGGACAGATTTAGTCAGGTGGATTGGTATGCTTTATATTGTATATTCGTGTCAAAGACGTGCAAGACTCACTTCGTCTGACTTATGAACAACGAACGCGTTCGTAAGTCGAATTTGTTCTCAAGTCGGAGAATACCTATATTGATGATTTTTTTCTTCTTCTTGTTTTAAAGACTAAATCTTCTGTTTTGCTCTGTAGTCATTAAACGACTTCACGCTGATGGGGAAGCAGGACGACGGCAGAGGGAAGTGTTCGTTCGACCCCACTCAGAGTTTCACCTCCGTCATGGTCGGTGAGTGATCCATCCTGCAGGTTTAAAATCTCCTCCTAACAACTCGTCTGATTGTGTGGGTTGTAAGTGTGTGTTGATGTGGATATCATTGTGTGTGTGTGTGTGTGTGTGCTCACTGTCCAGACGGTGAGCTGTACTCGGGAACGGCGTATAACTTCCTGGGCAGCGAGCCGATCATCTCCAGGTTCTCGTGGCCTCAGAAGCTCCTGCGTACAGAGTACTCCACATCCTGGCTCAACGGTACTCCACGATACACCCCAGCTCGGTTCTGATCGGTTCCACAGCACTCCCTAACAGTAGATCAAGCTTCAAGGCGCATCACTGGTTCATGCTCGTTATAAGACGTTGTGTTATAAGCATATGAGCTCGTTATAAAGGGAATAAAACATTTAAAGTTAATTAAAGCTGTTAGTTCTCTTCATCACCCCATCCACATTGTTGATTATTTTCCTGTAACGTCGTGACACTCAGAGGTCTACAGTATTCTTTACTCAGTGCTGAAGTGTCCTGTCCTGCGCTCGCAGAGCCCAGCTTCGTGTTTGCAGACGTGATCCGGGAGGGAAGCAACAGTCCGGACGGAGACGACGACAAGATTTACTACTTCTTCACAGAAGTCTCCGTGGAGTACGAGTTCTTCGGAAAGCTCCTGATTCCACGTATAGCCCGTGTCTGCAAGGTGAGCTGGAAGCACTTACTTCCGTCACTAATTTTCTTAGATACTATATCTGATTTATTTCCAAAACTACCGTGTAATTAATTAAGACTCTTTTTTTTTTCTCTCTCTCTCTCTGTTGAACCTCAGGGGGATTTAGGAGGTCAGAGGACGCTGCAGAAGAAGTGGACGTCCTTTTTGAAAGCGAAGCTGGTCTGCTCGATGCCCGAGCTGAATTTCGTCTTCAACGTCGTCCACGACGTGTTCATCGTTAAAACCTCTGACTGGAGAGAAACCGTCATCTATGGCGTCTTTACCTCGCAGTGGTAAGCGCGCACGGTCGAAAGACCAATCCGCTTCTTCCTGTTTTTGAATACCTGTCACGCACACAATCGCCACCTCGGTCACACACACACACACACACACACACACACACACACTGGCTTAGTCATCTGTCACACGTCTGGAATGAGGAAGTAAGATTTGTTTGTTTTTGGGTTTTTTTTCCACACAAAGCTAATAGTCAGTCTGTGTGTGTGTGTGTGTGTGTGTGTGTTTTAGGGGGAACATGGGCCTCTCTGCCGTGTGTACGTATAACATGACATCAGTGGACGAGGTCTTCTCTAAAGGGAAGTACATGCAGAAGGCTACAGTGGAGCAATCCCACACCAAGTGGGTGCAGTACAACGGCATCACGCCCTCTCCCAGACCCGGATCGGTGCGTATATACACACACACACACACACACACACACATACAGAGCTCTAACACACGGCTCTGTCATACTGTCACAGCTTTAAACAACATCTCAGATGAAAAAGAAAATCAGAAAGAAGTCGTGTTCTTTGATTTAATCAGCAATACGAATGACTTATGTGTCTTAAGGACACACAGCTTGTCCTTATGGAAAAAAAAAATCGCTGTGGTATAAGAGGAATAAAACACTTGGACACCGGCCGTTATATGAGAATGATAAACGGTGTGTCGCTGCATCGCCCCGTAACAGCATGTTTTATTTGTTAGATCTGGTTTTAGTTCTAAGAAGCGTTCTCCAGTCGTTCTGCGATCTCCTTTCGTCTCGTCTCGGACTGAGAGATCAGCGGCGTTTTCAGCGGTTCCGTATAAATCTGACTCCGTGTTCTCACAGTGCATCAACAACCAGAACCGCATGCAGAACATCACCCACTCCCTGCTGCTGCCCGATAAGACGCTGCAGTTCGTGAAGGACCACCCGCTCATGGCCGACGCCGTGCTGCCCATCGGCCACGGGCCGCGCCTCATCGCCAAGGACGTCAACTACACACAGATCGTCGTGGAGAGAGTCACCGCCCTCGACAACAACGTCTACGACGTCCTCTTCACCTCCACCGGTGTGTGTGTGTGTGTGATATCTCTGTGTAGAGAGTTCTAAAAGTGTCATGTGGAAATCTATTGTTGAAATTCTTGTCCTTGTGTTATCAGATAAAGGGTTTCTGCACAAGTCTGTGGTGTATGAAGGCGGACCACACATAATCGAAGAGATCCAGCTGCTGAAAACCGCACAGCCAATCAAAACCCTGCTGCTCTCAACACAACAGGTGAAGGCACAACTGACAAAAATGCTACACACACACACACACACACACAGGTGCAGATTATTACCTGAGGACTTGATTATAGAACTGTATGTAAATGTTTCCAGACAGTGAGGTGTTTATTTAAATAATAAACATGTTTGTTTAGCGCCAGCTACAAGTTCCACTTTCAGACATTCCACTCTTAAGATCGAGGTGAATTAACGTGTTGTTTTTCACGTCTGGATGAGCCCTGGTCACTTTTCTGAAAAAGTCATGACGCAATCTTTCAAGGTCTGACCTTGGAACATTCGCAGCCCACCATGTAGTCTCATTAACTACTCATGTTACATATCGTGAGAATATCGATCACTGCAGTCTAGAAAGCAATGCTTGTCTGGGGAAATGAATAAAAATTTGGATTGCTATCTTTTTTTTTTTTTGCTTTCTATGCATAAGGTTTCAGCAGAGCCTCAGCAGGATTTTTTAAAGTGTGATCTGGCAACCCTGCTTGTAACTTAATCTCAGAATTTATTCAGAAGCTGTCGTGGTGACTGCACTAATGAGTTGTTTTGTTCGACTCTGGAGCAAAATCAAACATGCAGTAAAAATATCTGTAGGTTGGTCTAATCTCAAACGTTATACGTGACTCGATTGTTTTGCAGAATCTCAGTTTAATAATTGGTCTATAACAGAAAGCTGTCACTTATATGATTTATAATCACACCTTCTTTACTTTGATGTTATTTCTAACTAACGAGTTAACAATTGTTTTCAGCCACACAGACCTACAGTGAAATTTATCAACATCATTCCGGTTTAGATTTAGTAAACGGAGTGAAAAGACGTCTATTGTGTTCTATTAAAAGTGTTTCAAGGAAATCCAGTTTTCTGTTTCTTTTATTGTTGTAACGTAGAAATAACAATCATGTCTTCTCAGCTGTTGAGGAAAAGGAAAATCTCCAGCTGTGAAGACAAGAAATAGTTCCACCAAAAATTCTTTTATAATTATTATATATATATATATATATATATATATATATATATATATTTTTTTTTTAGTTCTTTTCTTGAACCAACTCCCGACTTTGTTCTCTCCAGGGCAGCTTCCTGTACGCCGGGTCGGACTCCGGCGTGGTCCAGTCTCCCACTGCGTTCTGCGATAAATACGTGACCTGCGAGGACTGCGTTCTTGCCCGCGACCCGTATTGTGCCTGGGACCCGCGCGCCGTTTCCTGCATTAACGTTTTTCAGAAGAAGGATAACAGACAGCACAGGTCAGTTTCTCACCTGATCATGACGTCAGGAAAACCCTGATCACAATTACACACTTCATCACAAGATTTATTATTAATAGTTTGTGAACATGATGTTGGAGTGTCACTAGATTTAAGGCTTTTTGAGGCAAGTTCTTGGAAATCGGTTCATCGGCAGTCAGTAGGAATAAATAAAAAAAGTGCTTGTAGAAATAAATGCTATCTGCTGATATATTTACAGGAATATCGTAATGTGGACATTTTTTTATTGTTGAAACGGCCTCCTAGGTTTTCATTTAAACTAACGTATTGAGGTATAACATTAAACTCTGACTGTGATTCGAAACAACTGACGATACTAATCTGCTGATTCAATTCATTTCAATAAGCTTTTCAAAATGATGTGTGTTTTATCTGTAAAAACCTAAATAAATAAATAGCTACAAACTCTGAGGTTTAATAATTTTAAACACAAGCCTTACTTTACCATATCATAGAAACCACACACTACAGCAGAACCTCAGCGTACGAATCCCCTCTCTTAAGACACTTTCACCGTAAGAATTAAAATTTTACAAAAAAACATTTGTATCAGCATATACAATTTTTGTTACACCAGTACTAATAAACGTCATGGGCCTCTAGCATGGTCACGTTTCTGTGAAGCAGATATAACCTGATTCGCTTCCTCAAATCATCATCATCCCCTGATTTTGAACAAAAATTATTTTACCATTTTAATGAACACTGTTTTATTCATTGTTCTTTCTCTTCTTCTCTAACAGGAGGTTTATTCAGAACCTGAGAGGAGATGCAGAAGAATGTCCATCAGGTAGGTGCTTTAGATAAACCATCATCACATCGTGTGTGTGTGTGTGTGTGTGTGTGTGTGTAAGTTAATCCTGAGGGTATAAACTACTTCCTGTGATGTAAATCAGTAATGCTGCATCGCTATAACACATGACTGAATTTACTGCCGTCACTGTTCTGATCGTGATGCAGTTAAGGCCGATGGTTGATGCACCGGTGTGGGTTACGTGCAGGTTTTTATGATGATAAGAGTCACGTTTGAGTAGATTAGATCTGCATGTGATCACCAGTGCGAACTCTTAACAGCCTGCGTTTGCATGCACGCGCTAAATCAGTAACGTCATGTACGCGTCAATTACGCATCGACAACAACCAAAAAAAACAAGTGTATAAAATGATTTAGCCAGAAATAAATGAGCCTTTTCTTTAACTATACAAATAAAAAATATATATATTCTACCTAATATAAATGAAGTTTTGGAGGCAGGTGGTCAACTTTTCAGTACAAAAATATTTCTGATTTCCAAATATTAGTATTCCAGCAAAAGAATTTAAGCCTACAGGAAAGCATTTCACTTCATATCGAGCTGTGTATGTGACAAAATTTTACATTGAAAATACTGTATCTGCAAGCCAGAAAAAAAAGAGCATAGTTGAAGAGTAATTTTCTGACAAAACAAAAAGAATGCTTCTGGATTTCGCTTTATGAAAAAAAAGCAGCAGTTGAGAAGCCATCAGAACTTTCAGAAAAACTAAGCAGATAATTTCCCTAATAAATTGTCAGTAGCGCCGCCGGTGTTAACGCCTTAACGTGTGATTTAATCATGTTTTAATTTTAACGCGATAAATAATTTTTCACGCAAATCAATCATATGAACAAATTTAACCTTATTGGCTTCCCATAATCGCGACGTGGTAACCCGCGTCAAGAGATTTAAATTTAATATTTGTTAAGCGGTAATGTTTAAGATATTTGAAATAAAACCGCATAATCTGTTTCCTCTAATCAGTGTGTCGTTCATTTCTTTATTCTTCTATACAAGTAAATCGGAGTATTTTAAAGTTTATGATTAATGATTAATCACAGACTCTGACCGTGATTAACTAGAAGAAAATAAAAATGTAATCGATTGACTGCAAATTTTTAGCAAAGCGTCGTCACACTAATTATTGATGTTGTTCCATTAATTACGGTTTACTGCTTTGTATTTTCTTATCATTTCCTTTTCAAATATACCATTGAAATATGACTTTTGTGCAACACTCCACATTTCATGACTTGGACACAAGCACGTATCTCTGTATTGTAATCCCGTCTCCCGTGTCGTCTTCTGTCCCACAGCGAGACCGCGCTCCATAGACCGGCCCGATCAGGTGGTGGTGAAGCCGGGCAGTTCGGCGGAGCTGAGTTGCGACGTGCGCTCGCGGCTGGCGCAGGTGTTTTGGAAGGTCAACGGCAGCGTCCTGACCGAGTCGCCTCACGTCCTGCTGATGGCCGACCAGGGGCTGCTCGTCTACAGCGTCTCTCCACAGAACCAGGGCCACTACGAGTGCTGGACCGTCGAGTCTGCCGCCGGGAAGAATTTCACCCGGCTAGTGGCCTCCTACGACCTACGAATGGAGCTTCCCGAGATCTCTCTCGCGTCCTCGTTCGAGATCTTAAACGGCGATCCACCCGCATCACGCACCGCCACCACCACGACACCGCGAGGTAATAACGGCAACAGTAACGCCGCAGGAGCTTCTCCACTAACTCCGTCCGCCCTGTCCAGCGTGCCTCCGCCCCCACTAACCCGCCCCGCTACCACGGCTAACGTCTACGCCGCGAAACCAGACACTAAACATTACGTGCCTCCTCACGACAGCGACCCGCGAGATCAAGGACCCGAGATCAAAGATCCGCACGCGACGTACCTCCAGTACGACAACAGTAAAGCGCTGCTGTTCCTCTTCCTGCTCTTCTTCCTCCTCTTCCTGTTCGGACTGGGGTACAACTGCTACATGCAGTACCTCCCGGGTCCGTGCCTGAGGCTCCGGGCCGCCCTGCTCGGCTCGCAGAAGAAACCGCAGCGCGAGTACGCGGCCTGCGAGGCGGGACTGATGGACAAACCGGACCAGGCCGAACCGCAGCGTCAGAACGGAGCGATACGGGATACGGGATACGAAACGGAACCTGAGTGCGGAAACGGCAAAGTGACATCAAACAGCTACGAACAGGACAGCGATAGCGCCTCCAAACAAGGACCGTTCGACGTCAACTGCGAATCGCAACCGATCGAATACGCGGACGCCGACGCGTCGTAACGGAAACTAGCAACAACAACAAAACCAATAAACAACAGATTACTTTTTTTTTCCTGATATTTGGATAGATTTTAATCCCAAACACCTCACGTACTGAAACACAACCGTTTTTTTTTCTCCTTTTTTATTTTTGTACTTTTGCTGTCTCACCTTTTCTTCTTCTCATTTTTATTTTATAATCTCTACAAACTTTTTTTTTTTTTTTTTAAAGATTTTTTTTTAAAAGCACATGATTCCAAATTGGAAACATGGTTTACCAAATTGGTAAGTTATCTCAATGTTTTCCAAATTGGAGCAATATTAATTTTTCATTTTTTTTAGGTGGGCGGAGACTGTCTTCTCTTTATTTGATTTTATTTTAAAAAATGTTCTTCCCGCCCCCGCGTCACTTCACCCTCCCTACAGTCCTGTTGTACGCTGTTTGTCGCGGTGTCGCTCTCAGGGACGTCCAGCGTACTCTACTGCCAAACCCTTCCAGATCAGCTGACGAATGAAGGACGGAACCAGCGCACTCCTGTTAAAGACGCAAAGCGCTGGACGGATGGACGAGCGAACATGGACGCGGTGAAGGAGAATCGTTCCTCGCAGATCCAGAACTATGGACCTGGAGATGAAAATGATTAAAAACAGTATTGAGACACAAATTTATTAATAAACGAACAAACTGTGAGTCTTGGGGGCGTCTCGTGAAATTGGTGCTCCGGGTTCTCGGTTCTTGTTACCATGTGGTTCTTACTCACTCTCGAGATGTGACAGAGCTTCCAACGTTCCTCTAACAGCTCAGATGTTGGGTTCTTTTAATTTATGTAGTATTAAAAAAAGAATTTAACTAACAAAATCTCAATTTATTTCCTTCTCACCCCTGTGTGTGTGTGTGTGTGTGTGTGTGTGTGTGTGTGTGTGTGTGTGTGTATGATTGTGTGTATTCTGAATTTCTTACTCTGTCTTTCTCTTTCCCCTTGTCCACTCCTCTCTCTCTCCCTGCACAGCTTGCTCATCTTTTCCTTCCTCTTCCTCCTCCTCCTCCTCAGTCTGGAGAGGTCTGGAGGGTGGAGGTGCTCGTCTGCTCCCCCCGCTGCTGAGCGAGCAGTCCTGGGGCGTTCACTCCCACCAGGCCTTCCTCCTGTTCTGCCTGGCCGTGGGTGAGTGGTACCTCTGACCTTTGACCTCTGCAGTCTGCCTGGCCTGCTCGCAGTCTCCTCATGCCTGCCGTTGAGGTGTTTTTTCTCTCTCTCTCTCTCTCCTTATTGTTCCGTTCTCTGTCTCTTCTCTCGTTTCTCTCTTTTTTTCTCTCTCTCTCTCTCTCTCTCTGTCTCTCTCATTCACATTCCCACGCACTCCGTCCTCAAAAGATCATTTTAACTCTCTTTATTCCACTCTCTGTCAAACACCCACACACTCAGTCTTTAAAAGATCCCCAACACCCACCCACCTCCTGTAACGTCATCTCCGTCTCTGTTCTCTTTCACCTGGTCACGATACTCCACAGAAATGCTTCCCTTTCCTTCCTGTCTGTATTTTTTCTTTCTCTTTATCTGCGTCTCGGCGCGGCCGTCTCGCGTTCCAGGCCGTCTGATTAATCAGTTCTGTTAAACCTCAGAAAGCCGCGAGGAAGCGCTTGAGGAGTATTGACACGATACAGACGATGCATGTTGCCAAATCTTCTGCAAAAAATGAAAATAAAAAATCCTCGTACCTCCTTCACCACATTCGTGCCTGGAGCGTTCCGTGTTCTAAAGTATCGGTACGACTCTCTGGAACATTCCGCACAACACCTCAACAGACAATTGATTACATTTCTACCTGGACGGTTCTTTGAGAAATAAATCAGACTTCCTTTTCTTTCATGTTGGACCGAGTTTGCTGTTGGACGTGCCTCTGAGAGGGAAAAAAACAAAAAAGAAGAGGAAGAAAATCTATAAACATTTAAAAGTCAGACTGAACGTTGAGCCCAGTGTATATTTCACCTGTTTCAGTATGATGTTCTTGTACTTTTATTCCCCGTATTTTTGTGTACAGTGTAAATATAAGTACATATGTATATTCTCTGACTGTACATATTTTTGTTCTTTAAATTTTAGCCCCCTTAATAAATGTTGAAGTCACTGACATTAAAGATCTTGTTTCCTTCCTTTACTTATGAATTACAATCCCTGAGGTTACATTATAAGAGTCTTAATGGACAATCAGAGCTGTTTTCAAAACATAATACACTTTTTATTCTCTTACAGGTTCGAAAGATTTTTAAATAGCTGTGAGATACCAATTTTAGTTAGTATGAGATATATATATTTTTTTCTTATGAATCTGCAATATAAAAATGTTCCCTAATGTTTTAATAAATATCGCAGCGGTTTTAACATTTGTTAATGAGTTCAATGAAAACGTTTGCACACCCTTAAGACAAAAAAAAATATGAAAGAAATATCGTTCGTACTGTATGTTACCGTAAGTAGTGAAATGTAAGAAATAAAACACTCGTCATCATGCTCTCTTAGGAAAGTGATCACAGATGGAGAAGTGTGATGGAGCGGCGTTCAAACATGAAATTTATCATTTTTTCGAATAACCGCACATTCTGTACTGTTTTATTCTTATAAAACAGCAGTTTTGTAAAAAAAAATTTTTACTCAAATATATAAACGTTTAAATTTACTTTTAATGTTGTTGAAAATAGGCACAAAAAACTTTTACTTTTTACATTAAAGCAGCTAGAAAGAGTTGTTCTCTCACCAAAAAAAAAGGAATAAATAAAAGAACAAAGCTCGAAGCTTGTAAAAAAAATAATAAATAAAGAAAGAAAGAATTCTGAAAGTGTTTAGATCAATTACAAGAAATCAGGGGGCGCAAACTTTTGCCCTCTACGGAGCCCCAAGTTTTGTACACCGTCCATGATCCAGAATAATATCCAGAACTCTTTCACTGGAATATGACGTTCCATATGACAGTCAGGTCGTCAGCTGACTTAATTTTATTGCCACGATGCATAATTGAAGCATTCGTTCTGTCTATTCAAAAGCTAGTTTTAGTGGGCGTGTCCAAGCCATAACATCGAATCGCTGACTCCGGTATAAAACCCCTGAATGTATCGACGCACGTGTGTTTGGAGACGACTGGCTGTTGGCTCTGCTCTGATGCATGGCTTTAATTAAAGTGCCTGTTCACGCGTGTGGGTATGTTGTGCGAGTGTCCTGCGCGTTTTGTTCAGACGTAAGTGCCGTTTTGTCCCTCAGGTCCTCCCGACGTTAGCCTTCAGTGGTACTCGAATGGGCGGAGATTGATGACGCCCGTCTCGGAGTACAGACACGCCCTCGGCGGCGATGCCGTGCTGGTGAGCAGCTGGGTGAAGGAGGAGCCTTTGGGTAAAGACACCCGTTACCGGTGTAGCGCCGTGTCCGGGGCAGGAAACGACACGTCCAACATCGATCTCCAACTCGGTAGCAGAGGTAACGGAAAGCGTGCGTAAGCACGAGGTTTTATTTATTTGGGTTCTCGGTTAAACGCAGTGCAAATATAAAGTTTGTACTAATGCACTTATCATTATACGTATGTATCAGACTGTTATACTCCAGGTTCAGGTTCAATTCCCATCTCTGTGTTTGTGTACATGGAGTTTGCAAGTTCTCCCCATGTTTGATGGGTTTCCTCCATGTACTCCAGTTTCCTCCGACAGTCCAAAGACTTTTTGGCATTGGTGTTCCCAGATTAGCCTGGCAGATTGTAAATAACAATTGGGCATCGACCTGGCAACCCGACCCCCCAGCATTACTGTGTCTGAGACACTCCAATACTCCTTAGAATATTCTCTTCCGAGTGGCGCAGTGTTAAAGTGCTCGCCCTATCATTGGGAGACCGCGAGTTCGATTCCCGGGTAATGCTGTAACCTCTCGCAGCCGGAGGTCTAGAGAGAGCTGATTGGCCGAGCTCTCTCAGAAGGGAGGGATGAGAGGTACTTTAAGAGAGTGGGAGTGCTCCCACATTAATTACGGCTCTCACGCAAGCGGAAGGAGCGGATAGCGCTGTCCTCCGAGTGTGTTACGCCGCCCTCAACAGTGCGTGAGCAAGCAGGTCGAAAAGATGTGGTCGGCTGGCGTCAGTGGTAGTAGTAGCCTTAATGTGGGAGCCCCCTAGTGACGGGGAGGAATTGGACACAACTAAATTAGGGAGAAAATCTGGGGAAAATCCCCCCCAAAAAAGAATATTCTTTTATACACTCTATTATACTCTTTTAAAAAGTTTGTTCTTTATCAGACTATCATTATTCTTCCCCAGACCTTACATCAGATTCTGTAATACTGGTCGTATTAGACTTACGAACGAATCCGACTTACAAACGTGTTCCCAGAATGGAATTTGTTAATGTATTCGAATAAAGTCCTAGCACATTGGCCCTGTACATTTCCTGTTCCAGGAAATCTATGGTAGCAATCACTTATTTCAAACTTGCATAATAATATATAAAGATTGATCGTGATCAGCTTGATCGAAGCCTGATATTCAGATTGTAGCCAGTGAGGTGGAGCTACACAGGAGGATCTTTGCAGTCAGAAAAACCAAGCTAATACCGAACCACCATTTAGATTCTGTTGTGTTGCTGTTTTTTTTTTGTGGCAGATGAAGCCAACACCGTGTCTGAAGAGCTGGATCAGTGGAGAGACGCCCTGACCGAGCACGAGCGACAGTTCCACAACTGGAAGAAAATCTGGGTAGGTTCTCTTTAATGCGATGACGCGTTACAATCCGTTCGTTTAATCACCTTCATAATGTCTTCCTCGTGCTACAGGCGACGTGTTTTTCGTTTGAGTGTCATGTGTCCATGTGGTTGTGCGTGTGGTGCATTTTTCTGCTTACGGTGCTGAGAAAAGAGGAAGAGCAGCGGGCAGTGAGTGGTGTCTGACTTTGCGCGACATCCTGACCAGCTCGAGAGAAAGCAGCAAATTATTAATTCATTAAACCTCTGCCAATCATGTCCGGAAGCCTGAAACAAACCGTTTTCCAAATTGGCGTCCGACTTAACCAGGGACGTTATCACTGTCTTTATATTGTAGATAAATTAGGAGCAAATGAGGCATTTCTTTTTTTTTCCAGTTAGAAATTATGGAGCATGCCGTTTTTGTATAACTTTTGATTTATCTCTTAAGGGACGGAGAGGGAGGACAGCAAAACGCTTTTACATAATGGAAGAGACATGAAAAATATTTTGCAAACAGTACTGTGTAAAAGACATCCGTTCCGTGAACTCGTTTGTAAGTCCAATTTGTTTGTAAGTCGAACAATTATTGTCTAGGTACTAGGATAGTAACACAACTGGCTATACAAAGTATAAAACTAACATTTTCCATGATCTTGTCCTTGTTCTTTACGATCGTGTCGATGCTTATACGATTCATGTTAAAAGGCCGAGCGATGTCCGCTATCTTTTCACCTCGCTCCATTCTCTCAATTCTTTTCACTTTTGTCATCTGCACCTGTTTCTCACTGGTTCATGCCTTCAGTTAGAAGCTTTTCTCTTTAACACTTGAATGATTCATAGATCACTGTGTGGTTTCAACAAAAAATGGTCCTCTGAATGGTCCTCTTAGGTCTGTGTGTGTGTGTGTGTGTGCGTGTGTGTGTGTGTGTGTGTGTGTGTGTGTGTGTGTGTGTGTGTGTGGAGTTTGCATGTTCTCCCCGTGCTTGGCAGGTTTCCTTCGGGTACCCCGGTTTCCTCCCACAGTCCAAAGACATGCAGATTAGGCTGATTGGCGTTCCCAAATTGCCCGTAGATGTTCCTCTGCTTCTCCAGAGGAACATCTACGGGCAATTTGGGAACGCCAATCAGTTCCAATCAGGAATGGATCACTCCAGTATCCTTGCCAAGAAAATCACATGGACAACATCTAGGAACATCTGGCATGATTTGGTCCATGAGGTCACGACTCAACGACTAAACAAACGAACAGGGAGTGGACTAAAAATAATGAGAGACAAAAAAGTAAATTCGAAAGCCTGTTCCTCAAGAGTGCATTGAAATAGAAGAAAGTCTGGATCTCTGGAAGCAAAATATGAAGAAATGAAGGGGAATCGAGACTTTTGCACTCAGTACTACATGTCATGAAAACCTTAAAAGTCAAACATAAACTATCAACCTTACTTTCTTGTTGTGAGAACTTATGAGACTAATGAGAGAGACTCGATCGGCTGGACTTCACTCGAAATATCTTCACGAAACTCTTTGTCCCGCTGGCATTTTTGAGATGGTGGTGTTTTCTTCATGTCTCTGGTTGAGAACTTCATAATCCCTGCTCATCTGCTCGCTCTCACACAAAATACTTATCTTCTAGAATAAAAAAAATAATCATTTACTTTTCTTTGTTATAAAAGTTTTAAGAGTCTTGAGAGATTCAGTACATTTTTATAACAAAACCAATCAGATTTGAAGCTCTTTGGTAATTCATTGATGGTGAGGTTTTAATGAATCTGTTCCTTTAATTCAGACAGACCTAAAGTTCTACCACAGGTTAATGAATGCAGAAAATACCCAGAACAAATAGAACTTGTGTGTGTGTGTTTTTCCCCTCAACAGGAAACTTGCAATGGACAAGGTGTACTCTGAACGAGCTCCATTATCTCTGGATGAGTTTCCAGACCATCATGAGTCTGTGTGTGTGTGTGTGTGCACGCGCGCACACACACTCTCTACTCCAGCCAGGAAAATCCAGCACATCCACTTACTTTCTCTCTGGCGGATGTGCACTGAATAAAACGTTTCCAGTGTTTCCAGAAAGCCAGACATTCGAAATGAAGAAAGTCACATGATTTCAGGCCGTGATGTAGAGACCGGTTTGGGTCGAACCCTGACTGAGGTGGTACCGTGCATTTATATTCACTTGTGTGCAATTTAAACAAAAGGGCACTTAATAGGATGTGTTTGTTTATTTTTAAATTATTTTTAAAATCACAATAAAGGTCTAATATTTTGATAAAGTCACACTCTAGGTTTTTGATCCTAGGAGCAGGTTTGCCCTCTGCTGCTTGGAATTGGAACTGCAATTAGAATGTTCTGTTCCAATAGATCATTATAAGAGGCCTTTCAAATGTTTTTTTTTTTTTTTTTTGAGCAGCTGTTTTAGCAGTGGGTGGGGCTAATGTACATATTTTAATTATGTGGAGAGAATAATTTTGTTTTTATGTACACATACAGGTCTAGTGAGAAAGTTATGAATCTGGATTTATAATATCACTTTAGACTTGTCAAGTCCTAACATTCATGAAACCCACTCAGTATTACAGAGGCATAGGTTTTGTTTTCACTTTAGATTTGAGTTGGATTTAGAAAGATAAGAGGAAATCTCCTCCTAAAACTTGCAACATTTTAGAGGACTGTGGAATTTTGCTATTTAAAAAAAACTGTATTAAAAAATTTATTTTATCGACTACACTCGCTAGGTCTTTTTGGTAAATCTCCCCTGAAACATGGGTTAATGCTTTCTCATAAGTGTAAATATCCGTAGATCTTTCATTGTTATGACTTGCTAAATGAATGTATCTAATAAACCAGACACTGAGAGTTAAATTTTTTTAATCAATTTCATTAATGGGTCTATTTTTCCTCAGATCCAATTGAGTTGTCCTTTACTCCTTTTTTTCCTAATTCTTGACATGCTGCAAGTACAAATTTGTCATTTTTATTTAATTATTTTTACACAAGACAAATATCACTTCTTTGCATTTACTTTGGTTCCCCATGAAAATACTCACTGAGACTAGAAATGCATAACACTTTTAATAATCGCCCAGGCTCGATTCCCGTCTCTGTGTGTACGGAATTTGCATGTTCTCCTCGTGCTTGGTGGGTTTCTTTTGGGTTCTCCGGTTTCCTCCAACAGTCCAAAGATATGCAGGTTAGGCTAATTGGCGTTCTCAAATTGTCCATAGTGTGTGCCCTGCAATGGATTTGCACCCTGTCCAGGGTGTGCCCTAAGTCTCCTGGGATAGGCTCCAGGCCCCCCGCGACCCTGAATACAGGATAAAGCGGTATAGACGATGAGTGAGAGTGAATGGTTTACTAGATGACAATTAATTTGAAGAGACCAAAAATGTGTGGCAGTGTTGGTACATTGCACTATATGTCCAAATGTTATATAGGCCTAATATAGGGCCTGACCATCGCACCCATCAAGTCATTGCAATTATATGATTTATAGTTATGATCTGAGCCAGTTTGGATGATTCAGAATCGCTCTTAATCACGTTAAGGGTAAAGTTCACATCCAACATCAGTCAGTGACTGTGTTGAAACCTGACTTGCTTGTGTGAGTAGTTAATAAACTGTTGCTCTCCTGGGATTTGTACACGAAACTGTGTACAACAAAGGCTGTTAGGGCTTTCATGATTTTTTGCTAGTTTCAAAATTGAGGTTTTACAGTGTGGAAACAAAAGCACTGAAAGCAGAACTAAAAGTTTAACAGCATTGCATAAAGACATGGGAAAGCCAACAATTTGGTACAACCAGGTCACAGACAAAAAATACACATCTCAGAATGCGCAAAACCTCCAACAGGTAGAAGTTCTGCACCTCTCAGTCAAGAACAAGAATCTGAGGCTACAATAAGGACAGGCTCACCGAAACTGGACATGGGAAGACTGAAAAAATTACTTTGGTTTTTTTCTTCCTCTAAACAGTTGAACATTTAGTCTGGATTAACTGGTCAAATGTGAAGTGAACCCCAGACATCTAAAGGTCCAGTTTCCACCCATAACCCTTAAACATCTGTTAATATCAGTGGCATCACAGTGCCACCTTCTGGTGTGGCAGAGAATAGCATGATAAATGACACGAAGGGATTTTCCTGAACAATATGTTCAATATGAAAAAGATTTATATTTATTACATTGTACAAGACATGCTGGTTTCACAATGCTTGGCAACATAAAATGCAGTCATATCTCATTACTGAAAATCAACATTTTCTTAAAATGATTCCTACCGATCTACACACAGTAAACCTTTGCATGTGATTGGACATGTAGAACGGTTTGTACACAAGCATCAACATTTACAGTTTAATCCCTACAACGTTACAGCATTTTTTTAATTTTACATTTTTTTTAAATGCCACTTGTGTGGCACCATTGTTCTCCTAAATTAATAATAAAAAAAAATCTGTGGTTTTACTCCAAAAATCACTTCTCTCCACAATGCAGTGCTTTGTTTAATAATCAAATCAAGAACTTTCCATCCACCACAAGTTGAATTGATCCTGTAAATCTTTTCCTTCCTTAAAGTATTATTCCCAACCTGGCCAATGTGCACATCAAGTCATTAACTACAAAGCGGTGGAAAAGAAAACAAAAAGTTCTCAATCATCTTCAATCTTCCATTATAATATGTATATAATATATGGATGTAATATGGTTTTGCGTGGTTCATTCTCTGACTGAGCGTGAAGCGCTGAGAAAAATCCAGCTAAATGCACAGGAGGTCGTAATCTTAAAGGTCACTTTAAGTATTCACTGAATACCAGAATAATCCGCAGGAAGGCTCCAGAGAATCAGAGGGTCTCACGGTCATCACTACTTTGGAAGCGGTCTTCTAAACAACAGGATGTGTGGTTCTGGATGAAAAGGATAAACAGAAAGTGACTTTTTAAATTCAGTGAAATAATAATAATTCATACCAGGGTAAATTTATCAAATGAAACCAGTACAAGATATGAAGTAAGTCATCTGATGGGAAGAGCTGATGATTACAACTGAATTATTTAGTAAGGAATTTCATTACCACAATGTTTTCATTATTATGAGAGATGATTTCACCTCACTGTAGCAGAGACGAACATACAAGATAAATAAACTGGCCTTAGTTCAGAAACTCCAGTTCGGTAAACACAAATCAGCACTGTTTGTTTTCCTCTTATGCAGCTTATCCACTCATATGCAGTTCTCTTACTTAGCTGGACCAGATGTTGAGCTAGCTCAAAGACAGACTTTTACAAACAAACAGACTTTGTCTAATTTGATTTACCTCCTCATTTTTAAATTATACAGGCAAAAGTATGTGTACACCCATAATGTGGTTATTCCTTAACTCTAGTGACCCCTTTGGCATGAACTGGTACTGAAGCGTCCTCACCCAGGATCAGTGTCTGACCTCAATAAGGTTCATGCAGAGTGAGCACTATCCCCACAGCATTTTTAGAAAAGTTGAGCTTAATATAATAGCAAAACAGGAAACATATGCGTGTGACGGCCAGGGGGACACTAGAAGTGCTTGAGTTACGTCATCCCATTCAAACGTATCGTGTTGCTGACTAAAATGTACAAAAAAGTTGTAATGAATGCCGCCACGGTGATACTGACCTGGTTCGTGAATCATGTAATGCACCCATCCGAGAGACTGCTGCACGCCGAGCCGTCTCCACTCGTCCTCAGACATCAGGTGTGACTTGGGGACTTGCTTAGCCAACTCCCGTGGCAAAACAACATGCCTGATAAATACAATGACAGCAAACTAGGTATAAATACTGTATCACAGAACAAAAACATTTAAAAACTTGGTTTAAATCACTGTCTGATTATGATTACATTACAACTATTTAAAATTTAGATTTCAAACTTCATTGTAAGCATTTTTTCTCATGTATATATATATATATATATATATATATATATATATATATATATATATATATATTCAGATTTTTTTTTTTTTTTTTTAACCTTTTGGAAGAAAATCTGAACAGCTACATTACATACAATTTTTGAGCTCAGTCACTTGGTCACACACACACACTAGTATTTACCGATTTAAACCATGATTACGGTGCCCAATGTGGTGTCCAGTTCACACGTGAAAGGATTCCACATACTCCCAGAAACACTCTTTGACGCATAATGAGTGCATCAGGGCGAAAAACAATGCACCCATCGCTCTGGAATGGGGTCATGGACCCACATGACCTATTCCCATTGCCCTACAGTCCAATCTTTATGCTCCCTAGCAATCCAAAGACTCCTTCCTTATTAGTCTCATTAACAAGTTGTTTAATCGGTTTAATCTGTGATGAGTAACACATCTGACATTTAAAAGCCTTTTTTTTGTTTTGGCATAAATCTTTGCAAGCCTGAAACCGTCATCAGTATTTATTTATTTATTTTTATAGATATTTTGCATTTAGATGTGCAAAGAAAATACAGAGCTTGAAAAACCCAATCTCAGCATCATATTGGATTGGACAAATTGCAGTCTGATCCATCAAACCCCGTGGGAATCGAACACCTGGAGGTGCAAGGCAACAGTCGTAACCTCCAAGCCACCGTGCCACACACAGACATACAGTATGTATAGATTTTTATTACAAATAAATAAATAAAAAAATGTTCCGGGCTGAAATCATCATGGTGCCTTTATCGGATAACAGCATGAAAAACCAAACGCTTAAAAAAATTCTCAAACTACTTATAATATCGATCACTTTTGCCATCTAAAAACTTTACCTTATGATCTTAGTTTTCTGACTTGCTGCCTAGCATCTCAAATGTTGGACTTTTTAAAATTCCTGACTTCATAAAAGCATGTTTTAACTTACCGAAAAATACTGACTTATCTTACTTAAATTATGATTTTTTTTTTAAATCTTAAACATTTAAATTCTGATGTCCCCAAATTCTCACTCCTGACTTCTCAGAAGTGTTTTGAAATCTAAAGATTTTGACTTTCCCAGGCGCTCACCCCACGCCGGGCCACCCCGTCCCCCACGCCGGACCACCCCGTCCCCCACGCCGGGCCACCCCGTCCCCTCATCTCCCAAAACTCCACGTTTTGACTTGTTTCAAAATTTATTTATTAAATAATAAAAAAAAAAACATGACTTCTCAAACTACGAACACCTCAGATCTTGACTTCTCAAAATCAAGAAATATCTCAAAGTTTAATCTTATCAAAATAATTTCTTGTTCCAAAACCTTCACCTTTTTGACTTCATCCCTCAATTGAAAAAAAAAAAAAAAAAATTTAAATTCTGGTTTATCAAACTGCTATTAGACATTCCCCCCCCCCCCCCCCCCCCAGTAGTCTTAAACCAAACCTATACTATCATGATACACATCGAAAATCATATCGCGATAAGATGTTTTGGTCAAATCACTGCAGCAGTGATGCGAGTTTAGCTTAACTCTGTCAGTTAGCCTTTAGCATAACCTCGAAATTTACTTCACAATATTTTACCACAAACATACTTAACTACAAAACACTTATTCCCGACTCTGTAATGTTTATTTCTCTTAATTCCTGTGAGAAGCAGTAAGTTATCCCCACCTCATAGAAGAAAAATATAAACGAACAACCATTAAGTTCTAACCTTTAACCGTTAGTCAGAGTGACGCTAACTAGTAGCATTTACGCTACCTGGTGACGATAATCTCACACAGCTAGCCTTAGCTTTTCCGGGTCGTTTAACAACATTTCACATGCTAATCACACTTTACATTTCTTCCTTTTTTTAACCCCTTTATTTCTGACATTACCTGTATTCATAGAGGTCGTCGTTGTATTTATCAGAGTAGTAGATCTGTTTGTGAGCCATAGCGGTTCAGTCTAATCACCAGAGATTGGAAGGATGTCTTTTTTTTTCTTTTCGATGGAATGTTCTCGCCCAAGCCGCACGAGCACTTTTTCACGAGGTAAAAAAAACAACTTTTGAACGCGCGAATGAATGTGATTTCGTGCATCTGATTGGATAGAAGCAACCACGTGACAGAAAACCGCCACTGAGCACGCGTACTTTTCAAAGGAACGCGACAAAATTCCAAATCGCCCCATGGCTCCTACCCTTCAACACTTTACAGAGCATAAAATGGCGCCCAAACACACCCTACCTAGTGCCCTATGCTTGTATTTAAGCAGGCACCCGGGATAACAGTCAAGGCTGATGTCTATTTACAAATGATTATAAATATACAGTATGTCCTTACTACCCCTGAAGACTTCTATTTCAGAGTCCAAAATAATGTCCATGTGGAAAAGTGGCAAGAATTTGCGCATTAACACTTGATGCAAGTGTGTTCAAAATGTACAAATCTATAAATCTTGTAGATATTATGATCAAGTTTTTAATCTATAAATATATTTGGAATAATATGGAAATCTTGTGAAGAGCCTTCTGAGAAGAGTTGAAACTGTTCTAGCTGCAAAACGGCGCCGACTCCATATTGAAGTATATGTATTTGGAAGCAATGTCATTGTTTGGGGAAATACTTTTGTCCATTTAGTGTAGATAGATATACAAACAGGATTCCAAAAAAGTTGGGACACTAAACTAATTGTGAATAAAAACTGAATGCAATGATGTGGAGATGGAAAATGTCAATATTTTATTCAGAATAGAACATAAATCACGGAACAAAAGTTTAAACTGAGAAAATGTATCATTTTAAGGGAAAAATATGGTGAATCAAAATGTCATGGTGTCAACAAATCCCAAAAAAGTTGGGAAAAGGCCATTTTCACCACTGTGTGGCATCTCCCCTTCTTCTTACAACACTCAACAGACGTCTGGGGACCGAGGAGACCAGTTTCTCAAGTTTACAAATAGGAATGCTCTCCCATTCTTCTCCCATTCTTTGTCGCACCTTCCTCTTTATGATGCGCCAAATGTTCTCTATAGGGGAAAGATCTGGACTGCAGACTGGCCATTTCAGTACCCGGACCCTTCTCCTACGCAGCCATGATGTTGTGATTGATGCAGAATGTGGTCTGGCATTATCTTGTTGAAAAATGCAGGGTCTTCCCTGAAAGAGATGACGTCTGGATGGGAGCATATGTTGTTCTAGAACCTGAATATATTTTTCTGCATTGATGGTGCCTTTCCAGACATGCAAGCTGCCCATGCCACACACACTCATGCAACCCCATACCATCAGGCTTCTGAACTGAGCGTTGATAACAACTTGGGTTGTCCTTGTCCTCTTTGGTCCGGATGACATGGCGTCCCACATTTCCAACAAGAACTTCGAATCGTGACTCGTCTGACCACAGAACAGTCTTCCATTTTGCCACACTCCATTTTAAATGATCCCTGGCCCAATGAAAACGCCTGTGCTTGTGGATCTTGCTTAGAAATGGCTTCTTCTTTGCACTGTAGAGTTTCAGCTGCCGACAGTGGATGGCACGGTGGATTGTGTTCACTGACGATGGTTTCTGGAAGTATTCCTGAGCCCATTCTGTGATTTCCTTTACAGTAGCATTCCTGTTTGTGGTGCAGTGTCGTTTAAGGGCCCGGAGATCACGGGCATCCAGTATGGTTTTACGCCCTTGACCATTACGCACAGAGATTGTTCCAGATTCTCTGAATCTTCGTATGATATTATGCACAGTTGATGATGATAACTGCAAAGTCTTTGCAATTTTTCGCTGGGTAACACCTTTCTGATATTGCTCCACTATCTTTCTGCACAACATTGTGGGAATTGGTGATCCTCTACCCATCTTGGCTTCTGAGAGACACTGCCACTCTGAGAAGCTCTTTTTATACCCAATCATGTTGCCAATTAACCTAATTACTGTTAATTGGTCTTCCAGCTCTTCCAGCTACCGTAAAATTTGGAATCAACATATTTTTCCTTTAAAATGATACATTTTCTCGGATTAAACTTTTGATCTGTCATCTATGTTCTATTCCGAATAAAATATTGACATTTGCCATCTCCACATCATTGCATTCAGTTTTTATTCACAATTTGTTTAGTGTCCCAACTTTTTTGGAATCCGGTTTGTACCTACAGCAATCTGTAATTTATCTTTTTTTAATTAAATATTATATATAGTTGTATATTTAAGTGATATTTTACAAATATTTTTCAGTGGCTGAAATGGATTGTCTTTATTTACATTATTTCCTATGGGACAATTCGTATCGCAAAATGGACTTTTGCCTTAAGAACCGCCTCCAGAATGAAATAAATTTGTATTCCGAGGTTCCACTGTATCACAACCGTGCTGATATTCAGCACAACAGCACAACCTCGAGTGTAATATTGCTTTTACACAACAGTTACACACACACAATTTATTATCAACAGATTATGATTTGTTTATTTATTTAACCATTATTTTCCTCCACAGCAGATACAGTATCCCTCCATGACTGGCAGAACTAATCAAAAGCGACTGGCAGAGCTGATGACTGATAGTTACATTTACATTTACATTTAGGCATTTGGCAGACGCTCTTATCCAGAGCGACTTACATTTTTATCTTATACATTTGAGCAGTTGAGGGTTAAGGGCCTTGCTCAAGGGCCCAACAGTGGCAACTTGGTGGTTGTGTGTTAGTGTAATTAACAGGGTTGAAAGTAGTTTTAATAAATTCTTACCAGTACCAGTGTACTATGTGCCATGGCGGATGTGAAAGTTTCCACTTATTTCACTTAAAAGCAATTATTAAGGAGACAAAATGTTGTTTGAGCTGAAATGTGTATTCTTGCCGAAAGTAATTCCATCATCTGTGACTGAAAGTTAGTGTAATTTAAACACGTGACATAGTTAAACATCCCAGTGGGTTTACCGACCATTATCACCACTCATGACATGCCTCTTGTCCAATCAGATTGCTTTGTCAGAACTAACTGTTATATACTCATTCATTCATCTTCTATACCGCTTTATCCTTCTATTCAGGGTCGCGGGGGACCTGGAGCCTATCCCAGGAGACTTCGGGCACTAGGCGGGGTACACCCTGGACAGGGTGCCAATCCATCGCAGGGCACACTGTTATATACTATAGAATATATATTGTATACTGTAGTTCAAGATATTCCTAAAGTATGAGGTTTTATTATGACACTAAAATATCCACAAAGCTGGCATTACACCATTTGCTCTTGCTCACTATATGTAAATATAGTATTATGTACCAATATCCAATGTGCATTTGAGTGCAATGTGCATTTTAAGTGCATATGTCATACATTTCTTTTTTTGAAAGAGATGACACATTGCCATGAATTAATTTTAAAAAAGCTATTAAAATTATAAGCATTCGTAATTTCTTTGACATTTTTGCATGTATAGTAATTATACTTTTGTTGCAATGACGTTTCTAAACTATTTTTGAATGAAATTGGTTGTGTCCGTACCAGAATTTGCTTCACATCAACAAAACGAACCATTTTGCAAATTTGAAAAGAATTGTAATGAAATTCTCTGGTTTATTTTGCAGATTTTGTATAAAAGGTTTGCACAGTCCATGTAGAATTAAAGGTTATTGAACTATTTACAAGTGAAATACAGAAGAGACTATATCTACATAGGCAGTGTCTTTGTGAACAAACACAGATCAAGGTTCTTCTAGCATGAAATTTTAACTTATGGCACTGGAATACCTACAGTCTCATTATCAACTTCAACAGCATCATAGAGACCCAGGTGACTCGGGTTAGTAACGAGGCTGGGGCTGTTTGTATTCTCTGTTCCGGTTAATAAGCATTGCTGGAGTATAGGGGCAGATTCTCTTGCCTCCTGCTGGGTGAAGTGTCCACCGTCCTGAGTGTCTACTGATACCTCTGTGCCTTTAACTTCATCACTTTTTTCTCTTTCTATTGGGTTCACCTCTTTCTCTTTGTTTTCTTCCGGCATCTCTACTGGAAGCAATGGACTCAGCTCCAGGAAGGGTCTGTGACGAGGCATTATGGGTTTTACGGTTTGAGGAACATGGACTGGGATGAATGCATCTTTTGGAGGTTTAGCTTTGGAGGAAGGCTTCATTTTTTCGGACTTGCTTGGTGTGGCTGCACAAGTTTTGGCAGCATATTCAGTAATGACTGCTTTGTAGTCTGTAATTTTCAAGCTAGTCTCCATTGCTAGTGGATCCATGCTGATGTCAAGTGGTAAGAATGCTTCCGCAATGTCTATGTCCTCTTCAGCTGTCCTTTCCATTTCTTCATCCTTGAAAACCACACGTCGAGTCTTAGTCTGCTTTTTGGTTTCTTCTGGTTCTACCTGACGTAGCTGGATAGGTTCACATGGGGAAGAGTTAGCACTATCCCGAAAGAAATCAGTGACCTCATTAACATCTTCCGGCATTCCAGTGTCATTCTTGTTATTCTGTGCAAAGCCAAACGTATCCTGTGACCACATCCTAACGCCATCCTCTTTACAGGCATCATGTAGTGCATCCGTCTGAGTCACCGGGGTTTCATCTTTAAGCACAAATTTCTCCAAGTAGCCTCTGTCTTCAATGTCAGACTCTTGGCTGTGGAAGGACTTCTCTGAAGTCACGCTATCTGTATCGTCTTGCTTCATCCGGTTTCCTACAGCATCTGCATACAAATCAGAGTACATAAACGCCATGGCTTTTGGTTCCTCCAACAAAACCAGATCTATGATTTTCTGAGGCCCTTCAGGCAGAAAAATGGGAGTAAGTATTGACTCCTGGCTACCAAAAAGGTCACATCCACTTTTCTTTATTGGTGTTTTTGGCTGTTCCTCTGCTTTATTGCCCCCATTTCTTGTCCCCAAGTCTGGATCTTGTCCACTTCCATAAAATACCTCATCCACGTGTTCGCTGGTGATCTCCAGTTCACTGATGGAAGCAGAATCATCTGAAACTTCTGGTGCTGGTTTTCCATTAATAGCATTATCGTCACCCTCATAAAGTTCTAGATCAGTGTTGGTCTCAGGCTCTTCAATAGCTTCTACTGTAGGAACTCCTGTTGGTGCCTGATGGTCCAAGAGTGTGAATTTCTCAAAGTAGTCCTCACATGTACCTTGTTTGTGTTTTGGCTTGATCAGTGGTGGCAAAGGTAAAGGCTGTGCTATTGCCTGGACTGTAACTTGAAGATGTTCTAGATTTTCTCTCTCCTCGGATGTTTCAGCTTCTTCAGGGATCACAGTGGTTTTAATAACAGGCGTTTCTTCCAGGTAAGACAAGTTATCCACCATTCCTTTGCTTTCCTCCTCATCCACTGTAGACACCTTTGGTGGCACAACAATGTTCAGAATCTCTGATCCCTCAGAGACCAGGCAGAACAAACGTTGCTTTCTTGCTTCTTTCGTGTCTTTCACTTTGTCCACATTTTCATCCCTCACATTGGGAACAGAGACTTCCACCATGGCTGGCCTATCTGGTTCTCTTGGCACATTACCTGTTATCATTGGTAGCTTTTCAGGTGCTTTATTCCGCTTTCTCTTTTTGTTTTTGATCATACTGTCCTCGTCCAATACAAAGGTGATCTTGCCTGCTGTTTCTGTACCTGGACTTGCTGAATGTCTTGGAACAAGGCCGTTGTGGATTTCCGGAGCAGGAGAACTGATTTCCGAAGCCCAGGGTGTAGAGCAGCGGCTAGACGCCGCCTCCCATTGGATCCCGCTGTCCTCGCTCTGTAATGTTACCATTGAGAAAACTGGATCCATCATCAGACACTGAAGCTTGGGCTTCACTATATCTTCCTGGACTACTGCTCGCAGACTGGAAGAAATCGAAGGACTCAATTCAGTTTAAATGACTAAAATGTTAATTAAATCATAGACGATAAGACGTAATAGGTGTTCCAAAGAACATTTTTGCATCATTCTTAAAAGCTGATAGTTTTTGCTTTCAAATTGCTGCTGTTTTTTTTTTTTTTTTTTTACATTTAGCTAATCCAAATGGTCCAATGAGCTTTTCAACATGACAGTCCAGACAATCAGTATCATTGGGTATCCACCCTTCACCAATATGGTGGATTATAAGAATAAAGAAATGGAAAAAAATACTAAAATTAAAATAAATAAATAAATAATAATAATAATTCATTCATCTTCTATTCAGGGTCGCGGGGAGCTGGAGCCTATCCCAGGAGACTCAGGGCACGAGGCAGAGTACACCCTGGACAGCGTGCCAATCCATCGCCGTGCACACACACACATTCATTCACACACTACGGGCAATTTAGGAACGCCAATTAGCCTAACCTGCATATCTTTGGACTGTGGGAGGAAACCGGAGTACCCGGAGGAAACCCACCAAGCACGGGGAGAACATGCAAACTCCATGCACACAGAGACGGGAATCGAGCCTGGCCAGGAATAATAATAATAATATTAATAATAATAATAATAATAAAATATTCTCTTTACATCTTTGAATTAATGTGAAAAGATAATTTCACATTGTTTCATTATATACTGCTCATAAAAATAAAGGTAACACTTAGTCCCGGTTTGACCTGAACCATGTATACACATACAGTATGAGAGGTGTTCAAGTCAAACGGGGACTAAGTGGTCCCTTTATTTTTTTTAAGCAGTATATATTTATGTTATAGCATGAAAATACATTATTCTTAAATGAAAATTTTTATTATCCTTCCATGACAGTAATTTACTTTTGTTATATATATATAATAAAAAAATCTACAAAAGAAAATAAAACTTACACCAATTTGATAATATGCACATTTAAAATGCAAATTGGTAAATCACCTGTTACTCAAATCCTCTAGTTCATCGTTTATATTCTGATCCCCCTCCTCCTCCTCCTCCTCCTCCTCCTCCTCCATGGCTGATCCTTCTAATCCAGTCGTCTGCTGATCCGGATCAATTTTTTCCATCAAATCCATTTTTGTTTCTTGTTTATTTTTTCACCTTCTCAATAACCTCACGAGTCCTTGGAAGACCTACAAGTTTGCTAGGTCCTTGTCATTGCCATATCTCTCTCTCTCTCCCTCTCTCTCCCTCCCTCTCTCTCTCTCTCTTTGCTCAGCATTACCTCTAAATAGCCAAATAGGCATCCTGCAAGTTCTCGCCACCAGAACCATCTGTAAAGTCCATCCCGCTGATACCTTAATGTGAACACTTCCGTGCTCTTGTAACTCCCACATAAAAAGGTTATTTTCACCTATTATGTGCCAAAGCACTTTAGAAGAGATACGTTGCTATAGATTTCCTCAAGTCTCTGATATTAGTATCATCGTACATATGCGTAGTGTGCGATTCCTTACTTTCTTTACTGCAGCTAAAAATATATTACTGTAATGATGAGACATCTATCCGAGGTTTCAGAGGCACATCGAAAAAGCAGATGCATTAAGCAAAATGGGATTTTATTTTAAAAAGCGAAATAGGAACTATAAAAACCAAATAAAGACAAAATGGGCAAATACCGAGAAATTTGTTGCTATTTTTCATAACATCAGACAATCCGATGGCATAAAATCTTTCATGCATAGTTAATCTTTCAGCATTACACTTCTGAAATTCTTTTGCGTTATGTGTTTCTGTATAGCCACATATTACTACAATATTGCTGCTTCTTTCCTAATATTTGTATTTGCCATCATGTTATAAGAGAAATAAACCACTTTCGGAGTGGAGAATACTCAATTTCAGCCAGTAACAGTAACTCAGTTTCGTGTTGGGTTGCATCACACTATTCAACAGTTGATTATTTTCCAATAACGTCACACCCCCAAGTGTTTTACTCTTTACAAGTTACCGCCAAGCAAGCTCAGAACATCTCAAACATTCCAATAACATTTTCTGGTAGCTGAGACATGACCTTCAGAGGATTTAGAAGCTGAAACTTAACCCTTTATGCGTGTCTTATGCATCACTTATCGCGGTCCTGGATATCTAAACTTGACCTACGTGTACATTCAGTGCAGCGGTTGTTAGAAAAATACAGATAGTAATTACTTGTTTTCATGCCCCAGATGTAGAGAGTGATCATCACTGTTGATTGTGAGTCTTTGTTTGTGCAGCTGGTGGCTATATCGAATGTGTATTAGTCAGTAATTAAAGATAAGGTGACCAACACATCAGCATGTGGAGATTTTTTTCATAGAGTCAGAACTAGATGCAAAACTGTAAACCGGGAGGCCCGGGGTGAGCCTGAGGTTCATGGTGTCACCTGTTAGCGCCTGTCGTCTGAGCTATGGGTATGTGTAATTGAAGAAGAGCAAGAAACCAGGACACAGCAAAAGCTATGTGTGTATCCGAGTGTGGAAGTGTTTATCTGCTGCTGGATTATACACAAAGTGAAAACTCTTTATAAGATATGGCCAAAAACCTACTATTGAGCTAATTTTATTAAATTTTTTATGTTATACATATAATACAGGAAATGTGTGTGCCAAAACTTTTGTTATTAACTTTAGCCGGTTTGGAGAGATGATTTTATTCTCACTTCAAACTATTCATATTTCTTTATGACTATTGGTGCTAAAACTTCTAGAAGCATGTGACCTGTAAAAATTGTTACCAAAAAAATCTGTAGTGTCTGTAACCATGTCAAATTCATATAAATTTTTTTTTTTTCATTTTTGAATAATACACTTTTTCAGGTTATGCCTTCATAGGTTTCAAATGAATGACAATTATGATGGTTGAAAGATTTGAATTCAAAGAAGTTACGGACACTACAGACATAAAAAGGCTTGAATTGTATTTAGCAATAGTGTTTCTTTCTATCTGATAAAAATAGAACCATGTATGCATATTTACAAAAAAATTAAGCATGGTTGGGGGATAAGAATTATGTAAGTATTATGAAAAATGTTATATGATCCGGTGGCATGGTGGTGTAGTGGTTAGCACTGTTGGCTTGCACCTCTAGGGTCCGGGTTCGATTCCCGTCTCTGTTTGCATGTTCTCCACATGCTTGGTTGGGGTTCCTCCGGGTACTCCGGTTTCCTCCCACAGTCCAAAGATATACAGGTTAGGCTAATTGGCGTTCCCAAATTGATGGATTGGCACCCTGTCCAGGGTGTACCCTGCCTCATGCCCTAAGCCTCCTGGGATAGGCTCTGTGACCCTGAATACAGGATGAAGCGGTATAGACCATGAGTGAGTGAGTTATATGATCTATTTTGAAAATTAACTTTTTCACCTAAATGAGTCACTTTTTAGCCCCAAGACCAGATCAGAAAGTAATAAGTCTCTCAATATATATAAAAATGTCTGGTTGTTTAAGTTCCGGTTTAAATTGTTCCTATTCATCATCTCTTCTAATTTTTTCATTGCAAGATTCAGTTTTTTTTCAACCCTTGATAATAAGCTCCACCCCAAACAGTCAGAACAGCCACAACAGCCCTTTAGGAAGGCCCTTAACCATGTCTGCTCCAGTGGTCCTGTATAATGTCTGACCCTGCGCTTTGACCCCTGCGCTTCTGTTAACAAGAAGCCGGAATATGTGAAGAATAAAGACGTTCACTGTGTAATGTAATGCATTTGTGATAAATAAAGTCTGAACTTAACTTCAATTAAGGATGTTAGACATTTATGAAGTGTGTGTCTGAACTTGTAACTTCTTACGAGCTTAAAAGGTATGTATATTTGTGTAGTTGTAGGTTTTGACATATAAAATTATGTGTAATAAATTAGTGAAAAGTTGCAGGGAGATTTGTTAATATTGCCAGAAAATTATGAAGTTATGGATCCATAATGTTTCTTTATTGATGTAATTCTGTTCAAGTCCACAAGATGGCCTTCATTAGTTGCATATCTACAGTTTAATCTCATGTGTCATCCAAAATTGAGCACCTATTCGACTTCTAAATCAAATCACAATTAACACAAATTATTCAGGGAAGCGTTTATATAAGACATCTTTATTAACTTCTAAATCAATAACTAAATCTATAATAGTGCAATAAATTAAAAGAAAATGTAAAAAAATATATATAAATATGAAACCAAGGTAAAGAAAAATGAATTGGGTGTGTTTACACGAGAATGTTTAAATGATGTCCTGTATTAGTCATTAGAATTATAATGACTATGTGGCTATAATATCCAGCACTTTCATTCATTTAATGCTCATCATAAATTATAGAAAATAATTTTTTGTTGTAACAAAGCATGGATCATGATGTTTTAATAACATGTTACAAACATAATTATGTTTTTAGATTCTAATTCTATTTATGCCACTACAATCCCACTTCCAGCAGGAGTCAGGTGAATATGGCAACCCATTGGATGTGATTTGAGATCAATCTGGCAACCCTAAAACTGGCATGCTGTGATGATGGATCCTAACAGGGAGATTAAAAAAAAGATGTTCGATGTAAATTATGGTTAAATGATCTTCTTCTTCCTTGTCTTTCGGCTGTTCCCTTTCATACAGCGAATCATCTGCCTCCATCTAACCCTATCCTCTGCATCCTCTTCTCTCACACCAACTAACTTCATGTCCTCTCTCACTGCATCCATAAATCTCCTCTTTGGTCTTCCTCTAGACCTCCTGCCTGGCAGTTCCAACCTCAGCATCCTTCTACCGATATATTCACCATCGCTCCTCTGAACATGTCCAAACCACCTCAATCTGGCCTCTCTGACTTTATCTCCAAAACATCTAACATGGGTTGTCCCTCTGATGAACTCATTCTTGATCCTATCCATCCTTGTCACTCCCAAAGAGAACCTCAACATCTTCAGCTCTGCTACCTCCAGCTCTGCCTCCTGTCTTTTCTTCAGTGCCACTGTCTCTAAGCCGTAGAGCATCGCTGGTCTCACCACTGTCCTGTACACCTTACCTTTCATTCTCGCTGATGCTCTTTTATCGCACAACACACCTGACACTTTTCTCCACCCATTCCAACCTGCCTGTACTCATCTCCTCACCTTCTTTCCACACTCTCCGTTGCTCTGGACAGTTGACCCTAAGTACTTAAAATCCTGCACCTTCTTTACCTCTGCTCCCTGTAGCCTCACTGTTCCTCTTGGGTCCCTCTCATTCACACACATGTATTCCGTCTTGCTGCGGCTAAGCTTCATTCCTCTGCTTTCCAGAGCGTACCTCCACCTCTCCAAATTTTCCTCCACCTGTTCCCTGCTCTCGCTACAAAGCACAATGTCATCTGCAAACATCATAGTCCATGGAGACTCCTGTGGTTAAATGATGATCCTGATTATTAAAATGAAGGGTCTGATAAAGGATAAAGAAGCCTGAAATGTGGTCTTCACCAATTCCTATCTGGAAAAGAGTAAAGTACAGTCAAACACCAGTGAGTATTTTGTGGGCATCAGTCAGCTGTGAATGTTCACCTACAGAGCAATGACGTGTTTTGATCCTCACTGATTCTCACTGTTTTTATTTTCCGTTTGAACGACTCTTTGAAATGAACAGATTGAACAAATCGATTAATTTTGAACCATTAAAGGGAATGAAAAATGTGATTTGGCTTAGTGGTTAGCACTGTACACCTTGCACCTTCAGGGTCTGGGTTTGATTCCCACCTGGGGTCTGCGTACATGGAGTTTCATGTTCTTCCTGTGCTTGGTGGATTTCCCTCAGGGTACTCTCGTTTCCTCCCACAGTCCAAAGACATACAGATTAGGTTAATTGTGTTTAATACTGGCATGATAAAAGGATACTGGCATGATCTGTTTTCATCAAATCTTCAAACAGCATGAAGATGTCTTTAGGAGGCCCAAGGTTGACCAGGTTTGTGACTTCATTAGTGTTTTACATCCTCAGAACTCAGAGCTTTATAGAGTACAATATAAGACTTCTATCCTTTCCTCAGCACAACCAGGCAATATGATGAAAACAATCTTATTCCATTCCATTTTAACCAACTATATAAACATGAACGAGTAAAAACCATCAAAAATATTTTAAATCAGATAGACTTACATTATTGATACAAACAAGTACAATACCTTCAAAATACAAAAAAAAATCACATATACAACAATATTGTGTAGGCAGATATTCATGATTAGACTTTTTAAAATGAATTATTGTCAAACACACACACACACACACACAATAAACCTAATTCATAGATTACAATTAGAAACAATCTTATTCTTAAACAAATAAAATGTAAACAATAACAAAAAACAAATATTGTCTAGGCAATTTTAATATAATATTTAATATAATATTGACATAATAATGACTACTATTTAGAAAATTAGAATTAGAAATTAAATAAATAAAATTAGAAATAGAAATTAGAAATAGAAATTAGAAATTTTTTTTTAGTGAAAATATTTTAGTGCTAAAATTTTATCATAAAACTATTGGCGCCTATTTACTTATTGCAGGATACAACAAAAATGCTGCGTGCGCAGGAGGCTTTTATTTTCATACAGGAGCAATCAAGCCGTACGATATGAAGCTTGCAAAACAGATAAATGCCACATTTATTAACATGAACATACAGCACCGCAAGATTCATTTACTTCATCTACAGTAACTGCCTGGTCCGAGTGTGTGTGTGTGTGTGTGGTAACTAATTTGTATATATTTAAAAAAAAAGGTTAATAGTTAATTTGTTAAAAAAACATTTTGGGATGATAAAAATGAAAAATAATATGAAAAATATAAAATAAGATAATATAAATAAATTATCTTATAATAATTATTATATAATGAATTAATATATATTATCAGAATTTTCCCCCTGTGTTCCAAGAGGTATAGTTGTAGGCCCCTAATTTTTTTTTTTTAATGATATTTGATGATCGCACTGAATCTAGTATGATACAATATAAATTTTAATTAAAAAAAACAAACACTGATTCAATAATTACCAATAATAAAAAAATGACACAATCAAATATGATGTGATACAACACACAGCATATAGTAATTTGATTTACACTAATGTGATTTTTGGGTAGAAAGATGGCATGGCATGGATGACAACACATTCTAAACAGTGATCCAATCAAAACTTTGGACACCCCTATAACTCAATGGTCTTTCCTGACTTTACTATCTTTGTCTAAAAATATGCAATAATCTTCATCGACTAGTAGATTAAAATACAATATGATTTAACAACCTCTGAGCAATATGTCACCAAATCCCCCCCCCCCCCTTCCCTTATTTATATGAAGTAAGAAACATAATATATTTTCTGGGAGTATAAAGTTGCAAAAGAAATACAGTGCAGACATAAAAAAATGTTTATGTCATATTTCTTTCGCAAATATTATAAAGCACTCATACTTTTTTAAACATTTGCGAATTTCTGTATTAAAAAGACTTACTTTTTATTTTATTTTATTTAATATTAATATTATTTGTCATGTACACAGCCATACACAGTATGATATGCAGTGAAATGCTTATTTCAGTCACCCCAGTAATGGACTGTTCTCTTTGTTGCGGTCTGGGAAGAGATTCCGCTCCCTAAAGGCCAACACAGAGAGACTGAGGAGGAGCTTCTTCACGCAGGCGATAAGGTCTCTCAATCACACAATCACACCACAAACACAGGACTAATAACATCTTTTAAGCTCACAACACTGACTGGACAATCATGGACACATTCATACACACTTGCACTAAATACTCATACATCTGGACAATTGCACATGTCACCTTTCATGCATATTTGCACAACCACTGACACTTTAATACCATATTTCTATATTTTTGCAATATTTTATTATGCCCTTATGCACAGTTAATTTTACAAATTTTACTAGTTAAAATTATTTCTTTAGTATTTCCTTTTTATTGATTATTTATTTTACGTACAAGATTTTATTTTCTTATTTTCTTTTTTTTAAGGTCACTGGCGGTCGTATAAAAGCATTTCACTGCATATTATACTGTGTATGATTGTGTATGTGACTAATAAAATTTGAATTTGATTTTATACAGTATGATGAAGATCACCGCCTGAGATCTAAAATAGCAAAACTAAACAAAAAAAGTATTCAAATAGAAAGATAAAATATTTTTTTGGGGAAAATTATACATACATAGAAAAACGTTAGAATTGAAATATACAAGTTTGCTAAAAAAATAGATTCGAAATAGAATTTAAATTTTAACTTTATAAGTTACAGCTGATTCTGAAAATGTTTTAAGAAAAAAAATCATTCAATTAAAACAACAGTTAGGTGATTATATATAATATTCCAGTGTTTATGGTTCTTAAACGTTTCAATGTATCAATACATAAATATGTTTCAATATACTGTATATATCTCTTTTCCAGCAGGGAATCAAACGAACCGAATGAATGAATTCGAATCCCTTTGATTCGCGTCACTGTGAAAGAATCGACTCAGTGAATCCAGTGGATCACTAATATACGCGGCTCGCGGGATTCTTTTTTTTTTCTCTTTTTTTTTTTCCCGCCAGAGATCTGTAACCAGGCAACGCGGCGCGCGCTGGGCACCTCGAAAATAGTATAAATGGATGAATGAGCATCCAAGGTGCATTGTATTTTTCCTGGTCCAGGATGGACTGAGTGTGTGTGTGTGTGTGTGTGTGTGTGTGTGTGAGAGAGTGTGTGAGCGCTGGACATGTTCTGTTCTGTTCCGCCAGGCGTTTGGAGATAAACAGGACTGAAGGCACCGTCGCGCGCGGACCCCGTCTGGCCTGTCTCATCCCTTTTTAATCCTGCAGGAGGATCTTTTTTATTCTTATTCTTATCATCACTATAATTAAGGGTTACTCTGCTGCTGCTGTTGTTGTGTGTATGTATGTGTGTGTGTATGTGAGTGTGTGAGAATGCACATTGCGAAAGCGAGCTCCGTTTCCCTCGCCATCATGCCCTCGCACGTCGGTGCGGATTAGCGCTGAAGATCAAAAGCCTCTTGTGCGGAGTTTGCGGTGCTGTGCGTGGCATGTCGGAGTGACACACACACCTTACACACACTGCAACCACCAGCTGCTTCAGTCTGACAAAATGGGGTAGGTACTGTAGATCCTGCTGTCTGTTGATGTGTGTGTGTGTGTGTGTGTGTGTGTGTGAGTTCCTTTTAAATCTTCTCAGAGTTGCTCAGCTCCAGCTCTCCTGCCTGGGCCTCTACAGTCACCAGGTGAGAGCAAATCTGTGCATCTTGGGGGCGTGGCTTAATATTACCTGATTACACAACAGTTCTTCGTGAATTTGATTGGCGGTGTAACAAGATTGCTGTTATTTATGGGACATTTATGTCTGTGCTTGAAGGTTGCATTCACACTAGGGACACACAATGGTCCAAGGACACTTGAGTACACCCTTGTGTGAACACTCAGATCGTTATACCACGCCTCCATGGTGCCACTTCGTAAAAGAGGTCCCTGCTTGGTACGGTGCACTCCGGGCACCAACTATGGAAGCTAATCGTTCCTAAACACGGAAGTGGACCGTAGAACGTGATGTCATCCATGCTATCTACTGTATCTATCCATCTATCTATCTGTTGGCTACAACATTTAAGTATGCATGCAGTCTCGTTCTTCTCAATTGCACGGCCATACAGTAGGTGAGCTGATAAAGTAGGAATGCAGACGAGAGGGTCACTCTTGATACTGTCTCCAAAATATCAGCAGTAACAGTAGCCCTGGTGCTTGGATCCACTTCAGAACAAAGTCTCAAGCGTTGTATGGTGCACTCAGGCACATTTAGAATCAACTATGAAAGCTAATCGTTCCTAAACACGCAAGTGGACCAGCAAAAATCTTAGTATACAGCACATGTCGATCTCATCCTTAGGACTGCTCAGCCATACAGTATAGCTGAACTGATGAAGTAGGACCACCGGCTAGAGGGTCGCTCTTGCACCTGTCTTCAAAATATTAGCAACAGTAGTAGGCATGGTGCGAAGATCCACTCCTTTGTACTCTTCTTCCTCGCAAACAAACTAGATGCATACCACGACATGCTGTATCGGAGTTTGTAGATTGGATGAGCAGTGAACACTGATTGCTCTTATTTAGGGACGTATCAGTCTTTGTATCACTCCTCATGTCCGTACCTCATGTTCACACTAGGGACATGCACACGGATCCAAGGACGCTTGAGTAAACCCTTTCGTGAACACTCTGTGCGGTACTTGGAATGTGATGTCATCCATGCCGTTTATCTATCTTATCGCCTATAAAATCGGAGTATGTATGCAATCTCATCCTCTAAATTGCTTGGCCATGATAAAGCTGATAAAGTAGGAATGCAGGCGAGAGGGTCACTCTTGATACTGTCTTCAAAATATCAGAAACCATAGGCATCTCTTCACTAACAAACTAGGTGCATACCGCTACATGCTGCATCGGAGTTTGTAGATTGGCTGAGCAGTGATCCAAGATTGCTGTTATTTAGGGACGAATCACTTTTTGTGTCACTCCTCATGTTGGTCCCCAAGGCTGCTTTCACACTCAGGACACAGATCCAAGGTCACTTGAGGGCACCCTCAGATTAAAATACCATGACTCCGTGGGTCCACTTCAAAAAGTGCTCTCAAGCATGGTACGTACTCAGGTGCAGTTCGTATCAACTATTGCCTCTTTCCCACTGCATAGTACGGCACAGCACAGTTCGGCTCGGTTTGCGCTTCCACTGCAGTGTAGTAACGCTTTAGAGTGGGCGGGATTATTCACGTGTCGTTATAGCTGCGGCGCCTCTACTGCCGTGACATCATCGTAATCGCGCCACAAACACACACACAACAATGGAGCATATCGACGGCATGGTGTTCTTCATTCTCGGCATGTGGATGTTTTTAACAGCGAGACGAAGGAGTTTGTTTCAAAAGAGGCTGATGGCAGCCATTGGTTAATACAAAAAGGTGCGTGCGATCCTTCTCTGGCTGTTTCTAAATATAGCGGTTCTGTCGTGTCTCGTATCGCAAGTTCAGTGACGCAGTAATGACGATTTTCTCCGGCCAATCAGTGACCAGCAGAGTTTACACGTCACGTTTTGGTAACGGTTCGGCGCGCTCGGAACCTCGGCTGAGGTGGTACTAAAAAAAGGACCAGGTACCAGGTACTGTTCCCAGTGGAAAACCCCCCAAAATGAGCTGAACTGAACCGTGTCGTGCCGTACTATACAGTGGAAGAACAATTTTGTCCATGGACCAAAAAATATCAAATATTTTGTGTGAGCTGGTAGTTTAATTAAATTCTTAATCATAAAAATGTTATATCTTGCAAAATCAATATCTAATATTTGTCTACAGGCAAATTACAGGCGTGCTGATATTTTAGATAACCACACTCTTGCTTGTACAATATTTATACTTTTTTTTTTGAAGCCTAAAAATGATGAAAGGTGCAATAGGTTCATTTTTCTTTTTCTTTGTTTTCTGTAACTTGAAAAAAATGAAAATATATCAGCCAAAAAAAGAATTTATATACATTTAAGGAAAAGAAAAATTTATTTCTATACATTATATACTGATATTATATAGGATAATAATTTTTTCTCTTTTCCTGAAGTGTGTCTAATTTTTTTGGCTGAATATATATTCAAAAAATTCATTTACAAACCTTCAGTAAATGTCAAGACTCATGTATTGTACCTTTAAACACAATTTAAGTTGAGTAGAAATAACCGCTCTGACGGTTCCAGGGTCACCAGTTCAATCCTAAGCTAATACAGTAGTTCTGTCTTTGCAGAGTTTTGCATGTTCCTTCTCATGCTCATGTTGTTTTTTTTCCCTAGCGCTAAGTTTTAATAAAACTAGTGAAGTTAGCACGTGTTATCACCTATGCTATAGCAGCTGTAAACTTACCATCTCTATCAGTTAATAAGACAAAAAACTAAGCTAGCAATGTTTGACAATGTTAGACAATGCAAAGCCCAGGATTTGCAAAGTGTTGAGCTAACACTCAGGTTTAAATAAGCATTTACCCAGTTTAAATAACACCCGCATTGTTACGGGGCTCATACAGTATTTGAGCAGCTGGATTACATAAAAGCCATTCTTTACACGTTTTACTGTGGCTCATTTTTGGAGTGCGTGCATCACTGCTAGACTTGTGCTAATACATGACGTTGAATGTGTAGTGAAATAAATGTTAGTTTACATAATCATAATTACGTTTAAATACGATTTAAAACCTGATTTTGAAAAGGTCAGCGAGTTTGTTGTGAGGCTTTTTGCTACAGTATGTTCCTGGAGGGGGAGAAAAAAAAGAGTAATGCATTACATCCGAAGAGCTGCTGCAGAGAATACGGCACACGGACACGGTGCATAAGCTGATAATGTGAAGCAAACTGGCAGCATTAAGGGAAAGGTCAGAGACAGTGGCAGTCTGTTTCACATTCACATGGACTTGAACGACCGTAATGGTGCTTAAGCCAGTGCCAGCTCAGAGGCAGGCAGATATAAACAAAATAGCTTTAAAAAAGAGAAAGATATGGCTGTGCTTCTGCCTCACTTGGCATGCAGCGCTGACTCGTACCTTTGCATACACATGAATAAATACAGCTATACTATTATCTTACTCATGTATTTACATCAGGCCCAATCTGATGCTGTAAGGAAATTAGACAGGATGGAAAGCGCAGGTTTAATGTATGGTGTGCATATACAGTATATCTCTCTCGTGTGTGCGCGTGTGTCATGTGAGATCATATATATATATATATATATATATATATATATATATATATATATATATATATATATATATATATATATATATACCGGGACTTCCGATTGTACAGAACAGAACACAGTCCCCCCTTTATTCCTCTATATAATCCCCGGCTACACTAATGCACTTTTCCGAGTGTTTCACTAGTGCTTGGTTACAATCAAAAAGTTTTCCCAGTACGTTGGAGCCATGATCGGACTGCCTGCTACACGTCTGAAACGACGGCCTCCCAGGAACTCCCTTAATGACTTTTCCAAATATGTAGAAATGGCTTGGAGAGAAGTCCGGTCTGTATAAAGGATGTGGCAATAACTCGCAGACGAATTCCCGTAATGTCCAAGTGGTGTTGGTTGACACAGATGCGTCTGTATTTCATCCCAAGTCTGAGTATTTACAGTTTGATATGTTATACTGAGAAACAATCCAGTTATTTTATTTAGGAAAACGACTAAAATCTTGGGATTTATTAAAAGGAGCACAGCCGCTATCAAAACAATACAATAGTGTCGCAGAATTGCACCTGCTTTTTAAATGGTGAAAAAGTGTATAGTGCAACTCCAGAAATAAATTTTGTCTTTTTTTTATTTATTTATTTTTTTTGCTATGTCATAAAAACACATTGGTATTCAGACCACAAATGTAATTTTAAAGTGCTTAGCATGACTTCTTGCTATTATTTTGTTAATTCAACAATTGTGAATGCTAATAGCTAAATGTTAAGTAGCCTGTAGGATGTGCTGGATCATATTACATTGCTCTGGGGGAAAACCATGACCTGCTATTCATTCCTTTTTTTTTTTTTTTAGAATTAAAGGCAAGTGCATGTGTGTGTAAAGCTGGTCGACTAAATGCTATTGAAAACACACCTAGCACCCTAAAAAAGCACCCTAAGAAAAAGAAAAACACAGCATCCTTGAAGAACCGAAGACCCAATGAATCGTACATGGCGGCAAAACGCGTCCCTTAATCCTGACAACCTTTCCCGCCAAAACACTGACATTTTGAACTTTTAAACTTAAAGAAGGAGTCAGCGATTTTAATGCAATAGATTTTTTGTAAATTCAGCAAATTTTTCCTCGGTCTTCTAGCTGTCCATCATGTGTGTGTGTGTGTGTGTGTGTGTGTTGGGCTAAAAAAAAAAAAATTCTGTTGTTGGTCCACAGCCCTGCTTCTATAAAAAGTGAAGTAAACAAAGTGCTGAAGGCCACGCCACACATCACTGTTCCAGCCAATCAGCAACAGGGGGCGTGTCTGTCCTCGATGGCATTTTATATTAATAGTGGTCAGCTAGCTCAGGTGTTCGTGTCTCTGCCTTGGCAAGCCCATGTCCATGAATGTGGTGGCTGGGCTTCTGAAGGAGCTTTGAAGGGAGGGGTGGAATTGTTTCCCTGTCAAGTTCGAATGTCAACGGTCTTTAAATCGTCCCTAAATACAGCCCTTGGTGCGCAGTGGGAGATTTTATACCCGGGAGCTGTAAACGTCTGGTCCACCGTTGTAGAGCTCCGACCGTCTGCTGTGTGATTTAGAGAAAGAAAATGTTTTCTTGGAAAATAAATCCTTTAAATAATGAGCCAGATGAATGAATTCATGTTTTTTTTTTTTTTTTTTTAAGACTTAGGGTCAGTTGTTCATGTTTTAATGTCAGAATATTCTATGCCACAGATTTCTTTCCCTTGGTTAGACGCTTAACAAATAAATACATAAAGATCAGGCTAGTGAAAAGGCATTTGTTTGACCTGCACACAAGTCCAGCAGAGCCTCAGGGCACTTGGCCAGTCCAAAAATAGTGTCTGTATCTGACATATGTCCCTTTTCAGTGCATCGAGAGCCTACACTGCTGAGCTTTATATACTGTAATGATTATTGCGCCACACCGCGCGCAGCTAGACCACAGATCCGGACGCTAAAGGAAAGACAGTGGTTTACGCACAAAAACATGGTGGCACTGTAACAGTAACAATGCAAGTGTGTGTGTGTGTGTGTGTGTGAAATTGCAGGATAGATAGGTTAATATTTTTATCAGCTGTGGTAGGATGAAAATAGCAGTCACACTGTGCAAGAGTAAAAGAGAACAAAAAGACACTTATACATTCACATGCTCGGTCCTAAAAAAATGAAAGAAAAATGAAGGCGCTACATGTTCAGCCTCAAACGCCACTAAAGTGTGAGCATCTGCTAAATCAGGGAAACGTCCAAATTTAGACATGTGCTAAACTGACAGATGCCCAAATTAAGTATGTGTTAGATACAAAAAAACGAGTGTTTGTGCCAATTTACCTTTCAAAAGAGACAACTGACAAGAGACCAAAAACAAGAACAAAAAAGCAAAAAGTTAAACATAAATACCATGTTAAAAATAAATATAAATACAGTGAAACCTCGGATTACAGGTAATGCGAGTGTTCCGCAAGATTTTTAATCAATTTTGACTTGATAAACGAGCATTGTCTTGGTTTACGAGTACCGAGTATCATGTAACCCGCATGCGTTTCTTGTTTTGACGCCGAGCGTCTCGTGATCACAACTGAGCCAACGGTTTTTCTCTCTTTTGCGATGTGGAATTGTGGGTAATCGTCTCCCCTGCTGGGACTTAGTGCGCGTCTCTCACTGGTATAATCAACATCCGGGCACGCATGTACTGTTTACTATAACACTGTGACCACGTGTGTGTGTAAAACGTATTTTATTATGGGTTTGTAAGCGTGTTTGTACAGCGCGCGTCTACTATCTGTCAGGATTAATTTGTATTTTTTTTTATGTTAAAGTGCAGTTTTTTTGGGGCTGCGGAACGAATAATTTGAGTTTCCATTATTTCTTATAGGCAAATTCGTTGTTTTGAAATACTGTATGAGCCCACATCCGGAACGAATTATGTTCATAATCCAAGGTTCCACTGTAACTAATAAAGAGCACCTGGGCTTTTTGGTTACTACTTCATCATTGCATGCATTAGCATATATAATTATTATTATTATTTTTTGATCAGCATAACGTAAATGTCACAGAGGCATGTTAGGCATGTTTAAATTAAGTTTACAGTGTAGAATTTATTGTTGTCAAAGGTTTTATTGCTCAGTCTTAACTAGGGCTGCAACTAACGATTATTTTGATAATCGATTAGTTGGGCGATTATTATTTTAGATTAATCGATTAATCAGATAAAAGCTACACGCTTCTTTAATTTGATGTTTTGCTTATAATTATATAAAAAAACACTACGAACATTTGTTTTTTTTAGCAATAATTGCAGGCTTTTTTTTTTGACAGTGTTTATATAGTATCTAAATATATGTGTGTGTGTGTGTTTAAAAAAATAATTCAGCTAAAATAAAGGAATTTTGTATAATAACCACATTATAAGCATAAGTAAAACCACAGTAAATTGTGTTTGAAAACAGATTTGCTAGTTAACAAGTTAACTTTGTAGTGGACTATTAAAAAAACTGTAGAAATGCAAAATGCTAACAGTCACAAATGTACTGTTATTTGCATTTGCTGAAAACCACAACAATCACTAAAAGTAATATTCTACTGTTATTCGCACCGTGTAATTTAAGATAATCTAAAGTAGCGCCATTTAACTAATCACTATTGCTCATGAGGTGATTGCGCAACATGATGCTAGCGAGTAGCAAGTGAACAGATCTAGCGCGACTGTCCCGAAGTTAGCAAACAGTTTAAACAAAAGCACTCAAACTACACAACTTTTACATGATGAAGAGAGACAGTTTTTACTGACCCTGAGTATTTTTTCGCCATACGGAACACCACCATGTTTTCTTTTTAAGTGTTCGTGCGTGACTGTGGTCCTGACATGCCATGAAAGCTCGGTCTTGCATAGCGTGCAGGTTACGATGGAATTTACCGTGTTTTTAGAGGTGTTTACCTTGGAGGACTTGGGGCGCGCGCTTTGTCCTGCAGACGCTTCTGTAACCGCCATTGCACAAACGGTGGTAGATACAAATCTCTGTGTATTTCTGCATCTTGTGGTCGCGCTTCTCAACGAATTTCATTATCGATAATTATCGATTTTATTTATTCCCATTTTACAACTGTAAATGTTTACAACTTTCACACGTTCATTCACACACTACAGGCTATTTTGGAACACCAGTTAGTCTAATCTACAGGTCTTTGAACTGTGGGAGGAAACCCACCAAGCACGGAGAGAACATGCAAACTCTGTGCACACAGACCCCAAGGCGGGAATCGAACCCAGACCCTGGAGGAGCAAGGTGACCGTGCCAGCCACTAGGCCAGCGTGCCGCTGAAAATATGGACTAGCTACTAAATGCAACAACAGAAGGTAATGTAATGGTTTGACACTTTTGCACTGAGGGATGGAGAGAGCGTTAAACGAACCAATAAGAAAGCGGTTGTCGGTATGTATGGAGATGGTTGTCCTCTAGCCTCTGATTGGCTTGAGCTGGCAGTGTTTGTGATGTTAAGCGTGCACAGGAGAAAGAGGGAACGCGTGCGAGTGAGGGTTTAAGTGAGTGCAAATGGAGGTTGACGCTCAGGTTTCTGGCATGAAAATAACGGCGTGCTTCTGAATTTTTCTTTCTAATCTCTTGCCTGATTGGTGAAGTAATATTGTTTTGCTTTTACGCTGTGTCAGTGTGAACAATGAGTGTGACTGATAAAGCATCTGGGATTGTCGTCAAGTATAAAGTGGACACGTGACCGCAGTCTGATCTGAATGCAGGGAAACCCGTGCAAACCAATCGGCGTCATGTAGAAATGAGAACGCGTGGAAGTATGAATCGAGATACTGATTTTTGCAACAACAAAAAAAATTGGGGCTACCTTAAAAATTTATAGAGGTGTATAACAGAGTATGAAAGTGTTTCAAGGGGTATAACAGTGTATAATATTGTATAATAGTGTGTAGCAATGTATAACGGGGCATAACAGTATGTAGCAGTTTATAATGGAGTACAACAGTGTATAACAGGGGACCACAGGCTAAAACATGGTATAACAGGGTATAACCGTATGCAGCAGTTTATAATGTGGTATAACAGTGTATAACAGTGCACCGCAGGCTAAAACAGTGTACAACGGGGTATCACAGTAAATAACAGTGTTTTCCAGCCTCTTATTGCTACTTGTCCCAACTTTTTTGGGATTTGTTGACATCGTGAAATTTGGAATCAACATATTTTTCCTTTAAGATGATACATTTTCTCGGATTAAACTTTTGATCTGTCATCTATGTTCTATTCCGAATAAAATATTGACATTTGCCATCTCCACATCATTGCATTCAGTTTTTATTCACAATTAGTTTAGTGTCCCAACTTTTTTGGAATCCGGTTTGTATAACCGTATATTAAAAATGGGGTATAACAGTGTATAATATTTTAGAATGGTGTGTAGCAACGTATAACAGTGTATAATGGGGGATGACAGTGTATAGCAGTGTGTGTATCAGTGCGTGTATAGCAGTGTGTAGGCTGCAGTCCAGTGCTCACACTCAGTGCAGATCTGAAGAGAGATTTTGTGGAATTCGGTCTGCACTAAGAGCAGATGGGCGCTCTCTCTCTCTCTCTCTCTCTCTCTCTCTCTCTCTCTCTCACCTTCACCCTCAGCCTGTGTCTGGTATTTAACACCACACGTCGTATGTGTGTTGCTGCTCAGAAGTGTCGTGTTATTGATGTCCATGGCATGAGACGCCGACACATTTCATGGACATTACATAACATTAAATGTATTAAATGTAGATAGAAATAAAAAGTATGGCACGTCCTTCTTTCTTTAATCAAATATCGTAATTATTGGACACTAATTACAGCGATGTGCTGCTGCTGGAACAACAATCAAGTTCACTAAGAGTAACTCAGGTTTATATCGGTCTGCATTATATACCACCCTGTCATTGATTACTTTCCTGTAGCAGCACTTCCCGAAGTGATGGAACGCTTTTATTACACAGTAATTAGCTAAATTGATGGCTTTCATTATTTGTTAGGTACATTAGGAGCTCAGAGCTCCAGAGCGAATGTAAAGAAAAAGAAGAAAACTTTAGACATCATCGATCGGCTGCATTTAGACTGAAAATAACTTTTTTTTTTTTAAACAGACCTTCCTTTCTTGTATGTGAGAGAAAGAATGTTTGAGCAGGAAATATTAACACAGAGACGATTAGTGGGCGGAGCAGATGTTCTTTCGCTTGTGTTTGAGAGAGAGACGGAGACAGAGACGGAGAGAGAGACGGAGCGAGAGATGGAGACGGAGAGAGAACTACTGATATGATAAGGTGGCGATTTGTTTTGTAAAGTAACCCAGACCTCCGGCCCTCGGTCTGTGCCCTGCATGATGCCTATTGTGTGACAGATTACTAACTGCATTCATTATTCACACACACACACACAAAATCACACTCTCGCACATTCACATGATGAGTTGGTCCAGTGAGAGCATTATGAGGCTTCACACACTCCTTTACACACGCTGAGAGCTGCTTTTTTGCCAATCATGTTAATCAAGAGCTCTGGTTTTATTTCTTGCGGTTTGCTTACAGCATTCTGCGTGTATATGTGTGTGTGTGTGTGTGTGTGTGTGTGCATATATTAATGGAGAAAGAAAACATTATCAAAAAACACATTATCATATATTTAATAATGCATGAAGTCCATTTGTGACTTTGGGACGGTTTTTAGTTCCGTCTCGAATGTTAGCGTTTAAGTCCTTAAATCCTCTTTGAAGCGTAAAAAAGAGTTTTTCATAGAAATTAGATAAAATGTGATATTCTGTTGATAGTTTAATTTGAGTGTATACTCTTACTGAGGGATGTCTGTACGCTATTCGCCATACTGTAGGTCCTCAGTCATAATATTTTATTATCCAGTATAAAGTCTCACAATGATTTCAAATGGCATGCTCACAGTGTACAGTGTATTTATCTTTAGATCATCAAAGGGAAGAGATTTGAAGGGGTTTAATGAATGATATTGAGCTTATGATCAAGTGGATACAGTGTTTGCACCGTGGGTTCATCCCTGATCCTTTAAAATAGCCGTTATTTGACTAAGTGCAATCTAATGTCTCCCTAATGACTCCCACGAGACAGCTGCTTAGACCGTTACGGCTCATGAGACGAAGATTTGTCTAAGGATTTTGTGGGTCACTGCATTCTTTGTTTGTTCCGCACGCCTACAGTGTTTCCTGGAGAACCTCTGGAGTATAAATCTCCTCTGAGAAAATGATATCGAAGACTGTCTGTGGTTAAAGTCACGTAATAGAGTACGTTTAAATTTTACATATTTGTGAAGGCGACTAAAACAAGCGTTGCGGAGAAAGGTTTTTTTTTTTTTTTTTTTTTTTTTGGACCGTCAGTTTTGCTGCAGTTCCAGTGCAACACATTTAAAAGGATAAGTTTGTGTTGTACAGTATGTTATGCACTACTTTTCTAGTAGGTTTACTTTTGTAGTGTCATTATTACAGATATAAAGATGGATGTTTTACAGCACTGACAAATGAGCGGAAAAACTTTTTACTTGAACATCTGAGGGCGGATGTTGAAGGCAGTGATGTCAATGAACATTTATATAAATATGTGTAAATAAGCCCATCACACACACATATAGTATATATATATACAATGTACTATATATACTTCTTAACATATATAACAATAATATATATATATATATATATATATATATATATATATATATATATATATATATTACACTACCGTTCAAAAGTTTTAGGACACTTTCTAACTCCATGATGGTTCCTGATGTTTATTTCTTTCTACATTGTAAAGTTTTGCTGAAGGCGTCCAAAAACTGCATGAATCTCCTTTGAACAGTTGATATTGAGATGTTTCTGCTACTTCTGCTCTGTAAAGACTTCATAACGCCTCTAATCTGAGCTGCTGTTAATTGGTCATTTTTCAGGCTGATAACTCTAAATGAACTTCTCGTCTGCAGCAGAGGTAGGTTTTGGTCTCGTCCTCCTGGGACGGCCTTCATGAGAGACAGTTTCATTATGGTGCTGGACGGATTTTGCAAATGCACTTGACACAATACTGTTCTTGCAGGAACTATTACAGAAAGGCCGACCTCTGTGTCTTACAATAACAACTAACTGCTGTTTTTCTTGTTGTTACGTAATTACCTAATTCCATATGTGTTATTTTATAGTTTTGAAATCATCAGTATTGTTGTAGAATGTAGAAAATAAATCACTAAACAAAAACAAAGAAATTTGCAAGTGACCCCAAACTTTTGAACGGTAGTGTATATGTATATATATATATATATATATATATATATATATATATATATATATATATATTTGTAGAAATAGAAATAGTTGCACTTTGTTCCCGCATACTCTCTGTATTTACAGTAAACTATTACTGGCTCTGTTGAGTGACGCATATAGCCACACCCATTTTGAGGGAAAAAGTGCTTTCGTCCCAAAAAGCGGTGGATGTTGTGAGGTAATCTGGCACAAAACTGCTCATAACGTCCCTTCTACTCAACATTTTGCTTGAATTTATGGCACAGATTTAACTTGCAAACATCAAAGGACTGCCAAAGTTTCATTAAATTCTGTCAAGCTAGTTTTGCATGATGATGACTTACAGACAGACTGTATATATATATATATATATATATATATATATATATATATATATATATATATATATATATATATATATATATATATAAATTCAGTTTTTAGTCATTTTTATAAAATAAAATACAAACATGAGAAAAAAAACATTCCCTGCTTTTTGTTCTTTATCCATTTTTGTTGTGGGAGGAGCTTCACTTGGATGGAGTGAAAGAGAAGGAATTAAATAATGACTTTGTTGAATATATTCAATTCAATTCAATTTTATTTGTATAGCGCTTTTAACAATACATACCTTAGCCTGCATGTTTTCATGTATAATGCATGTATATATGTATATATTCAGCACAGTAATCCATTTCCTTCTCCAAATGCCCCATTTCAGGACTCTTCTTATATGAGGTCACAGTATGGAAAAAAAATCAAGTTGGCTAGTTTAAACTCCGATCCAATATAAAAAAATGAATAAAGATAAAAATCATGGATTCCTCATGATTTTATTATATTTAATAGAAATAACTAAAAACTGAAATTTGATGCATCTTTCATAAATCGTTTGCACCACGTTACCGAGACGCAGAAATTCCTTGCATGTGAAAGCCGACTCAACACTAAACCTGATTCTAATGAATTTAAGTCGAGCTCTTAACTCTGTTAGTCTGTTCAGAAACGTGTCTGTTCACAGGGACGAATTAAAGACACGTAAACAGCGATGTGCCATCTGGCCTGATGGATGGAGGCCACAAAACCTCGAGTGAAGTAACTGGAATGCTGGAACTTTTGCTCAAACTGTAATAGAACCACTTTGGTCAGATTTTGTCCCATGGGTCTCTCGAGCTCAAACCTTTATTTTTAGGGTATAATTCTTGTAGTTTTACATTTGTTAAATATTTTTTGTTTAAGAAGTTCTTGTCCATCACATATCAGATCTTAAACACAGTACAGATGTGATGGACAGAGATCCAAGAGTCTGATTGGTCCGTTTAAGCTACGGTAGGTTTAGATTTTTGCAGTATTTTCCGTCTTTTAGGATTATTACTTGTCACAGCGTACAGTGATTAATAAAATCATGGCAGAATTCTATACAACCTGTGTGTTTCCTCTCCACAGAGCTGTGAGTCATACGCAGTACGCACACTGTTGATTCGATGCAGTTTTTCGACATTGCAGTTCACCGTGTGATTCATTATTATGAAATGTGAGAAAATGTGTATGAATTATAACGATCAGATCGTCCCTGATGAGCGAGCCGATGGCGACGGTGGCAAGGAAAAGATTTCTGAGATGGTAGAAGGAAACCTTGAGTGGAACCAGACTTAACGAGGAACCCATCCTCATCTGGGTGAAAACGGATAGCAGGGATGAATCTGCAGACATACTGTGTGTTAGGCAGCTGGAAGATCTGAAGATCTACGATTAAATAAAACGACTGGCTTCTTCATGCGTCCTCATGTCAAAGATTTATTTCTGATCATTATCATGTTACGTTTACGGTTTGCCATCATCGTTTCCATATTTTCTAGCAGTCATGTGACTTTGGCCTCGCACTACGCCATGCATTTATCGGTTAACTAAAAAAGACATTTCTGAAATTTCCAAAACTTCATCAGTCATCAGCTGTTTTTGGTGAGAACATCACATTATGCAAACTAAATCCGCTAATCACAACTCGCGACTGAGGTTTTGTTTGCTGATAATGCTGAAAATCCTACATGGTGAAGGCGGCTTCACACCCGCTTCAGTAGCAATGATGACAGTCTGGTTTGCGTGACGAGTTTGCTGGAGTGTGTGATTTGCTTTGCCTGTTGCTTGTTTGCAAAGACCTCGAATGTAGATTTTCTCCCCTAATGAGAAAACCTGCTTGTCTTAGAAAACGTACACCATAAAGGAAATCCAAGCTCAGATGTTCTTCATGATTATATTCTGCATAAGCTTCCCAATACAGTATATATATATTATTTTCAGGTTTTCTGGCAGTGTTTGGCAACTCATTTTTTGGTTTTGCTTTAATCACACCTAATTTGGAGAAAGCAAACCATGAACTGATTCAGATCGATGTTGAACTCCAAAGTCAAATGCTATGATTTGTGGTTTTTCTGTAATATTGTTGGATCTGCCCATGTTTTTGTGTTTGTTGGACAATAGTATAATAAATAACAGTTTGCGGTATCGCCAATGAATACACCGTTACTGATTATTTGACTTGGATTAATACTAAATGGGAAGATTTATTGTGGTCCACCATCTGGTGATCCAGCGCTCTGTTTACCCAGCGGTGTACCAACAGGGATCGGTTCCAGGGCCACGGGCCAAATTGAGCTTCAGAAACACCAGAAAGCTGGCGAATGTGTATTTCCTGATGCTTATTGCATGCCAGGATGCACTGAATCGCAAACTTCTTGTATGGATAAGATTGCACCGTTAACACTAGAAGCGCCGGGCCAGTGTGACCTACTTATAACGCGGTTCACGGTCGTTTTGACCGCCTATTGTTTTGAATGGGAAGCTGTTGCTGACACACAATGATCGCTTGATGGCGCTTTCACCCAAAGCAAATAGTTTAGGTCCTGGATTTTGATCGAGTGTGAAGTTTTTTTTTTTTCCCCTTGCGGTCAAAATGACCGTGCTCGGCACTTCTAGTGTTAAGGAGCGAAAATACTGTTTGTAGTTCCTTTAATGTAAATTCTTGTTGCATGGCGCCCCAAAACATCAAATACACCATCAAATACACCTGCAAAAATTCATTTTATTACCCCACTAACGTATCACTGTATTTAGGACACAGTGAAGCCAGATTTAAATTCTTAGCTCTTATTCGCACCATAATGGAAATGTGTTAGACTTACAGTATCACCCGGAGATACAGTAGATGGATAAACTAGCGTTAGTACGCGTCATTGACAGTTAAAGAGTTTGCAGAAAGAGTTATAAGATTAAAGCTAAAATATCTTTATTAGATATTAGATAAAATCTGCTGATCTTTAATGTAATCAGTGATATTATTATTATTATTATTATTATTATTCCAGGTTGAAGTCCACGTACTGTACATGTCTTTCTGTACAGCAGAACTCTCTGTCTAACTTATTAATACAGAGAAATAATATGTTGTTTACACTAAGTTGTCCTTCTTTCCTCGTCAGACAAATACACTCCCTGTTCGGGAATCGGAGAGAGAATCACAGATGAGAAATGGAAAAAGTAGATCATAATTAGGGCTGGGCGATATGGCAAAAATGTAATCTGGATAATTTTCCCTCATATTGAAGGATAACGAGATATATTTCGATATAAGCTGTTAATGCTGCCAGCTTTAAAAGTGAATCCCAACAATGACTGAAGCCACAAAAATTAAAGGGTTCATTAAATTACATTTTAAAGTATAGTTTATTAACAAAAACAGATGACAGATTTGGCCTTAAAAATTAAGATACTATAGGCACATGCTCCGAAAAAAGGCAAAAATTTTATAAAAAAAAATAAAAATACTTGTTTGTGATGATAAAAAGTATCTTGTGATGATAAATTACAATGTTTTGAGATTTTTCACCTATAATGAGAAACAACATTTAGACCACACACACTAGGGCTGTCTGTTTATCCCACAATTCAGAGTTAAATGAAGGCTATTTCACACGACCCCAATAAACTGACATAATGGCTTAAGCATGCAATGACAATGTAACATGGAATGAATTATGAGAAATCATCATGTTATTTATGTAGAACAGATGCATTACTCACTTTTTAAAACATTAACACCATGTACTGTAACATGCTTAAAATACAGTATATATGCATATTTATTAAATAGCGTCAAGCAGGTCTAGACCATCATTTATTTATTTATATCTGCCTTTACAGCGCACAACCACATGGAACCACATGGTGTTTGTTAGGGCAGTGTGAATACAACAGCCTTTTCTAAATTATGCAGTCAGACGTGATCGCCTTAAATGCTGTGAAATCGTAGGATATGTTATAAATCCTCATAAGCTGTTTTAGCACTGAAAACTTTAACTTTAGCAGATGCTTAACTTACCAATGGCGAGATGCAGCTATCAATCTGGACCAGGACAATTTCACTTTTACTATATAGTTGGGTACCTGCTAGAAGTTGTATAGTTCATATTTGCTCGGCCAGAATGGTTTAAGACACCAAAATAACGTTTTATTGATAAACTGCGCAGCTTTGGCCAGCGTGAACACTCCCGTTAGTAACGAGGCGAATAAGGAGCTAAACTTCAGCCGCAGAATGAGACGCTGCGCAATAAGGAGCCAAACGAATCGGAAGCTGCGAATAAGGAGCTAACTTCAGCCTCGTGTGCTTAGGGGCATCATATCTCTCGCTAGAAAGTTAGAAACGGCCCTGGTTATATCCTTGCTGCTTTTGGACACCTTTCATAAGGTGTAATGGCCACGAAAGACGACACGATGGATATCTGCTTTGCTACAGCCCCACTGCTAGCGCTGCTAGTTGACGGAGTAGCATCGGGTCACATGTTCATGCTCGGTGTGGTCGTGTGGGTGATGCGTTCATATAACGGAGTTCGTGCTACCTTTATTGTCGACAATTTCAACATCTTTGGATAATAACTCGAGGTTAGATTCACTTTCATCGCTGCTTCCACTCATTTTTATTTTTTTGTCGTCCTGGTGTCAAAGTGCCGTAGGGAATTAACTTTGACCTGCACGCAATATACAGTAATTAAATGCTTGCGTACACATTTTATTGTGTGATTGAAGTGTGTGGTGTTTGTTGTCAAAAAAAGTTTTTTTATTATTATTATTATTCTTTTTTTTGTCTGATTAATCAGATAAATTATCAAGAAAATTGGGGGAAGATACTAAATAAACAAACAAAGAAATAAAAAATGGTTCTATACCGCTTTATCCTGTATTCAAGGCAACTTCAACTTCATCTTACTGCACTACTGTAGATACTTAAGTTTAAAAGCCAACTTTATTTCTTAAGCTTGCAACCTGCAAAACTTTATAGAATAGATGTTTTTGGGGGAAATTTTATGAAATAGTCGACAAAAAGAGAAATGATGAAGTTCAACTAAGTAAATTATAATATAAACATGTAAATATGGCAAAGACAGACTTCCTAGACAATAAAATAAATAAATAAGTAAGTATATCGCTCGCCATGTGGGAAATGAAAATGGTGGACGAGAACTCCAGCAGAATTTAAGATAACAGGCGCTGACATTGGATTGAACTTAATCAATAAATCAATAACCCAAATATGTGTGCGGGGATGTGTGTTTAAAAAAAAACAAAAAAAAAACACTCTTTTATTGTTCCCTCTTTATACATTCCTGATATTTGATATTATTTATTTGTTGTTAATATCGTAACAGTCAGGTCTGTTTCGCTGGAAAGGAAGCAACAGGCCAGTACTGTACATAACGAACGGATATGATATGAAATAAGACTTGGCAAATCTCCATTTTGATAACTTAATTAACAGGGACGGAGAGAGGACTAGTTCCCGAGAGAGAGAGAGAGAGAGAGAGAGAGAGACGTCCCTAAGCACAGTGCAGTGACTCTGTTCAGGAAAACAGCCTCGCAGTTTCTTAATGAGGTCTGAGTCAGCCAGTTACTGTACTGTACATCTCTCTACTAAACCTACTGTACTTCAGCCGTACTTGGCCGAATCAGAACGGCTACTGTATGTAAAATTTTGAAGGGTACGTCTTGCTGAGGCTTGGCGAATGAAGCATCATAAGGACAGCACATGGAAGAGAAGCAGAAACACACCTGGGAGGTTCTTGCTCAATAAACCGCTCTCCGAGTACCGCTTTTCGTCAGCGTCACTTGCTCTTCGTCTGCTGTGGCTTCCTGCTCGCCCTCCTTTCAAGCTGCGATATTATCTTCATCCCTTTAAGTGCCTCCGAATGGAAATGGCAGGGACACCGGGATGCGGAGTTGGACACGTGGTAGAAGAAGCATACAGCAAATACAGACGTTCTCACACACACGTTGGTAAAGAAACGCACAGAACTGGCTTAAAGGTGTATTCGGTTTATATTTTACCCACCTTTTAGAATTTTTAATGACTGAGTGATTAAACGATGATTGAAATATTGATACAGTTCAAACAATTTACATTAAATTAGAAAAATAAGAAAACCCTTCACACAGCGATTGCCAGTCGCTTTGCACCTCCAGGTTCTGTGTTTGATTCCCACCCTGGGTCTGTGTGTATGGAGTTTCCTCTTGGTGTGCTTGGTGAGTTTCCTCCAGGTACTCCGGTTTCCTCCCGCAGCCCAAACACATATAACAGTGCGGGTTCAAACTGTTTAAAAAGATTCGAAAATCACATGTTCCAGACGTTACATGCCAGTTGACAGACTGTTCCCAAATTGCCAAATTGAGCGTGTGTGTGTGTGTGTTCCCTGCAATGGATTGACACCTCATACAGGGTGTAGCCCACCACCTCGTACCGTAAGTCCCCCCTGACCCTATATTCAGGATAAAGCAATAATGAGCCGATGAGTGAGCGAGCGAGTTCACATGAGACAGCTGTTGACGATCTAGAGATTTTGACCCACTTCAGGTTTGGTTTCATGCAAAGTTCAAAACAAAAACATAACTTTTACTTGTTGTCGTAGCTTAACATTCCATTACACAAACATTATATGTTTTATGTTTAATGTATGCAAAAATCAGAAAGAAAAATAAACCCATAAGATGAGCTGAAAACGTCTTGAAGGACCCTAACCCTAACCCTCCCACAGTCTAAAGACCTGCTGTGTAGCCTGACTGGTGTTTCTGTGTTGCTCCTAGTGTATGACTGAGTGTGCAGGTGTGTGTGTGTGTGTGTGCTGGTTCCTTGCATTGGTTTGGTGTACCCTGTCTTGTATAGGCTCGAGGCCCGTCTGAGACCTCACATATACACACAAACAGCTGGGCTGTAAATGGATGTGAAGGGACTCTGGTTGCTCTGTCATACTGGGCTCTCAGTTCAGGTATTTTTCACGCATTCAGCTCGGAGAAGTTCGCTCTAACGACCCTTTATGCTTTATCTCATAGTGGTGCTTCACATTACTGCTTTTTATTAGCTCCACAATGAGACAAACTGGTTTTAAACTTCCCGCAGGAAGAATAAACTTATATCGATCTGTCCGTACATCTTAAAAGGTTCAGTTTTCATAGTCTACTTGCCTTTTTTTTTTTTGGAGTAATCCATGCTTGGTCGCGTTTTCCTTCACGTTTCTTCCACACACCCCGTGTATAAACTATTGTGTTGATTGGCTCTGATAAATGATGCGTATAGCCACGCCCACCTTTAGCACAAAAGCGCTAAATTACTAGTGTATTAATTATTGATCAGAAAAGCATCAGGAACTGGAAAGAAACCGTCACTCAATGCAGGTTCTGGTCATTTCGTGACGCCTGTTCCAGAATAAGATGAATTAAAAGAAAAATTTTGGAAAATAGTCATCTTTGTGATTTGTGCTTCATCACAATCAGATAGAGAGATGCAAAACGTAACCGGTTAATGATATCCTAAGTGCTCGCAGGATTGCAGTGGAATTTCCAGGCAGAAATCTATAGGCTAAAGAGACGGATTGAGACAGGAAGAGAGAAATGGCACACGTGAGTTAAAGTCTAGATGAGCTTAAAAGCCGCAGAGTCAATGGCTGTAACAGCGACTGACTCATCTCTCTCAGCAACACTGCATTTGAATAACAGGAGCGGCGCTTTCATCCGAACAACAAAACCTTCAGCGGTTTTCATTTTCAGCGAGTCAGACAAAGCGCTCGTCTGTGTCCGAAGCGGAAATACGATGAATGGATTTGCATAGCAGCGCTATCCGTCAATCACACACACACACAAAGCAAACGCTTCGACATGGTAGCCCTCTGAGGTCCACGTTGTACAGTACAGCAGGTCAGAGTGTGTGTGTGTGTGTGTGTGTGAAAGAGAGAGGAAGTCTGGTGGAGGCACTGCTAATATTGAATTGGTGGTCATTTGTTTATTCTAAGGCCACGAACCTCATAACTAGTGCCGCGTTTTTATTAATTATGCAGCAATCATTTTAATCATCTGTAATAGATTTATTAGTACTGATAGTTTGTTTAATTCAAATATAGTGATATTCGGCAAGTACTTACTGTAGTGGGTGTCTGTAGTTCCATTTCAAAATCTGTCTCTATAGATGATAGAATAGATTTATTTGAGTTACCTAAAACCTTGCATGCATTCATTCAGCAAGCGTTTGAAGTCATCAAGGATAAAAACACAATAAAGGCACGAGGTTTTATTTCTGGTGTACGTGTGTATTTATTTATTTATTTATTTAGTTATTTTTAAGATATCTGATAACACACTGCTGCAATCAAATGAGATTAGTGAATAACAGTGAATGAAGAATTCTGTTAAAAATATAACAAGAAGTTATTTATCAGCCTTTTTTTTCCCTCTTGTCTTGTTTCCACTTGTTGGAAATGTTTAAGAGGAACAGGAAGTTTATTCACCATAACAGCCGCATACTGTACATATCAGCCATGACGTTACACCGCAAAACAGGCAATGCAAAACAGGGGCGTGGCTCCGCAGGGCCTCTAGGGGGTGCTGTGGTGTCTGGAACCAGGATGTTGAGTTCTCTGGGTTGAAGGGTGGGGGACTCTGGGATCAGACTAGTTTTTCCGGAGCATTCTGTGGGAGTTTTGAGGTCGGGTCGGAGGCCTTGGGTTCTTTGGGTTCGGGGGTCCTGTATGCGGTGGGCTGTGGTGCACTGGGTGTTCTGGTGCCTTTCTATCATGACCAGCATGGCCTTTTTTTCTGGCATTTGTGCTGCATTGGTTTTGCTGTGGGATCGGACCGGACAGGCCGGCATGGGTGAGCATTGGGTGCCCATGATCCAGTCACCAGTTCACTGGTATATAATCGCTGACCAGTGGTGCTAATGTTATGGCTGATTGATATACTGTAGATAGATAAATTTCATTCCAAACTGGCTTTAGTGTGTGTGTGTGTGTGTGTCTGTAAAAATGGTTCGTTTTTTTTTTTTTTCCTCGTCTCTATTCTGTTTGTCGTGTTGTAACGAGTGTCATAAATCACTTTAATTATTAGCGACAATCTTCATTTCATTTCCATTAACCTGCTCTGATGCAGTGCTTTATTGCATAGCGAAGAAAGAGTGATGGGCCTAATGAGCCGTGTGTGTGTCTGTGTGTGTGTTTGTGTGTATTTTTCACAGGTGTGAACACAGTTAGGGTCCTGGCATGATTTTAAAAAACGTCCACACACACACGTGCGCGCACACACACACACACACACACACACACACACACACACAGAGTTGGAATCAGTTGAACCTTTACCTAATTTAAAAAAAAAGTAATATTATTTACTAATTAGCAGAAAATATCCAAAAACTTGATATATAAAATCATTAGATTTGGTTTTGTGGTTTTGTTTTTCTTTATCATGAAGTTAATAAGATACAAGAAAAAAAAATCACAGCTTGTTATCATGAAACCCTATGATCTAATAGTCTAATAGGGTGTCGGAAAGCATAATTTGTTTACTTATTTACCTCTAACTGTCCTTCCATAAATGTTCAAATCATCATCTAACTGTAAAGTCCATTATATCAGTTTAATGTTAATATTTATATAAAGGATTGCTAGCAAGAGTCTACATTTACACTGCAGGCAAAATCTGTTTTTGTTTGTTTGTTCGTGCAAAAGTCTTGACCCCCTCCCCTCATTTTATTATTATTATTTTTTTTAGATTTCTTTCTAAAGCTCTTTTGACAATAATATGAGCTGAGCAGATCACGTTCATATACTGCTTCACGTACACTGTAAAAAATAAATAGTAAAAAAGCTGTGGTTGCCAGAATTCTACCGAAAAAAACACGGTAGCACCGTTATTGCAAAAAAAATTTTGCAATTATTTATATTTTTTTAATATAATATATATTTATATTTTATTTTTAATTATATTTTTTATTGCGAAAAAAATAATAAACTTAAAATTTTACGGTAAAAAAAATGCCAGCTGTGGTTGTCAGAAGTTTACCGTAAATTTTTTTTACAGATTAAAAATGTATTTTTTTACGGTTTATAACTGTCTAATTAACATGTTTATGTTGTTATAAAAACAGTTTATTCCCGCCAAATTCCAGGGTTCACATTGTAACAAATACGGATCATAACCATGTTTTTTACAGCTCAGAACTGTCGAATTTAAAGATTTATGTTGTAATAATAACGGTTTATTTCCATCTTTTTTACAGCTCAGTACTCACACACTCTCACCCATCGTCTATACAACTTTATCCTGTATATTGGGGGGGTGGGGGTGACTAGTACCTGGAGGAACTGGAGGAAACCCACCAAGCACGGGGAGAACATACAAACTCCATTCATACAGAGATGGGAATCGAACCTGGCCGGGACTCGAACCCGGACCCTGGTGGTGGAAGGCGACAGTGCTAACCACTACACTACCATGCTGGCTACACAATTGCTGTCGTTGTTGTTGGACTATTTGCTTTATTATGAATAACCACAGTGAATTCATTCAGCAATTCTGTGAAAGCATCAGTTTATCACACTAGCTGGAGCTAAAAGAGACAGAAGTTACATTGCTAAGCATTCGGATTTTACTGTTAAGGAACTATTATAAGGACTTTTATACTAATTGATGAATACAAACCTAAATCAAATCATCAAAACCCATCAAAAGTTATTCGAGACTCGGACATCAGCACGACCCCATGTAGTTTTTAATAAAGACAGCAAAACAATATTTAAATTCTCAAAATCAAATATACGAATGTCAGGGTGGACTATTTTTTGGGCAGACTCTGTAAGTATGTCGGTGGCGGCGGGCGAAGTGGCGCGTGCTAGCGGCTAACGTGCTAGCGGCTGTCCTCGCCACAGTCATCAAAGGGTGGAATACCATTCACAAATCTGAAGTCCTTGGTTAATGTAAATTAGACGGCTATAAACCGTAGAAAAAACTATTAATATCCGTAAAATATACAGTATAATGAGTTCAGTCCCGTACAAACAATAGTGTCGCTAGCGTATATTTTACGGTAAATTTCTGGCAACCACAGCTGGCAGTTTTTTACCGTAAAATTTACGGTTTATTTATAAACCGTAGAAAAAAATATTAAAATCCGGAAAATATACAGTATAATGAGTGCCGTCCCGTACAAACAATAACGTTGCTCCCGTATTTTTTATGGTAAATTTCTGTCAATCACAGCTGCCAGTTTTTACCATAAAATTTTAAAGTTTATTTTTTACAGAGCAGATATTTTTCTGATTTTTAAACTCTATCAACAAAGGTTTAGTAAAATATAAACTGATGCTTCATGATATTCGTAACAAATACCTTCTCTGAGAGTTTCCTTTTTATAAATACAGTATATCATACATTTTACTGCAATAAACCACACTGTAACAAATTGATGTAAATTTACAGGACTTTTTTTTTTTTTACAGTTTCCGACTGTTTTTTCGAAATACTGCACATTACTGTAAAAGAAACAGCATTACTGTGATTTACAATATTTAACTGTAAATATTGTATTTACAGTTTAATACGCTACAGTATACAGTATTTAACTGTAAATTAGATAATCAACACACTTTAATGAAAACTTCAGTAAGTACTTTGGCTGATTTTGTGGGCCTCCGTGTGGCGCGGTGGGTTGAAGCGCTCGCCCTATCATCGCAGGTTCGAACCCCAGGTGATGTTCAACTGGACACGACTAGATTGGGGAGAAAATCAGGGGGAAAGAATTGGGCAGGACTAGAAAAAAAAAAAAAAATTTTAAATGCTGTTAAAAATACAAGTTGTCCGAATAATTATTTACCACTAAAATACAGTAAACAGTACAAAATCACAGTAATAAACTGTATATCAAAATACAGCAATTTACTGTAGTCTATTTCTACAGAACAAATACTGTAATAAAACAACATTTTACTGGCAAAACTGCTGCCAGTTATTTACTGTAATTTTACATGAACATTTTTTACAGTGCATATTTTCATATGTTTTTAACTGTTAAATTTAAGGTCTTACTCTGTAAAACTAATCACAGTTTTTCACTGTAAATTCTACGGTTTCAAGTTTTATGAAATTCGTAGCATTTTATTCGTTTTATTCTGCAGCATTTATACAGTATTTTACTGTTAGAATTACGAACATTTTTTACAGTGTACACAGAGGAACGGTGTCATGTGATGTGTCGAATATACACACACACACACACACACACACACATGCACGCACACACATTTCGTTTTCTAAGCAGACACTGATGATTTTTCAAGACTCAGGAGTAGAAAGTGTTCAGGTCAGCATATACTGTACTGTAGTGCACACAGCGCTACTTGAGATCTAGTCCGCATCATCACACTGCATGTTGTGTCTGCTCGGATCATTCCATTGGTCAGTTGAGACTGCCATGTTGGCACAGAGTCGAATGACGAGCTCGCTGTGTTTGCCTCATGTAGAGTGACACAGCTGCCATTCACATACGCGCTGCTAAAAACACCCTAACAAAATAGCAAGCACAGATATCTTGCTCTTTCTAGACTTGTTTAGTCTTTTGAAGATTTTTAAAAAAGAAATAGAATATGCTAATAAATAGAAAAGAAATGTTTGTTTGTCTCCTCAGTGGGATTCTTTAAAGAACCACGCTTTCTGTTATTTTTTTCAACAGAGAGCAACCCATCTTCAGCACCAGAGCCCACGTCTTCCAGATCGACCCAAACACCAAAAAGAACTGGGTCCCCACCAGCAAGCACGCTGTCACTGTATCCTACTTCTACGACAGCACCCGCAACGTCTATCGCATCATCAGCCTGGACGGCTCCAAGGTCAGGGCTTGACATCCTGTACGACCTTAAAGCTGTTATGGGAGAAATCATTGCATTCACTGCATTTGTTGATTTTTTTTTTTTTTAACATATGCGGGTCATTCTGTTCCAAAAAGTACGAAAATAATCACTCAAAAATGTGCTGTTATAGGGAAATAAATAAATTAAAGATGGTAACACTTTATTTTCGGGGTACCTACATACAGTATGGGCTTTATAATACATTGTAACGTATTCATAACCATTTACCTACATAAGGACTTCATATGTACATGTACATTATCTACATATGGATTTCATAACATATCATAATGTATCCTTAGCTATTTCTTACATATGGCTGTTATGACACATTATAACACATTCATAACCATAACTTACATGTTTATAACCATTACTGACATTACACATTCACACCCATATGGGTTTCATAACACATACATAACCATTATGTACATATGAACGTCTTAACATTATATATATATATATATATATATATATATATATATATATGAAGCTCTATGAAGCTCTTATGTCGGTAATGGTTATGAATGCATTATCATAAGAGCATAAGAGCTTCATAGAGCTTCATAACACATACATAACCATTTCCTACATATGAGCTTCATAACACCATCACAACCATTATCTACATATGGGTTTCATAAAAAAGTAATAATTTACCTACATCTTCAAAAAAAGAAACGCATTCATAACCACTTACCTACATATGGGCTTCATACATCATAACAAATAATCCACATATGGGTTTCATAACATATCATAACGCATGCATAACCATTTCCGACATACGGGATTCATAACACATTCATAAAAATTACTCACATATGTATTACCATTACTGACATATAGGCTTCATAACACTTTCACAACCATTATCTACATATGGGTTTCATAAAACGGTAATAACCATTACCTACCTCTTAAAAAAAACAAACATTTTATTTGAGGGGTACCTACAGTACATATGGGATTCATAACACGTGTAACATATTCATAACCATTGCTTCATAACACATACATAACCATTAACTATGTGCTTAATAACATATGAATTTATGCATTACATTAAGCTTTTTTAAAAACAGTGTTAGATGCCTCATAACATGTTAATGTCTAAACTAGTCAGGTGACATTACAGCTTTTATGCAGATGCTTTATGAAAGGATTATAAATGGTTCTTGTGCTCTTAAACTAAATTGATAAAATATGTCAATAGCACTATTCCTATGCATCACGTACAGTTCATATTATATAGGAATACTGCTTCGTGACATTGTAATAAATTAGAAACGTGCTATGAATGGTGTATGAATGTGTTGGGCAAGAAGTGGAACCATTTTCAGTCTGGGTACTTACTGTAGTTATGATACAGGAACAGTAATAATTAGTTTGTGGGCAGTACCATACTGATGAGAAGAAAAGCATTAGATGAAGCTCCGTTCCATTCTGCCTCACACACACACACACACACACACACACACACACTAGAGAGTTACATGGGGGTGGCATGGAAGTTATTTTGGACTCTATGCAGGGATAAGAGGGAAAGATATTTTGGAATGCATGATTGCATAACAGACACGTGCGCGTGTACACACACACACGCACACACACACACACACACACACACTCACGCAAGCACCCACAACACAACCATCACCTTCTCTTGGGTGGGTAAACAAGCTCTTCAGGAAAATCCAAACTCCTTACAAGTCTACAGTACATAAGAGCTAGAATGTGTGTGTGTGTGTGTGTGTGTGTGTGTGTGTGTGTGTGTGTGTGTGTGTGTGTGTGTGTGTGTACAATACGCACAGCAAGCAAATTGCCAAAAATGGGCAGCACCAACAGCTTTTTATACAAAAGCTACAACACACACACACACACACACACACACACACACACACACACACACACACACACACACACACACACACACAGTAGAGTCAATTGTTCCATAGACATTCTCACTGTATTGACTACTTCCTGTTGTTTAATCAATTTAGGTGCAACCACAGCCTCTGAACAACACACACACACACACACACACACACACACACTGTTATCGTGTATTGCATAATAAATACAATCGGCTTCTCAAGAGACCTTTTTTAATTAACTGCTGTAGTACGCGATTAGGTTTTCTAATAACCATGTGGTGAAATTTTAGGACTCTTACACACACATATGTTTGTGTCAAATAAAAGAATTGCAGACATTTATTAGATTTTATTGTTGTTTTTTTTTGCTGTTTATTCCTTTCAGGCGATAATCAACAGCACCATTACCCCCAGCATGAGTTTCACGAAGACCTCGCAGAAATTCGGGCAGTGGGCGGACAGCAGGGCCAACACCGTCTACGGCCTCGGCTTCTCATCTGAGAGCCACCTCAGCAAAGTGAGACCAAAAACAACAACAACGAACATCTAATGCTTGTGTATACAGTTTAACGCAAGTACTAGTTCATCTGCTGTTCAATGAGTGGACATGTTTTTTGATATCACTTACTAAACTCGGATTTGAGAATTCCATCCTGAATTACCGAGTAGGAATTCTGAATTTAAGAGGATGCTTTCATCGATTTATTCCTAGAAGGAGGTCGGAAATGGCTAAGGCACAACCTAGAGTCGCATGTAAATTTAGTTTTATTCACTTACTAGGCGTGAAAGCGATTTCTAATATAATGCAATAGCACAATGTACGTATGGTAATCTAGAGATCCTGTGCATCAATACAGATGAAAAGAAACCACGTGAGTACAAACTGATGTTCAACAGATATTCACAACTTTAAATTTTCAATGTACAGGGTGGGCCATTTATATGGATACACGTTAATAAAATGGGAATGGTTGGTTATATTAACTTCCTGTTTGTGGCACATTAGTATGTGAGGGGGAAAACTTTTCAAGATGGGTGGCGACCATGGTGGCCATTTTGAAGTCGGCCATTTTGGGTCCAACTTTTGTTTTTGTCAATAGGAAGAGGGTCATGTGACACATCAAACTCATTGGGAATTTCACAAGAAAAACAATGGTGTGCTTGGTTTTAATGTAACTTCTTTCTTTCATGAGTTATTGTAACTTAATATTAATTATTATCAACGTACTATTCACTTATTATTATTATTAGTTATTGTTAGTTAACTGTAGCATGGGAGATGGGTGGTCTCGTAGGGTGTCTTGCATTGAAATCTTCTGCAATGACCCGGTTACTGCGTTCACCAGACATCAACACAATTTCTATCCGTGTTAACCTCTGCGACATGTCAATGGCTGTAAACAAAGAGAAACTTGTAAATAACTCATGAAAGAATAAAGTTACGTTAAAACCAAGCACACCATTGTTTTCCTTGTGAAATCCCCAATGAGTTTGATGTGTCACATGACCCTCTTCCTATTGACAAAAACAAAAGTTGGATCCAAAATGGCCGACTTCAAAATGGCCACCATGGTCGCCACCCATGTTGAAAAGTTTTCCCCCTCACACACACTAATGTGGCACAAACAGGAAGTTAATATTACCAACCATTCCCATTTTATTAAGGTGTATCCATATAAATGGCCCACCCTGTACAACTTGAAAAAAACAATGCAAGTTCTCCTCAATTCAGAATTTCTACTGGGAAAGTCAGGAAAGTCCTCAACATGTTAACATGACCACTAGCATCGTCCTGTGTACTGTATATAAAACGGAATATAATTTTATAGTCCACAGTTATGTTTATTTCTTGATCAATCCACATATTATAACTAATATAATAATTGAACCTACAATTTTGAAAAAGTAAATACATCATATTGGAATCACCAGGGACGAACCGATACGATATTATGACGATACCAAGGTGTCGATTCCATTTGTATTGCAATTCTGTAAGTATCACGATTTTATAAATATCCCAATTCAATATATTTGAGATATTTTATTTTGTGATATAAACTCACTCCTACGACACGGGACACTGTACTGCCTACCAATTTGTGAATAGTTTTGAGTGCTCCACCTGCAGTATTACAGAGGAACTGCACCAATTTACCACCAAAAATGCAAACATACAGTATATAAATGAAAAAAGATAATTTTTTTAAATGCAAAACATGATCGTGAAGCGCACGTAGCATCCTTATTTTCTTCTAGATGTTCAACTGCAAGGTGTCTGTGTGAGAAGGAGAGTTTATATACAACAGCTTTACACTGCACTTTATTTTGCGTGGTTTCATCAGTGTTCCAACAAACCTGTGTGTTCCTGATTCTGAAAATATCATCTGTTATCTGTGCGTGCCAATTAATACAGCCAAATCAAATCCTTCTACCGAAATCCTTCACTTCTTGGCTAATGCAAGTTGAGATTCAGAACAAATACCTTCTCAAGTTTAAACCTACAGAAGGAATTTATATTTTACGTCAGTAAGATTATTTCCCTGGATGTTGAACTTGGATTTTGTTTTGCTTTTTTCCAGTTTGCGGAAAAATTCGCAGAGTTTAAGGAAGCCGCGCGGTTAGCAAAGGAGAAATCTCAGGAGAAGATGGAGCTGACTAGCACTCCCTCGCAGGTACGTCTCCGAACATACCCATCATTAAGGTTTTTCTTTTTGCCTGAAAACATACTCTGACTTCTAACATCATCCTTCAATTCTTACAAGCGCAAACTGGCTTTGATATCTTCAAAGGTAAGGATGGCGTTGGTGGATGGTACCAAGCACCTCCGTCCCTCCCCTACAGTAACCCACCCAAAGCATTTCTACTGTCCCTCAGAACATCCGCTCAGGACCTCCAGACATTCTGACCTTCAACATCAAACATCAAACCATTTAACATCCAACTAAACCTTCCTTATGTGATTAACACCAGTCAAGAGGTTCTCTCTAAACCGTCCCCACTCACATGTCAAATCCCAGCATCGCCAAATCAACCCTGTCTGTTGTCTGCTGTCCTCTAGCAAACAGTGTCCAGTGTAAAATAAACCTCCAGTCCTCCATCTCACTTGTTAACCACTAAAAATATTTGGAGAAGCTGTATGTCTTGTCATAATTCTCTTCATAAGATGTGACTGGTCACCGTGATTATAGACAATATAAACGCTTTTTTGTCCCCTTGTTCAATTCAAGCACAAACGGGACTTGACTCTGGCCGCTAAAAAGGTAAGCAAGAGCCAGCAACAGGCGAAAATGACTAACAGTGAGAATTTACCTTTTAAACACTAAAACAAAAAGAAAATCGAAATAACTTTAGGTTCTTACTTAACCCTAGTCATAAAAAAATTATGCACAGTTTATACACTGATACCATTTTCACTTTAAAGGTCCCATATTTTACTATATCTTGTAGTAAAAAAGAAAGTGTGTGTTAATACTCCAACTGAGTTATACCTCAGATAATCAGCATTTTATACATCAAACTTCCTCTGTTTCACTCCTCTTCCAATTATACAGGTTCCTTGTCTATTTAAATAAGCTACTGCTGAGCCCCCAACCAGAGAACAGCAGAGCAGCAGAGCTGAGCAACAAGGAAAAGGAGTTCCTTATATGAGGTCACATTAGGGAAAAATCTTACTTGTTTAAGCTCCACCCAATATTAAAATGGAAAAAAATATTAAAAATATTGAAAAGCAAATAATTCTTTTTTTCTCACTTTGTAATTAATTATTTGCACATACAATCTGAAGGCCCGTGAATGTCCAACCCCCCCTGAATGTCTGAAAATGACTGAAAAGTGAATTTTGCAAAATAGTGTAGAAGCCCTTTAAGGAATCATCACACTCATAAATATGCTTTGTGCATTAATGTGAAAATCACTGGGCTTTGAGAAAAATCAGCTAGAAATTGCTTTAGAAAATTCTTTCTACGCGAAAGTGTGGCATAAAGAGGGCGTGGTCTAGTGTAGAATAGACTCTGAAGGCAAATACAATCTGAAGGCACGTGTTAAATTTGCGAAAGCAACGTCCTGCCAGTTGAAGGCGAAATTCTACAGCCAAACCTCGACATTCATTCATTCATTCATTTTCTATACCGCTTTATCCTGTATTAGGGTCGCGGGGACCTGGAGCCTATCCCAGGAGACTTCGGGCACTAGGCGGGGTACACCCTGGACAGGGTGCCAATCCATCGCAGAGCACACACACACACACACACTATGGTCAATTTAGGAACGCCAATTAGCCTAATCTGCATATCTTTGGACTGTGGGAGGAAACCGGAGTACCCAGAGGAAACCCACCAAGCACGGGGAGAACATGCAAACTCCATGCACACAGAGACGGGAATCGAACCTGGCCGGGGAATCGAACCCAGACCCTGGAGGTGCAAGGCGACAGTGCTAACCACTACACCACCGCGCCGCCTCCAAACCTCGACATACAAATTTTATTTGTTCTGGAGGCGAGTTCTTAAGTTCTTACAAATTTCCCCTTAGACAATAATGTAACTGTAGATAATCCGTTCCAGCCCTCAAAAAATATTACCACTATTACCAACTTCCAACACTATAATCATATTTCTTTGCATATAAGAACAATCAAAACATTTAGAAAAGACATGTAAATGAAGTAAAATATGAAATCATTAGACATTAAACTTCACTTTACCTTAATTTATGATTCCTCTTGGCATATAAACAGATCCCTTACCAATCTGACAAGATCAAGACAATCTTAATACGGTATCTTTGCATAAAAAACAATCAAAACTTTCACAAGGCATGGAAATGAAGTAACATAAGAAATAAGCAGGCAACAAGCTTTTGTTTGCTCCCAGACATAATACGCGTAACTTTGGTTCGGTTCGCTCAAATGCCGAAAATGCTTCATAAATTTCAATTATTAACATGATTTTATTTTTTAAAGATTACATTATTAATCTTCCGCTGTAATTAGAAAGATTAAAATATATATATATATATATAATTTTCCGACACGTCTCACAGGCACGGTACAGTTCGGATTTGAGGTAACGTTGCCATCGCAGGTCTGCATCAGTGCCGCCGATGCAAAGACGGAATAATTATATTTACAGTCAGGATTATTTTTAGAGACGTTGATAAGAGTATAAAACAATGAGTTTAAAGCTGGTAAAGAGCTACAGTATGGCTTGGCCCAGGTATCAGCCAAAAATATCATCTATGAATTGACTTCTCCTAAAAATGAAGGGATTGGCATCCGGCACACGCGGGCACCTCTAACTCTGGTATAACATGGAAAGTTCAGCACCAAATGAAACTTGGATAGCATGCTACAGTATGGATTTATTTATTTTTTATACCCACTCTTGTAATTATTTAATTAATCTTTATGCACTGAGTACAGCGCGGCCAGCAGTGGCTTTGTCTTGTCATTGACTGATCTTCAGCTCGAAAGCCAGCCACGCCACAGCTGCCGTCGGAGGAGAGGATAATTGACCCGGCTCTCTGGGAGGCAAAATTGCCCTATTTCCCTCTCGCTCCGGTAATAATAAGCGTGATACTGGGCAATCATGGCTGTCTACTGGAGTAAAGAAGAGGCATTTCGTGCTCGTAGCAGATTGAAAAGACAGCAGCTTTGCGTGGATTTCACATAACCTAGATATAACCGGGTGGAAACGAGCAAGAAAATAACGAAACTAGGAAAAGACTGTGTCTAATCCTAGAGGAAGTGTTGGCATGTTCAGTCACAGCAGAACTTCTAGAGGTTTTGGGAAAAAAAGTGCCGCGTAATGAGGAAGGAACGTGAGAAAAACAGACATAGTGAAGATGCATGTTGTGTTAAACGCACAAATACAGTACAGTATATCCACCCTCATCTCAGTTCAATAATGACCACTGATCACCACTAAGGCTTTGCTCAGACATCCCTCATTATTCCTCTTGCCTTTTACTACTCGCCGAGCGACTCCGAGCATGTGGACAAACTTTACCTCTCAGCGTCTCGGTCCTATAAAAGCGGAAAGATGTGAACGTCTAACGCCGAGTATCTTATTCCTGCATATATTCTTTAACAGGAATCTGCTACGGGTGACCTGCAATCACCTTTGACCCCCAAGAGCATCAACGGGACGGACGATGAGGGGATCACTCCAGACGTTTCTCAGAACTCCGAGCCTCGAGTCGAGACCAACGCAGTGCCCTTCCCACACAGGTGACCTCAAAAGCTTTGAACCAAATGCTCTTAATGTGTGTGTGGCATTTTTAAACCCCAGGACCTGCATGTAATCCCAAAAAAGCTATCAAGATATACGGGATTCCGAGTAAAATTGCTGCAGTTCCTACCAAAATGCATTATTGACACGCTTCCCAGATCCCCTGGGGTACAGTAAAGCAGTAATTTAACCCGCTGTGTTAGACATGCATTAAATATAGATGAAAATGCACTTAAATCATTTTGCATGAAGGCCACATCATAGTCAGAATTTTATTTTAGTGTTTCTAGAGTAAAGCTTTTTTATTTTTTCACTGTATACAAAGAGTCAGGACGCAGCATGGAGTCTGCATTTAGTCTTTTATTACAAGGCAACGAAATGCAGTTAGCATCTAACCAGAAGTGCAAGTTAGCAGTGCAATATAAACATATATACAGATCTATAAAACTGTATATATATATATATATATATATATATATATATATATATATATATATATATATATATAGTGGAACCTCGGATTACGAGTAACGCAGTTTACGAGTGTTCCGCAAGACGAGCAAAAATTTTTAATAAATGTCGACTTGAAAAACGAGCATTGTCTTGGTTTATGAGCACCGAGTATCATGTATCACGCATGCGCTTCTTGTTTTGACACCGAGCGTCACGTCATCACAACTGAGCCAACGGTTTTTCTCTCTCTTGCGCTGCGGAATTGTAGGTAATCGTCTCCCCTGCTGGGTGAAAGTACACACACACATGCACACAAACACACACGCACACACAGAAACACTGCAAGCACTAAGACCCAGCAGGGGAGATGTCTGTGTTTGTGTGTGTGTGTGCATTTGTGTGTGTCTGTGTAAGGCAGAGAGTGTGTGTGTTTTTTTGGGAGCCTGAGAGGAGGGGGGATGTAACAGCGAGTGTGTGTGTGTGTGTGTGTGTGTGCGCTCATTCACACCAACACACACACACATACACACACTCTCTCTCTCTCGGCTTTACAGCCCCCCCTCCTCTCAGGTTCCCAAACAAACACACAGAAACTTTGCTCTGTCGCGGTAAGATGCTGGTTAATTAGTTTTTTGTTGTTGTTGTTTTACTCTACAGCAGTGAGTCCGTTAGTATGCGCTCACGCGAGTGTGACTAGCGATGTTCCTTGCTAATTTTTAAACGGTAAATTTTTAAACGTTTTTAAAAACGGTCTCTCCGTTAATGTGTGTGTGTGTGTGTGTGTGTGTGTGTGTGTGTGTGTGCGCACGCACATTAGCACCTCCGTGCACAAACAGAAACCTATCTGTCCGGATTTATTTTTAAAGTGCAGATTAATTTGTTTTATTTTTACTTTATATTTTGTTTTAATTATTTTTATGTATTTATTTTTTGGGGGCTGTAGAATGAATAATTTGAGTTTCCATTATTTCCTATGGGAAAATTCTATTTGGTTTACGAGTGTTTTGGAATACGAGCCCGCTCTATTCGAATTATGACCTAGGAACGAATTATGCTCGTAATTCGAGGTTCCACTGTGTAAATATATATATATTTTTATTTATTTTATTTTTTTTCCCCCTGTAAATCCAATTCATGCATAGCCTTTATTTTATCCTGTGTTTATTTATGTAAAAGGGTAAAATAAAGGCTGCAGAATGCATGAACTGGATTTACAGAAAAAAAAGAAAAGAAATGTTTATATATATATATATATATATATATATATATATATATACAGTGTAAAGTGAGCAGAGATAGATAAATTAATGTACAGAATAATTGTAAATTTACAGATATGTCTAAATAAAATATGTGGAATAAAGATATATTAAAGTACCGAATGTTGCTTTAAACTTATGTTCACATAAGAGAAAAACCATACAAGACGGAAAACGTACAGAACTAGGGATTAAAGTTGAAAATGATTTCCATCCTTTTAGATCTGTGCATCTGAAAATGTATAGAATATATACCATAGATTATAAAATTTTTATTAAGATTGCATTAAGTATAAAATTATATTTAGATGTATTACGGTCTCCTACATGCAGACGAATTCTGTTCTGAGATCGAGTTCAATTTGTTCGTCAGTCCAGCAAACATAGTCTACTGTAGGTACTAGCATGCTAACACATCCTACATGCTAAACATGGTATATTACAGTACAGTGTTCTTCAGAATCGTGATGATGGTCAAACGGTTCACGTTAAAAGCACGAGCAATGTCTGCCATCTTCACCTCGCTCAATTCTCTCGATTATTTTTACTTTTGTTTTACTTCGTTTTTATGCTTGGTCACTTCTTAGCAGTTTCATCACTTACTTTTACGTTTGCTCCCGGACATCCTGGGATGCACATGTGATCTAATCAGTTTCCATTGCGCTGATTTAAAGGGAAGCTACTGAGACCTGTTTTTCTCCCCCCACAACCTCACACATACCCGGCTCAGCGTGATCGCTGTGATTTCAGCGTCCTCCTAACATCCGAGCAACTACACCTCGTGCGAAGTTCAGCGCATTACTGTCAGAACTCAGCGCTCAGCCTTCACATGGAACTGCATTCGCTGCTCCAGTTAAATGAATCAACAGCAATATTGCTGGGAAAAAAAATTGCCAGCAATTATTTTATTGTATTTCTGTTGGGTTTTTTGGGGGGGTTTTGTCCCTGCAGCACCTCGACCAACATCAATAAGCACTGGGAGGCCGAGCTGGCGGCGCTGAAGGGCAACAACGCCAAGCTAACGGCGGCCCTGCTCGAGTCTACAGCCAACGTTAAACAGTGGAAACAGCAGCTCGCTGCTTATCAAGAGGAGGCAGAGAGGCTGCACAAACGGGTGAGACGGCAGGAGGGTTTATTTTGCTGGAGTATACAGTACATAACTGGAGCATCATCTATTATTATCTGTGTATTGGGGTACATAGACTGGTTTTCATCCCCAAATCCCACCGTTTATGTTTTTCCAATGCAGAGTAAGTCCGAGTGAGGTTGTGCCAGGATATTGTCACTCAATGGAATGCCCCAGCCTTGTCCAATCAGGAATGTAGAAGTTATTTGACCAGACATAACTATTGTATACAGTAGCTGTTCCTTTTGGGAAGCGATCCAGCACCCCATCTCAGAAAATAGTGCCAGTGCTGCTGATCACAGGCCTGTACATCAGTTTTAAGAAGCTGGCTGGGAATGGGCTCAGTTAGCTTCTGGGCTCTGGGTTACTGACCAGAAGGTCAGGGGTTCAAGTCCCAGCTCTACAAGTTTGCTGGTAGTGACTGGGGAAAAAAAAAAAAACATTTCACTGTGCTGTAAGGTAACTGAGACAAATAATTGATAATAATAATAATAATAATAATCATAATAATGGACAGGATAAAGCTGTAGATGATGAGTGAGTGAGAGTGAGAAACAGGTTTAATATTCTTACATTTGGTTTTGCTTTATTATAATCTTAAACTACAAAAATGATCTATAACATTTAGATATGATTTTCTTCTTCTTCCTAGTTTCATGTGGCAGTAACACCTGATTCATGGATGATCAATTTTTAAAGGCAGTAGCTGCACTGGAAATTAACGGCAGACATAAAAAAAAAAAAAAAAGATCTTAATTCCCGGCAGTCAGCATGACGGACTCTCAGAGTGACATTGAGGCAGAAGGAGAAAGGGCACGTAGTCTGTCTGGGTGCAATTTTTACGCTTTAATCTTATTTGTGTGTGTGTGTGTGTGTGTGTGTTCCAGGTAACAGAGCTGGAGTGTGTCAGTGGGCAGACGACAGGAATCAAAAATCAGAAAACAGAACTGAACCAGACGATAGAGGAGCTGGAGGCGGCGCTGAAGGCCAAGGAGGAGGTGCGATGGAAATGTGTATAGAATAACACATTACTGTACATCAGAGCGACGCTGAATTATGGTGTCCTGATCAGTCAGAAGGTGTTGATTAATGTTCTGTAACAGTAGTGCATTTGTAAAGCAGCTGCAGGAAAGAACAGCGGTTAATGACGACGCAGCAGCTTCTGACCAATCAGAATCGAGTGCGCTACAATATCACATCATATATTTTAATAGAATATTGCACAATCAGGACCGGATTCGTAGGCTGGTGTACCGTATGTGCACGTGTATGCAGCGATGTCTCGGCGTAAAAGTCCAATTTATACGGTAACATCTTATATCTTGTGTTTCCATGGTTACAGGAGCTGGAACGACTAAAGGCGGAAGTTAAAAAAGCCAACGAGTTGCAGTGCCAGAACGACGCGGTCACCCAAAAACTACAGGTGACCTTTTCTCCTGCATTTAATCAGTGATTAAACGTTTAAAATAAAAGATTGTACATGATACATACAGAGCTGTTTGTTGTCAGCTCTGCTCTGCTGCATGAATTCTGTCTCAGTCTGCGCGTTTCAGATTAGCACTCCCCTCCTCCTCCTCCTCTTCCTCCTCCTCCGAGCGAGCGGGTTCAGCTTCCCTGTAACAGAGCACGCAAGAATCAAATATGATGGACTGAACATTACATAAACATTTCATATGTGTGTGTGTGTGTGTGATTAGGAAACAGAGACACGGACGGCGGAACTGGAAACTCAGCTAGCCGAGCTGGAGCAGCGCGTGGAAAGCAGTCACAGCGAGCAGGAGACTTTCCGCAAAAACCTGCGCTCGCTTCTCGAGATGCTCGACGGGAAGATCTTCGAGCTGACCGAGCTGAGAGACAGCCTGGCCAAACTGATCGACGGAGGAAGCAGTTAGAGTCTGCGGGAGCACACTGCCCTCTGGTGGAGAAAACACACATAGATACATACATACAGTACATACAGTACATAACATAACATACAGAGACACACAACGTCGTGCCGGCACAGCAAAATTCATCTAACATGCATGCAAATGGACAGATGGATTCGAAATGTCCATGTTCTCACACAGGTGCACTTCCACATACTGGTGCCTGCACCCACCACCCACCAACCACTCACACACACACATACACACACACACACTACATATTATGGGCCTAACTAAGGATTCAACCTGCCTTTTTGGAATTTCTGATTTTTATGAAATATACATATACTAAAGGGCGTGTCAATTTTTATTTATTTATTTATTGTGTGTGTGTGTGTGTGTGCGCCATGGCAGCGCTGAGCTTTTCATACGGCTGTCAGCACGTCTCAGCGACAGGTCAATGTGAATACAGTGTTTCTACTAGCTTGCTGAAAAGCTTTAATTTTTTTTGTTTTCAGATTTAAATTACAGGTTGTCTGGACTTTATTTCAAATTCATGCTTTTTATGCTTTTTAATCAGTCACATGATTACAGAGAAAGAGATGCCATGCTGCCATGTTTGGTGCATATTATCACGTCTGTTTTTGATCTTTTTAAGACTTTGTATTGAGACGTGTACTGTTTCTCGTCCTTACGATCGCGAACGTTGGGATGAACGAGAACGAGGGGAAAAAGGTACAGAAAAATTACAGGCAAAGTCAAAAATTATACCAGGACAATTCAAGCATTTTTAAAAAGTGTCTCCACCATTGAATTTCTTTTTCACCTTTGTTTAAACTAGTACTTGGTAAAGGATAGTGTTTTTCCGGTAAAGTTGTGCGAAGGCAGTAGCAGCAGGTAACGCTCTTTATATCAGCCGTTGGATGAACGTTTATCATCACAAAGTTGTAAAATACAAATCTATACATCTTAGGTTCTATCGAAATACAGTACAAATTACATGGGGCAACATTTAGCTCCCTACTGCACCTAGTGGTCAGTAAGGTGAAGTGCAACAAGAACTAATAGAGGTGTACTGAGGCAGGAATCACGTTGCCCCGACCCCGTGCTCTTTCAATTCAATTCAATTCAATTTTATTTATATAGCGCTTTTAACAATGGTCATTGTCTCAAAGCAGCTTCACAAAAATTTAAGAAATTTAACAAAAAAAAAAAAAAAACATTTTATATATATAGAATAATTATATATAAAGTAATAAATAAATAAATAAAATTATAATAGAAAATAAATAAATAAAAACAAATAATAATAATAATTATTAATAGTTATATTATTATATAACTGACCTGGGTGAACTTCTTGGTTTTTACCAGCGGTTGCCGCTCAATATTCAATGTGGTCGGGCATTTAAGAATGGGTTGCCAGATTGTAAGGATTTAAAGTTATTGTAAACTTTTAAAAGGTCTTGATTTCAAACAAATAATCCGAAATTAAGCATAAGTGCAGACCAGAAGTCTATGACGTACGGAACCATAAAAATAATAAGACAAAAAGATTTTGAGATTGACTGGATGTTATTGACTCTCCATTGTTGTAATCGATGGGGTCACTTTAAAAATGTACAAGATCGAAACCTACAGCATCAAATGTGATATTTTTATGACTTGCAGTCCTGCGGTCCACATTCGTGTAGCTGCACAACTGGGAAATGATCACGACTAGACGTTGAGATGTTATGACTACTATGAGATGTTTGTTTTCTGTTTTGTTTTGTTTTTCACCCAGCATGCCAGCCCAAGCCGGAGACTACACTGTATGTTTCTGTGTCGATATCCTGTGCAGAAAGGTTTCACTTTAACTTGAAATGATATTATTGAATCACTGGTTATTTGCTGTAATGAAGATTTCTGAGGCTCCTGTCAGAGTTCACGCTGCTTCCGGTCAACACACTGGATTTTTCATTTTGTTCTGAGAAATGTAGAGACTGATGTGTGGATTGTGGATTACATTTACACAATTGGGACGCAAACAAGTCGACAAATTTTGGTCTTGGTGTCTTTTTATTTGTATTTTTATGAAACTCCTACCATCAGCAAAGGGAATTCCTGAGGTTGGAAATTCCAGGTCCTTACTTATCCAGTCAGGTCCCCACTTTGTGGCACCCGATGAGTCGGACACGTCGGATTTGAGAATTTAACAGAGGAACCATCCTTCCCACACACACATACACACATACACACTTTGCTTGGATTAAAAGGCACTCTTTCATTTCTACACATTTTTCTAATATATAAATATTACTCATTTATAGTGCACTTGTGCAATTGTGTAAACTGACCTGGGTGAACTTTTTTTATTATTATTATTATTATTATTAAAAACATTATGATTAATTTATTTTGCTAGTATAGACTTGAATTGTTTTCTGATAATTTCATTGTTTTCAGAAATACTTTCAAATATATATATATATATATATATATATATATATATATATATATATATATATACACACACACACAGTATATAGTATACAGTGGTGTGAAAAACTATTTGCCCCCCTCCTGATTTCTTATTCTTTTGCATGTTTGTCACACAAAATGTTTCTGATCATCAAACACATTTAACTATTAGTCAAAGATAACACAAGTAAACACAAAATGCAGTTTTAAATGAGGGGTTTTATTTTTTAGGGAGAAAAAAAATCCAAACCTACATGGCCCTGTGTGAAAAAGTAATTGCCCCCTGAACCTAATAACTGGTTGGGCCACCCTTAGCAGCAATAACTGCAATCAAGCGTTTGCGATAACTTGCAACGAGTCTTTTACAGCGCTCTGGAGGAATTTTGGTCCACTCATCTTTGCAGAATTGTTGCAATTCAGCTTTATTTGAGGGTTTTCTAGCATGAACCGCCTTTTTAAGGTCATGCCACAACATCTCAATAGGATTCAGGTCAGGACTTTGACTAGGCCACTCCAAAGTCTTCATTTTGTTTTTCTTCAGCCATTCAGAGGTGGATTTGCTGGAGTGTTTTGGGTCATTGTCCTGCTGCAGCACCCAAGATCGCTTCAGCTTGAGTTGACGAACAGATGGCCGGAAATTCTCCTTCAGGAATTTTTGGTAGACAGTAGAATTCATGGTTCCATCTATCACAGCAAACCTTCCAGGTCCTGAAGCAGCAAAACAACCCCAGACCATCACACTACCACCACCATATTTTACTGTTGGTATGATGTTCTTTTTCTGAAATGCTGTGTTACTTTTACGCCAGATGTAACGGGACATGCACCTTCCAAAAAGTTCAACTTTTGTCTTGTCGGTCCACAAGGTATTTTCCCAAAAGTCTTGGCAATCATTGAGATGTTTTTTAGCAAAATTGAGACGAGCCTTAATGTTCTTTTTGCTTAAAAGTGGTTTGCACCTTGGAAATCTGCCATGCAGGCCGTTTTTGCCCAGTCTCTTTCTTATGGTGGAGTCGTGAACACTGACCTTAATTGAGGCAAGTGAGGCCTGCAGTTCTTTAGATGTTGTCCTGGGGTCTTTTGTGGCCTCTCGGATGAGTTGTCTCTGCGCTCTTGGGGTAATTTTGGTTGGCCGGCCACTCCTGGGAAGGTTCACCACTGTTCCATGTTTTTGCCATTTGTGGATAATGGCTCTCACTGTGGTTCGCTGGAGTCCCAAAGCTTTAGAAATGGCTTTATAACATTTACCAGACTGATAGATCTCAATTACTTTTGTTCTCATTTGTTCCTGAATTTCTTTGTATCTCAGCATGATGTCTAGCTTTTGAGGTGCTTTTGGTCTACTTCTCTGTGTCAGGTAGCTCCTATTTAAGTGATTTCTTGATTGAAACAGGTGTGGCAGTAATCACGCCTGGGGTGACTACAGAAATTGAACTCAGGTGTGATAAACCACAGTTAAGTTATTTTTTAACAAGGGGGGCAATCACTTTTTCACACAGGGCCATGTAGATTTTGAGTTTTTTTTCTCCCTTAATAACATAAACCTTCATTTAAAAACTGCATTTTGTGTTCAATTATGTTATCTTTGACTAATAGTTAACGGTTTTTGATGAGCAGAAACATTTAAGTGTGACAAACATGCAAAAGAATAAGAAATCAGGAAGGGGGCAAATAGTTTTTCACACCACTGTACATATAGTTTTATTTTTGTTGACCTTTTGGGATTTTTTTTTTCTCTTCCTTTTTGTTTTTTATTGTACATGGCAAAAGCGTATTGTTGCTGTCTTTTTATTACGTGCAAATAAAAACTGGCAATATTTTTAAGCTATTTAAGTATTTAAAAAGATCAGCAATACCACCGTCACCTGTTCCAAGCAGGTGTATATTTGGAGAAAGTTTTACTCTTTTTTGTTTTCTTTGCCAATCTGTGTTTTCCTGTACAGATGAACTTACTCCAGTTGCCTTTGGTACGGAAAAAAAAAAAATGCATCATCGGTAGCTAAAGGTACTTTGGTGGACTTTCTTTTTGCCAAAAATATCTGTGATTATGTACAGTACCAGGACTGTTTTATTGACAGTAAGCGTAAACCTGATAAACACACTTAAAGGGCTTGTATTTTAAGGGAGGCTTCAACCAGGGACATGGGTTGTTTTGTTATTATTATTATTATTATTATTATTATGAGCTGTTATTAATGAATTATTCTTTGGAACGGGGTTGAATAATAATTTTCGATGTTAATTACACCACATGCTTAAACACAATTGTAACTAAGGTATTTATAGTAAAATAAAACAATAAAAATATATATTCAATACATTGTGTCCCATTAATTACGCCACTTGGTACAGCTATTCTCTCTCACACAAACACACACAAGTGGAATTACTGTATCACATCCGTATAGAGCAAACACTAGCCAACTAGCTTGTCTCAAACTGTATACCTTGTAATTAAAACCATTAGCTAGCTACAAGCTAGCTTGCTAGAATTAGGCTAACTGCGATACTAAGTTCACTAACAGGCTAGCATTAGATGCTAACAATTCTGTTGGTTACTAGCAAGCTTCCACAAATAAAGTCAAACCAGTAGCCAAAGTCTTTAGCACGTTAGCGTTAAGCTAACTGCCACATTACAAACAAGCTGATTAGCATTGGGATAAGTGCTTAAGTACAGGGTTTAACTACTAGCCAAAGTTGTTGAAGCATAGAATTAGGTTTAATTCAAAGTATTAGCACTTTGGTCAATGTCAGGGTAAAGTTTAATGGCAAAAATGTGTTGGAAAAAACAAAGTTGCTAAATCTAAAGCAATTTTTTAAAATACTATAATTGTTCAATTTGCAGATGGCAATTACCCTAACCTGCATGTCTTTGGACTGTGGGAGGAAACCAAAGTACCCGGAGGAAACCTACCAAACACAGGGAAACGATGCAAAGTCCATGCACACAAACCCCAAGGTGGGAATCGAACACTCAACCCAGACGACGGTGCTAACCACTACGCCACCGTGCTGCCTAATAAGTAAACACATACCGTAATGCATTACTCGCTAGCTTTAAGAAATCACAAACTAACTATATATTTTTTTTTATTTATAATTTTTTTTAAAACAGAAAATTATGAATTCCAAGTTCAAAGATGACACACAGACATCAGCAATCATTTACTATCTGTCTTTATTTATTTAAGGGAAGGGGTAGAAATTTAATTACCAAACATGTATTAGGAATAAAATGGGATTGGGGAAAACAAAATAATGTAAATGCCAAAATAAGTAGAAGAAGAAAAAAAAGAACAAAGAGAGAAATTTCCTTTTACATTACCGTAGTTATACATTTTTAAATATTAAGCTCAATAAATACATGTAATTTAAGCAATCATGCAGCTGTTATTTTATTACTTCCTGTTTATTACATTATAATACATGTGAAAAGTATGCATTTTTCAGTTTCTTCTATAATATTGCACATTTCTAGTGACTGAAGTCAGTCACATATAGATTTCTGGGTTTGCATTTGTTGAGGTCGAGGGATCGAAACTGTAGTGTTGCGTTAACAAATGACTGGAATTTTACTTAGGGATGTGTTATAAAGACATAAGATAGCAATGCATAGAATGTATACCACAAATAAAAACGATTAAAAGAAGTGGAATATGTATTAATGAATCTTAAAAAATAAAATAAAATTAAAAAAAAGACTAAATACAGTACAAATGATGAAAACGTGTTGAAAATGAAAGTGCAGCCTGGGGAGTGGTAGCGGATTCTCACACACCCACAACTACAGCGTTGGCGAGCTGATCCCAGTGCAGCGTGGGCGGGAGAAAAAAACTAAACAAAAAACACTAAACAAAAACATTTTGACTGACCTCGGATCAGCTCATGTGGGTGCGTTCCTTCAACACAGTTACACAGTAAGCAATGCATCATGGTCGTGTTCTCATAGTACAATACTAGGCTCTTCAGAGTCGTGCTGGCTGGCTGACCGGACGTGGCGTTCGGCCACGTTTCGCCTTAAGCAGCAGCGTAACAGGCAGCTGGATAAAATCTATGATTGTAAACTCTGACCAGCTTAAGTAGGTGTGGACACCAGACACCATTTTATTGGAATAAAAGAAAAAAATTAAGTCCTGGAAATAACTTCCTGTTCCATCACAGAAAGAGCATTATATACTGAGCAGCAAGTCGATGGATTTTTTTTCAATAAGCGAAACTGGCAGAAAAGCTTTGAGATAATAAGATCTGATATTTCACCAGGGAGCAAGTTTGCAGGAAATGGCTGAGAGGTTTTTAGGGATTACAGTGTGTTTGCATTATGTCAGAATTCTGGTAACTCATGCCAACCTTGTCTTCACAAGAGCAAGTGATGACGTTTAGTACTAACGCTGAGACATGATTTGGGCTGAAGTGGCATATGACAAACTAAGAGTGAACATTATATATGAACTAATTCTCTCATTCTCTAAAGAGCTTATACTGTATACAGAGCCGCCGGCAGCCTAAAATACCTCCTTATGAACGGAATGGATTCAATTCGTATGCCGAGGTACAGGTATTAGTACTGCTGTACTGTATTTTTAATTTTATTTCATCATAAATATTTTAATTATTACACAAGAAATTATTGAAATATTTAACTTTACGTTCAATGCAAGCTAGAATGTAGGCCTGGGCGATAAAACGATAACGATATGTTTCGCGATAGTGAAAAAATGTGTTCGATAGAACGTTCGATATTTTTTATTCTCTGTCGGAAGAAAACGCTGTTCGCGAAGCTAGTTTGGTTGCTGTCATGCGCACTCGCTCCGCGACCGGCTCTAGGACCCGGAAGTAGTACGGTCGCGATTCAGGAAGCATAAACGGAGACAAGATGGCGTTGACATTGGCACCCACCCACCCGCCAAATGCGGGTAAAATTCGGCTGTGGCGGGTAATAACTTTAGTCTCACTGGCCACATTGGCGGGTAGTTTATTCTTTGGTATGACAATTGTTATGTTTACATCAATATGCACAACTAACATCTATAATATTACTTGCTTTTTGTGTGAGAAACGGAGGCATGGAGAAAAACGGTATTCTTCTTTTACTGCATTCAGTGCACACGACACATATAGTATACAGCGCGGTATTGCCCCCTGGTGACCCGCCAGTGAATTAACATCAAACTCAAATATATTACAACAATATAATTTTTTTGTAGTTTTCTCTAAAGGCATCTGATATAATAAACGCATTGCACTATTTTCTTACACTTTATTAAGCATTTCTTACATTTTCTTTTAATTTTGCACCTTAAATGTTAAGAGATCATTGTTAAGTGTTCATTGTGACTTTAGACTTATGTTTACATTTTAATTATTTGATTTTTCCATGGTTGTTGACATTTCTGTCTTAATAACTGATGGGACAATGATCATAGGAAGGTTAAGTTTAAAATAAAAATGTTTAAATATAACATATTCTTCTCCCGGTCCTCATTTTAAATGGGTCATAAAAAATATCAATAATTATCGATATCGACCGATATGAAACACTGATATCGTGATACAGTTTTCAGCCATATCGCCCAGCCCTACTAGAATGTCAATTTATTATTATTTATTACCATTTAATTTCTGGGGGAAAAAAACCTAACGTATGCAATTCCAAAAAAATAAAAAATAAATAAAAAAATATATGCACACTGCTCGAATGCACTATAATTTCATGGAATATTTAACAGTAATGCGGACTGAGGTACATTTGATTAAAAACAGACTCTCTCTGTATATATTTTTTCCGAATTGTAACAAGGTTCCTGGAAAGTGGTTAGAAGTGTAAAGCTTTCCACAATAAAGTTCTATTATGTTGTATTATTTATTGCATTAATTATCATCGTCAAGAGAATACAAACTGAACATTGCTCCAATGTTAAAGTAACACTCGGCAACATTTAAATTTTTGCTATATTGTGTCAAAGTAATTTTGGTCCAATTTTTATTTATTTATTTATTTTTTTTCCCCCCCCAATAATTAGTCAGCATTTCTATAATTCTGACATAATGTAAACACACCACAAGCCGAACCTCTTCACATGGGGGAAAACAATTATAATTACTTCAGTGCAACCGAGGCATTCTTAGCAACAACAGTTCTTCAGAAATGTTTAAAGGGCCAGTTTGTTAATTTCACAGCCCTCTGCTGACTGCTGGTGGTATTGCATTTGCACTATAAGAAAACTGAAAATCTTTTATCTACTCTCCAACAATCCCAGCTCCTGATTCTTGATTTTTATTAAAAGATAAATGTATATCCATGGACCTACACATTTGATTTGTCAAATATAGCTATCTACTAGCTGCGTAATCCCATGTTAGGTTTGCAAGGCATAAGACATTGAATTGGCTACCGTTGGTATCTTTGGTCAGTTTTTTCCCAGTTTTTCCCAGCTCTGTCTACTTTAAAAAAAAAAAAAAAAGTAAAAATTAAAATAAAATGAAATAAAAACCAAGAAGCAGGAGCTGGGATTGTTGGGGAGTAGATAAAATGTCTTCAGTTTTCTTATAATGCAAATGCAATTCCGCCAGCAGTCAGCAGAGGGCTGTGAAACTATCAACCTGGCACTTGAAACGTTTCTGAAGAACTGTTGTAGCTAGAAGGTGGTGGTGTCCGGATCTCGTCTTCATGTCACTGACTGCACGAAACCAGTCAGAAAGCTTTCTTTATTTCTGCCTAAAAGTAGGTCAGCGTTCCCAAAACAGGGAGTGGACCGTGAGAAAAGGAAAAGAAACAAACAAAAACCCTGAAAAGGAAATGTCCATCAACATGCTGTGCTTATGTTCACAGACAGAGCGTGTATAATTAATGCTTAAAAAAAAAAAACACACACACAAACCCACACATGCTAACTCGCACACAAACACAGACTTGGGCAATAAAGAAAATGAACATGGCGAGTACGAGAACATGAAGAAACCTACACCAATCTAAAAAGAAATACTATATATGAGTAAAGAAACACACACACGTTAAAAAAAAAAAAAAAGGCGGCACTTGTGAGCAGTGTAGGTTAAAGACGTTGGCTGTAGGTGGCGTCAGTGCATCACTACACACATACACACACACGCGCGACGTTTTTCTCCAACTGTGACCAAGCAAAAACAGCTGGAGAAAAAGGGACAGTAAATAAAGATGATGAAATAATTAAAAAACATTTCATGCTCCTGCGATCTTTTCCTTCGGCATCTCGACCAGGCAGAGAGAAGCAAAGCCGAGGAATGCAACATCGTCCAAAAACGGAAATAAGGAAGAAGAAAAAAAAATAAAGAAGAGGGGAAAAAAAAACACACTTAAATATGGGTTTCAGAGCTGCTGTGGATACATGGCTCGCTTCAGGAATTGTAATCAGGAGGGTCTGATATCGCTCGGAGCCAAACCACGGAATGATTGTGTTTCGTTCCTGAACTGATGAATGCATGACTGTAAATTAATGCTTGTTTTTTTTTTTTTTTAAAGGAGAAGAATAGCATCGTCTCCTGATGTCAAAAAAACATTGAATATAAATATAAAAGGAGGCTAGAACCCACGACTGGAGATCAAACCAGCAGCTGAGAGACACATAGAGAGAGAAAGAATAAGAGAGAGAGAGAAAGGAGATGAGATGGCGCGTATGAAGGTTGTGCTTTCGAAGCCCAGTGGGTGTGTGGTCAGTGGTCTGAGTCTGACTTAGAGGTTTGTAACAAGGCCCATGTCTTGGGTACACGGCTACAAAAAAAAAAAAAAAAAAAAAACAACATACTCAATGCTTTTCCTTCATAAATCTGACGGCCATGATGAGCTCGAGCAGTGCTGTAATTTCACCATCCTAAAATGTGTCTCAAGTGTGTGTACACTGATTTCTGAACCGTATGTGTGTATGCGTGAATGTGTGTGTGTGTGTGTGTGTGTGTACTAAGTGATCTAGCTCTCCCAGTCGGTGCACGGCAGCCCCTCGTCCTCAGACTCGGACTCGGGTGAGGCCTCTTTGATGCGCCGCAGGGCTTCGTGGATGCTCCTTGTCAGAGGGTCGCTGGATTCTGGACAGCGTTGTTGCTCTTGACGCCGCACCTTCTTGAGCTTCACGCCGCGCCGGATCTGAGCTAGGATGTTGTTCCCGTCGTCCTGGTCCGGATCCGGGGCGAGAACGCGCAGCTCGGCTTTGCGCAGGTGGAAACTCCCGCGCTTCAGGCTGGCCAGGACTTCGTCCATGGGGGACGACGCTGTGGACATAAAACCAGATCCCTGAACGATCTCTCATAATAACTCTCATAAATCTCATAATGACTTATAATAACCTCTCATTGTAACCTGCAGTACATTTATGTGGTACTGATTGCAGTAATAATAACACAGGACTAAATTTCTGTCGTCTCACCTCTCCTCCACTGGGACGACTCCAGAGACGACGTCTTCCTCAGCTTTTTGCGCGCGTTCACCAACTGGCTGCTGTCGAAGAAGCGAGCTGTGAACGGACCGAGAGGACTTTCTGCTTTGGGTTGGGACACTGGGCTGCTCTCGTGTCCCTCTCCCTGTCCTTGCCCGGGCGTGTCCTCCAGGGATGGAGGAGGAGGAGGAGGTGGAGGTGGAGGAGGCGGAGGCGGAGGAGGGGGAGAAATCGGGGAAGTGGACGAGTCCAGAACGTTGCGCTCTGTGAACAGGGGCAGGGAGGACGGTCCGAGCGTCTCCGGGATCGGCGGGATGTTTGAGGGTAGAGACATGAATCCTTCAGGCATCTGGAGCTCGGTGACGGCGGTGGAGTCTTTCAGGGAAGCCGGAGCGTCGTCCGTCTGCACGCTCGCCACCTGCGTCTGGGGCTGGACCGACGCCTTCGCCGTTGTTTGAGCTGCGCCGTTTTTCTTTCTAGCGTGCGCTAGTCGGAGCCGCGTGGACTTCAGGGTGACCTGCCCTGGGTAGCGCTACATGGGATGGAAAGACACATTAGAAATAAAAATATAATAATTTACTTGACTGGTGTTTTATGGAAAAACAATGAACCTGTTTAAAGCTGCGCAGTCTGTCCAATGTCTTCTGTCTCTCTTGGCTTACGCGTGTATTCCTCACCTCCTCTTCTTCTTCTTCATCCTGCTGCATGTATGGAAATGTACGTCCGATTCGTTAAGGTTAATTCTACTAATAATGAACATGCAGAAATAAAATTCTAATTTTAAATCTTTTAACAATTACAAAATCAGACATGACCCAAAAAATAAAAAATAAAAAAATTATCTAACACTCCTAAAGTGTTACTTTTGAAAAATCTGTTTTACAGGAATTTAATTAACACCTTCTGACCAAATCAGAATCACAGACATTGCAGTGACTTAAGATAAGAATAGATCTATAATCTTTTATATTTTAATAAAAAGAAGTAGCTGGTCTTCACCTGCCGCAAAGCATGCTGGGAGTCGGGGTCCTGACCGCTCTGGCGCTGCTGCAGTTTCTGGGTGTGATTGACGATGCAGATTTCCTGATTAAAAAAAAAATAAAATAATAATAATTTAAAAAAAAAGGAGTGTCATACTTATTAATAATTAAATTTTTAATTAAAGAACTAAGTACTTGGCATAATGATGAAGTCGAGTCACAGCAATACTTTGCGCTTACAAGTTTTTTTCCCCCAAATCTAATCAAATCAATCCAGGCTCTGCCTCAACTTCTTATTGAACTACGACGTCACACTGCAGTCGCTCAGACACGATCCAGATGCGAACTGATCTCTTCTACTCGCATTTACTCAAATCCACTTGCTATAACGGTTCTGGCCTCTCAAACTGACTGTCTCTCGTGTCGCAGAATAATCGGCCATGGTTTAAACCTTTTACAAACACAGCGAACTTTGAACCCAGTGACCGGTTACGACATATTTAGGGAACCACGAAGCTCATCGGGAACCTTTTGAGAAGCTCGAGATCTACACGCTTATCATAATTGTAGTTCGTTCAGTGTTCGGCAGCGGCACCAGTGCGCGAGTGTTTCCCAGACTCGGGTCTGATCTACACCGGTACCTTTTTGGTTTTGAGGTAGGCTTTCTTGGCGGTGATGCGTCCCCTCCTTGCCTCTAGCTGCCGCGTCCTCTGCTGCAGCTGCGTGACCTCGTCTCTCAGAGGCGCGGGAGCGAGGGACGCGTCGTCGGTGTCCCGCAGGGCGTCGGGACTTTCGTACGTGTCGTAGTAAACCACCTCGTCCTGCCTCTCTGCCCGCGAAACACAGAAGTAGAGGTTAGCGAGCTACGCTGCACAAAACTGACTACGTTACAGCTTTCCAACTAAAATTCCACACGTTCTCATTAACGGTCGTCATTAGTATTATATTTTCCTCATTCGGTCAGAACTTATTCACACTGAATGCAGGTTTTTTTTTTTTTTTTTTTTGTATTAACGTTATCTCTGTTTAAGGTTTATAGTCGATCACAGGTCATAATTTTCCAACGTTTGTGTACCTAGGGAAGAAAAAAAGAAAAAAAAAAAAAGGTAAATGAAACAAATTTATGGGTCAGCATCCTGTGTTTAATGGTATTTGGGTTATATTAAAAGATGTCTGGTGTATTTTACTGTCCAGCATGTGGTGCAAGTGAGCAGCTCAGAGCATGAGTCTCACACACACACACTCTCTCTGTCACACACACACAAAGATGTTGTTTAAAAACAGCTGCTGATGTGATGAGGGGCCTAATGAAACGACTCAAATCCTGCTTGATCATGACAGATCAAACACAAGCAGGTGATTAAAAAACAAAAAACAAAACAAACAAACATTAAATGACCCCCTTAATCACGTGACTAACCCGTCATCTGTCTGCGCAGGCTCTGCAGCTGCGCGGTCAGCAACAGCTCCTCGTACTTCAGGATCTCGAACTGGATCTCGTAGAGCTGCAGCTGCAGCTCGTAGTACAGCGCCTCTAACTGGTCCAGACGCGCCACCGCGTCCTCGCCACCCTGTAGCCCCTGCATCTGATGAGGGAACGTTAAAAAGTTCAGGGTGTTATATGCTCACGTACGTGTGTGTGTGTGTGTGTGCTGGGAACTCGTGTAGACGTGTCGTACCTCCTCTCGCAGTCCATGCTTCCTCTGTTCCAGGCAGATCTCTTTGGCACGCATCAGTTGCAGCGTCTCCTTGGAAACGGCATACTGCAGTCTCTCCATGCGCTCCACTGCTGCGCCCCACGCCGCCTTCCCGAACTTCCTCTGGTCGGCCCGCATGCGCTCGTACATCACTGGGATAACAACGTACGCCGTTAATCGATTCGTTAGTACTACGGTAAATAAGTGCTCGTCCGATACAGTTATATTAATAGTTATATCTCATAATGGGAGCATTTTCAAAAACCTGAACAAATATCTATAGATTGATACATTTTCTTGGTTAAGGCGCTTATGTGCAGGTGCAGCGAGACGGCTTCTGAAGACTTTCCTGAAACACGGACCCTGAGGCTCAACTTCCTGGAAGTGTTATCGACTGCTGAAGGTCTAGCGAGGAAAAACTAGCAGTGCTGTCAGGAACAGAAGGAGATATTCTCGGTCTGAATTAGCAGCACTGTTTTTTTTTTTTTCTTGTTTTCTCTGGCTACACTCAAAACACCACATGTTCAGGAGCATTACAGACTAGATATCTTTTTTCTCTCCTTACATAAAAAACATGGATCATCTTTAAACACAAGCAACACCTTGTTTTCTTCAGGAATCCCTGAAGAAAAACAAACAAACAAACAAAAAAAACTGATCATCTTATAAAGCCGCACGGCAAAATATCCGGTTCTTGTACGGAAACCAAGTATGGATTCGCTCTGGATTTCTCAACACTGTAAGGATGGAGCTGTGATCCTCAGTTCAAGCAGGCAATCATGAGGCTGTACACACACACACACACGTTTTAGCACGGTTTAAATACCTTTCTGCGCCCGCGCCGTGGTCTCGAAGTACTTGACAGTCAGGTCCTGGATCGACAGCACCGCCGTGTGAGCCTTCCTCTGCCAGTCCTCATCCTCCCTCCTGAGTGCATCGACCCGGCGTGGACCCAGATACTCCGTCTCCAGAGAGATCTGAGCAAAAACAAAAATAAAAAAATAAATAAAAATACACACCCACACGCATTAAAACACGGAGTTTCTCAGTATGTGCACTTAAATCCATCCTGTGTTGACCCTCACGATTTGTCAGGGACGGGGAATCACCAGGGACCCCCAGATATTATCACGATAACCCAGGTGCTGATTCTGTAAGTATCATGATTTCGGAAATATACTGATTTCCAAACAAGCTTAGCAGAAAAAATTTAAGTGGTAATACATAAATCGCCACAGAACAAATCACGATATAAACCTTCTAGGATCTTTTCTGGATGCACTTTGCTGCTCTGGCCATCACATTTTAATGTTTATTAATGCATGTACTTCTCCTGTGCGGTTTCAATGCCATGTTCATTAAAGTGAAAACAAAGAAATAATATGTTTTGGAAATTTAGACCAGGAACTCCATGCAGCAGCACCTGTATACGTCTTCACTTCCTGACTCTCACACACACACACACACCACGGGGTGCATTTTTCTAAGATGACGCAGAAAGCAGGGGAAATCATGACACACACACACACACACACACACACACACACACACACTGCTGGGTCTTGCTATTATTTGCTGAGCATAAATCTTAAGACCTCAGCACTACGCCTAAGCATTAAAGCCTGAGACTGTCACCTGCTTAGTGACCGTCTTTCTCCAGGCTGTAACTTGCGTAAACAAGAACACTTTAATTATGGGTCCCCCTGAGGGCTCGGACAGAGGTGGCCTACTTAGTAAATAAAGCCACGGAGAAGCTGACGGGCCGCATAGCACCAACAGGCTTCTACTAATCCTGACAGTTACTGGATTCAGAGAATTTTTTTTCTTTTCTTTTAGCCTTAGGTCAGTTCAATTATGAGGTCACCAACATGCGAGCAAAAACTTGCACCTGTCTCACGCGCGCAGACACACTATTTGGTAGTTTAGTGCATATGGTGGGATTTAGATGTGGATTTAGTGTCTATTAGAGCGGACTATTTGGTAGTTTAGTGCAGGGTGAGATATAGCTGTGGATTTAATATCTACTAGAACACATGATTTAGTAGTTAGTAAGCAGGGAAGTGGATTTCTATCCATCTATTAGAACATACTATTAAGGCCTTGTTCACACGGGCATTAAATTTTTGGATAAACGAACGAGCTCTGAACGTCCTGTATGTTTATGTTGTGTTCTGTAGTGCCGCTCGATTGACTTCTACACTGGCGTTCGTTTGTCTCTGTCTAACGACAGCCTGCAGCCCAAATTGTAGTTTGTGTGTTTAACCTGTAGGGGGCAGTGTGTCGGGAACTGGATATGAAAGCCATTTTATTTAAGGTGCCTCCTTTTAATATGGACCATTTTGCTATATTAGACGTCTTATTGTTTTGTAAAAATTCTAATAAAACTATTATATTTTTATATAATATATAAAAAATATTTTTAAAAATAATACGCCGACGTAGGGAGAGAAAAAAAAAATCGCCGCCGCTACTGGGTTCACCCTCTGACTGCACAACGTCGGATTAAAGGAAGTTTTTTTGTGGTTTATGAAGAAATTATTAAAAAAAATTTTTTTATAAAAATTATAAAAAATAATTTTTTAAGCATTTTATTTTTGCCTTTTTCCCGCATTTCCCTCTGTATAGCATGTAGGATCATGGGATATATCCGGAGAAAACGAACTAGACGCGGTTTCCTTGCGTTCGTTGGGATTTGAACGCCAAGAAAATTGGACGCTACGAACAGCGGAAAAACGGTCGATTTTAACGCCCGTGTGAACAAGGCCTTAGTGCGCAGGTTGTGGAGAGTGGGTTCTACACATGGCGCAGGTTGTGGAGAGTGGGTTCTACACATGGATTTGGCATCTATTAGAACATACTATTTACTGGTTTAATGTGGATGTTGAGATCTAGCTGTGGATTTAGTATCTACTAGAACACATTTTTTTAGTAGTTAGTATGCAGGGTGAGTTTTAGAAGTGGATTTAGCATCTATTAGAACATATTATTTAGTATATATTAAAGCACACTATTTAGCAGTTTGGTGTGCAAAGTTGGATTTGGCCATTTTAGCAGTTACTCCACCCCTTGTATGTTTTTACAGGTGCTCCAGTAGTAACAGCACAAAGCTGTCCACATCAACGCTAAACAGGGAACGCTGTACATTATGAAGGGGCGAGAACCAACTCAGTTCTATAAACCACCTACAAACTGCTGCAATCCAGCTTTAAATAACCCGAGAACTGCTGCAATGTTTTCTCCCAGACCACAATAAACTGCAGATGATGATCTCACAATCTTCTGTGATTTCCAAGGTCGTCCTGGTTCTAGATCAAATTCGTGAACAGAATGTATGAAAGGCCCTGTAGACTAAACATGAAATGTTAACGCCCTCGCTGCTCCAAAAGGCCGTGATTCAGTGGGGCATAGTTACTGAAGTAGTGACACGAGTCACACTTTTAGTGATAAATGATGAAATGTGTTTGAAACGTTTTTATCTGGCAAACGATGCTCATCTTGAGCAATGCTGACTCGGGACTTGGTCGCGAGGTCAATGAGCACGGAGCGATCGTGTTCTTACTGATGGAAAGGAACCAGACTTTGGGCTCAAAGTGTACTCGAAAACGATCCCAGGGCCCTAATGTGAAAACACGCTTCCAATTTATTTTTTATCTGTCTAGTTTTAAGTATTTATCCGATGCTCTTATAAGGCTCAAGGAGTATTTCACGGGTTTGAGGTGTTGCCATAGCAACAACCATAGCTAACAGAGCAGTCATTAAAGATGACGTTATAAGTCTGCTGTGTCACCACTGGAAATAAGTCTCCTCCCATGGAATGATATTTCTAAAAAACACAAAAAAATTTCTTTTTTTATTTTATTTGTAGGAACTGCACTGTACAATGTCTTTCCAAAACAGCACACATACATTTTACTACTTCTTTTTTTTTTTTTTTTCTGAAAGCATGCCTATTTAAAAACATTCCAAAAAACAATGGTGATATGATCTGAGATTTTTGACTGCCGTGCCTTAGAGCTGCATGAACTTTAAAACCGACTTTCTGCCCAGACTCGAGCACAAACACAGCTCTTCCTCGTTTATGTGTCTTCTTGGAAATTTTCACTGCAATCTCAAAGTGTGTGTGTGTGTGTGTGTGTGTGTGTGTGTGTGTGCGCGAACTTCCTAGCCCTAAACCTACACACCCATTCAGGGTTTCTGTATCCACATGGTTAAAAATACTCTAATGCAAAACAGATGCTGCTTAGGCCTATAGTGGATCACTAATACACACAAATCAAGTATGTCCTACATTGTGAGGACTTTCCATTGTTATTATAATTAATGCAGCTTAATTAATCCTTGACTACACCTCAATTTAACCAAAACCTTAACCGTGGTTAACTGAAATAAAATAAAACACTCAGTCTCTTTTTTTCTTACTTTTCTTTTTCTCTTTTTTTTTTTAAATAAAAGCTGAAATTGTGGGGACCATGAATGTCAGATATTCCAATTCTTTTGGGGACCCTCAAGTCCACACCACAATACATAAAAACATCACACAGACACAGTTTTAACTGTTGTCATAACTTCCACTAAGAGATTCGTTAACGCGAAAAGAGACGTCTTGAGAAAGCAAAAGTGAGAAAGTGAGATTTCACCCAAGTCTACTGAGTTTAGACGTGAGCTCACATCTCAGGAATCTTTTATTTGAGATGGCACAGACATGCAACATGATTGGCACCATGCTCTCCATTCTCTCTTCTTCTTTTTGTCCCCCCCCCCCCCAGCATTCCTTACATTCTCAGAATCAAACACGTTACTAAAATACAACAGTATCGAAAAGGTGGGGGGGGGGGACGACGACGACAAAACAAAACACAAACCCAAGATGATTTTCTGATGCTGAAAACAAAATCCAGGACTGTCATGATGTAGCAATACATACAAATTATATATATATATATATATATATATATATATATATATATATATATATATATATATATATATATAAAAATTTTTTGGTTGTTATGAGGAGGGTGATGATGTAATGAGGTTTCAAACGGAGGGCTGGGTAGTGATTATAATCATAACCATCTGCACAGTCCCGGTTTCTCCTCTTTAAGCCGACGCCTAGCTGCGGTCCTGGACACACACCGCTAGCCAACACAAACGCTAAATTATACATGAGTAACAACCACACGCCGGCATGGGGATGAGGAGAGCGGGATAAAAGAATAAAAAGGTAATGACGGGTGTGGACACAAAGGGGTTACATGAATTACTAAAGTAACAACACACACATTTATTTATTTATTTTTAAACATGGATGAGCAGCGATCTCCATGTCGACTATTATCGATAGAGATCCCTTGTTGATAAAAGGAGAAAATCGCTGACTGGATTTAGCGCGCACGGTAACTCGAATAACCACTGGTTACATCAGAGGTGAGCAGAAAAGCATCTCACATGGGTTACGAAATGTCGTTCCTTTTCTGAAAGTCAGCAAACTCGAAGGAGGAGGATACACTGTTCTGTCAATCATATCATCGCTACCCAATAATGTGCTTTTAACTCAGGAAACTGTTTATTGTTTTAAAGGTCCGATATGTTTATTCTTTAACCAAGTTAACACAGGTCTCGGAGCTCCTCCCAAGTGTGTCTTTTAACGGAGTCACACTTATAAAAAGTTATTTATAGAGCACTTTTAAACACGACACAGTCGACCTGTAAAACTGTACAAATCCTTAAATAGCTGCAGACATAGCAACGGACTATAGAAACAGACAAGAAACTAAAACTTTAATCCCAATAAAACAATAATCCGCAATAATATGTACACCCTCGCTGCATAAAATAAGCAATAAATACATAAACAAACAGGGAGGGTGGACTTATAGTGGACACTCTTATAAATACCAGGGTGGTTCATTCACCTGAACAGCAAACACAGGGAAAGGACAGAACAGACTCTTTCTGCTTTCGGAGCTCTAATGGAGACCTTTTTTTTTGGCCTCAGTCATCTTCTATGGGGTGGTCTAGTCTGGTCTGGTGAGGCAACGTCTCTACTGCAGACAGGAAGAGACTGGACAAGCTGATAAAGAAGGCCAGCTCAGTCCTGGAGACTCCCCTGGACACTGTACAGGAGGTGGGAGAAAGGAGGATGGATGCTAAGCAAGCTACTGCTGAGCCAGACATGCTCAAGGATGGGTGGGATCTTCTTATATGAGGTCACATTAGGGGCAAAACTTCATTGGCTTATTTAAACTCTGTGCCACACCACTTTTTTGAGTCAACTTAGGTCCTCTTTACAGATCATTGTTCTAATCATTTTCTTTCTCTGTGCATGCTAACAGGCTAGTCTGGCTTACTAGCATGTCACGTCACCTGATCGAATGCGTGGCTATTTGTTCCGGCCTCGGTGCGAGACCGTACGTGATATCTCTGCCTTGCCACATCTTATCCTACACATCTCTTATTCATGTTCTTGCTCGGGTCCCGTCAGAAATACGATAGTGGCGGCGCATTTCTTTGTCACTCGATAGCTCCGCCCCATAATGCCTCATTCTTAGGAGGGGGGCATGTATTCTCCCTGTGCCTCCACTACCCGCTGATTTCAACACTCATTCATCCTGTCAGACGTTCTTTCATTCATTCATTCATTCATGCGCTCGTTAGGTGGATCGGGTGCCATATGGTCAGGCTGGAGATTCATGAACGTTAGAAAAAGAGCCTGGGGTTTAGTGAGACTACTCTCACCTGGTGGGTGCAGGATACATAAGAAGGAGCGAGTTTTACTGATCGCAAGGAAGGATTTAGAAAAATCAGATTATGCAACAGTAAGTCGGTTTAACAAAATCAAGCAAGTTACAAGAGACACAGGAAACAGAATCACTCCTTTAAAGCGAGTTTTCACATCGGCTACGATTGATTTTGTACCCAAGAACGATCGATCTTAGATTCTGTTATCTCTTCTACTTCTATTCCATATAAATACACGAATATGAACACGTCAAGTGCGTTGCCTTCCTCATCCTCTCTATGCTGAAAATAACTCACCGCCATGTATAATTAGAGTTTTTTTTCCCCCATTAGAGAATAACGAATGTGTTTATTTTAAGGACATAATGACAGTGTATGCACTCTAACAGTTCAAAGAAGAAAAAAAAAAAAAAAACGGAGTAAAAGCTGGCAGCACAATGGGCTTTGTTTAGCCCCAAAATAGCAGGTGGTCACAATGTAAGCCGTTTACAGTTGACTGCCGATGGGTATCGGTGTTTAGATAAGGTATCTCTGATCGCGAGTCTGTGCGTGTACGTCCGTGTTATTGCTAACGCATGAGGTCGTGACGGCACGAGATCTCACACGCTGATCTGTCAGACTGACATGGAGGCTCGTGTCTATAAACTCCATCCCTCCGATTGACAATATGCAAAGCGCATGAAAAACTGCTGGATTAACACACACACACAGATGTATGTTTGCATTACACACACCTGAAGAGTAAGCATAGATTACGCTTCAACCGTCCACGTTAGAAAAAAGGGCCTTATTTGCATGCAGCTTGCCTACGGTTGTGTGTGTGTGTGTGTGTGTGTGTGTGTGTGTGTGTGTGTGTGTGTGTAAGTAGGTCAGGGTTATTAAAGTACACTAATACTCAGGTGAAAACCGAAATAAGCATCACTGACAGGCTTGAGTAGGATAGTTTCGGTTTCCTTGGAGACAAAACACATTCTCTCTGCTTGGAGGACGGACCAGGGTGGCGGTCACATGACCAGACTGAGGTGACTCGGCGCCGATTTCTAACCCTAATATGAAAGCGTGTCTTTTTTAGGTGGTCCTAGATCGGATATGCATCGGATACGTGGTCATGTGACTTTTTGCCTCCTGTATTCTGGTTGTGCGATTTTCTTCACTCCTTTTCCAAAGCGCACTGTTTCAGTGTCTGTAGCTGTAAAATAAACCTGTCCCAAAAAGCCCCCTTTTGAAACATCCATGTTTAGGGCCCCCGTCAGGGATTTCCCACCCATTTCCATGCTTTTCACACCCATGTTTCTGATAAACAAAATGGGAAGACAAATAAGGTCCCGAAATATTTTCAAAATAAACCATAAAAACACTGAGAGCGGAAGAAGGCTTGCTTAGCCATTAGCAGTTATCAGTAAACTAGACTTGTTTACAGCTGCCCGGAGAGTAGGACCAGGCACTGGGCAGGACCGGGCGGAGCCGAGCCTCTCTTGGTGAATGATGTCACGATACAGGGAAATCTGATTTGCTCGTGACAATGGAAGTGGAAAAATAGAAAAGCTATGAATGCAGGGTAAGAACGCCCCGAGAATGACTGAATCAGAAGTCCGGACTGAACGATCGTCAGATCACAGGAGTAAAACCCGTTAGTTTTTTCTTCGGCGAGCAGGCCGGGGTGTAAACGAGCTTTAAGCCCGTCGTCTCAGGCAGCACGGATCTTTATGCCAAGGTCTGCTGGCAGGATTCCTGACACAGAACAGCTCCCTGTGCCTCGCTGCTGCTAAGCAATAAGCTAACAAATCCACTACAGGAGACGAGGAATAAAAACATGAGGCCGGGGTTACGGTGGAGTGTGTTGCTGGCAGGCTGCTTAATCCACAGCAGATTCTGGAATAATCAGTCTGGACTGCGGGGAGACGAGGCGAATGCAGAGCTGTGACGCCGCGATGGAGTCTGACAAAACTCTAACGGAGTGTGAAGGGGACGGTGTGTGTGTGTGTGTGTGTGTGTGTGTGTGTGTGAGAAAGAGAGAGAGTAAAGTGAGAGGCAAACAGAGGGAAAAAAGTAGTAAAGAAACAGTAGAAAAATAAGAGGGAAGGCAAAAAAAGACTAGAGATAAACAAGAGAAGAGAGAGAAAGCAAGACAGAGAGAGAGAGAGAGAAAAACAGAGGCAAGCGAGACAGAGAGGCCTACAGACAACAAGAGAGAGAGAGAGAGAGAGCGAGCAACAGACTCACAGACAGAGACGGATAGAGGGAGACAGAGAAAAGAGAAAGACACGCAGGGAGAGAGAGAGACAGAACCAGAGAGAGAGAAAGACAGAGAGGCAAGCAGTCAGACAGAAACAGACAGAAACAGAGAGACAGGCAGTCAGAGAGAAAGACGGAGAGAGACAGAATAACAGAGCGAAAGACGGAGAGACAGACAATCACAGAGAGAAAGACAGAGAGAGAGAGAGAGAGAGATAAAGTACAACTAGTCGAGTACCACGAGTACATTTCAGAGATGCGCATGTTATTTACAGAAGCACAGCTTTACTTTGGTGCTACTGAATAAAGAACTTAAGTGCTTCAGTTTGTGAACGTGACTCGACCCCACGCAGGGTCACGACCCCGAGGCTAACAGACTCGTACGCTACAAAAACAGAACCTGTCGGACGAGCTTCAACGGCAGCACCAGCGTTCACAAAAGCTGTACTGTGTGTAGAGAAGAAAAAACAAACACGTATTTAAAGTTTGTGAAACTGCTTCGAGTAAAACAATGAGAGAAGAGAAAAAAGCGAGAGGATTCCAATAACGACACCGGATCCGTATAATCAGATAATGCGCTTGGCTTCCAGTCAATAAGAACTCACAAGGAGCTTGCTGTCGAGCACATCGACATGACAGGGCACCGTGTGCGCGCGCGTGTGTGTGTGTGTGTGTGTGTGTTAACTCCAACACTATAACTGACTCTGATTAGGATGAAGCCACCGGCACGGAGCCAGCAGGAGAACGCCGCTGATTCACAGCCTCGCAAGCGTCACACAATTTACTGTTCGAATCACAACTGACCCGTTCGACTGCGTTTATTTCGTCTGTACAGGGTTGTTTTAGATCCATGATGGACGTCCCGGAGATAGCAGCATCTTTTACAGACAGAGACGACACGAACAATAAGAAGGACCAGGATGACGTGATTAGAAATCATGTAGTCAGCTGTAGGAGAGTAAAAGCCACTCGGGACGGTGTATACAGCGTGTAAGAGCACACACACACACACACACACACACACACACCATTATAAATATGCAATATGTATAAAGTAATAGTTACGATTTAATGCACTTCACTTTATGGGTATCTCCCGTCTGCGTAAAAGTGGAATAACGCCTGATAATCTAAGCTTAATAAAAATTAAAAATGATCTTTTTTTTTTTTTATTGTGTGTGATGGTGAAAATGACAGCTGGTCAAAAAAAAAAAAAAAAAAAAACCTTGAACCTGCCTGGATTATCTAACCAGATAATCTGAGGGTTACTGTAGAATAATAACTATCGAATTCAGAAGGTCACACTGTTACACTTATGTATCACTCTTTCTCTCCCTCACTCTCTCGTTCACACACTTCTATCCTGTCTCTGTTAAGTCTCACTCTCCGCCTCGTCTGTGCCTTCTACCCCACCCCTCTCTCTCTCTCTCTGTCCCAATCCCCAGTCACACACTGCCCTTAATATAATTATCCCAGTAGCTTATGAAGGTCACCATGGCAACCTGGCGCAAGTGGGGCAAACAGGAGGTCATGACCACCACTGATTAAACAACGCATCCTGAAACTAAATTAAAGAGAGAAATCTGTAAGGAGATCAAAGTTTACAGACAGATACATTACACAACCAAATGTGCGATCCAGTCGTCACATCATGTTCAAAAGAAGAAAAGCTTGTATTTTACAAGCTTCTCTGGCTTGGGAGAAATCAGCGCTTTTACATCGAAATAGAAATAGAACAAAAGTCTCATTGCAACAATTAAAAGTCGAATCTAATCAATTCGAGTCTACCCATGATTCACAGTTGTTCAAACATTTATTAAACAAAATAGTATGTAAATGATGAGGAAATGCTCAAAACACTTATCAAAGTAGAAGTAGTCCCACACATTTCTGCAGATATGAACAGACCGTGGTTCTATATAGATGCAAACAAATACAGATGTGCGGGAGAAATGAGGCGGCCTCACCGGCGTCGGGAGGCATGATGATAGAAAATAACTGTGCTGTAAAGCTGTGCTGATTGTGAATAATCCTAATAGCCCCAACAAAACAGAGTTGACAGTCCAATACAGTGGAAAACAGCTCTGAGACAAAATGGTGTCCGAGATTCCAAAGGCGTAGAGACAACATTTCACTGTTCCTTTGGCACGATTGCGGTTTTTGGCCATGATAATGGCAGTGTGGGAAAAGGGGACAGAGATTTGTCACAGTCAAGTGGATCAGTATGCTTTACACATATTACACATATTCGTGTCAAATAGTGATGCGCGGGTCGTCTGGTAACCCACGGACCCCGCGGGTCGGGTTGGGGCGGGTAAAGAAATTGTCACTTTATTTGCGGGGCGGGTCATTAAAAACAAAATTAAATTTAAAAATCCCTGTATGTTGCGTTCAATTCCGCTGCCAGTCACAACAAAAACAAAGAAATAAAAGTGAAGATGGAAACCGAGGTGCGGGAGAAATTGAGGTTGGGAATTTACATTATTTAATGGTCGCGGGGGCGGGCCGTGGCAGGTTGTAAAAATAGATACAGTGGTACGGGGCGGGCTGGGGCGGGCCAAATAATTTCATCAAAGCGGGACCCGCGGGTTGGAAAAATAGCCGACCCGCGCATCACTAGTGTCAAAGGCTTATAAGACTCATTTTGTCAGGAGACTTAAGAACAAACCCGACTTACGAACGAACGTGCTCCAGGATCAGAACTTGCACACAAGTCGGGGACTACCTGTACTATTTTGTTTAATAAATACAACTGAGAATCTGTTTCATTTGATACTACATAAAAAAGGTTAATCTTTCCTGTCTGATTATTCTCATGCAGCTATATTTCTTACAGGTTTAAAAATATTAAAAACAACTAAAATATATCCAATGTAACTGTGTGTTAGAGAGTGTTTAAATGTAATATCTTGTAAGAAGTGATAATCGTTTGCTTCCTGCGAATCCTCTGCTCCACACTCCGGTCCAGCAGGTGGCACTATTGCCACCAACCGCACATACTGCCAAAAGAAGAAGTGCAGAATTGTGTGTATTTTTTTAGGAATCTGTCGGTTTTACACTGTTTAAGGTTCCTCAACCGAAATCATTTCAAAAGTGTGAATCGAAAACTGATCCAACGATTCAGTAAATTTACCAACAAAAGATCGATTAAATTGCATAATCGATTACATACGGTTTTATTGCTTCATTACAATATACAGTTCAAAATGTGATCTATGACAGGATGCGCACAAGTATTCACCCCCCCCCCCCCCATCCCTTTTCACATGTTACAACCTGTAACTGAAACTATAAATAAATAAACAAATACAAAAAAAGGGGGGGGGGGGCAGCGCAACATGCTCAGCTCATTCAATGAGAGTGTGTATTAAACTTGGATTGGGTTTGTACACAGGTTTGTTGGTGTACATTCTTAAATATTTATAGTGTGAATACGTGTGTGTGTGTGTGTGTGTGTGCGTCTGTCACCTTAATTTGCTGTCGGCGCAGCATGGCGAGCTCTCGCATGTCTCTGAAGGGCTGCAGCAGGTAGTGGTAGAGTTCGGTGGTGGCCTCCACCAGATCGCTGTACGTCTCGTCCTGCTCCGAGTACAACTGCAGGAGCTCCACCATGCTCTCCATCCCTCGCTGCTTCTCCAACAGCTACAGAGAGAGAGACAGAGAGAGAGAGAGAGAGAGAGAGAGAGAGAGAGAGAGAGAGAGAGAGAGAGATTTTCCTTCATATACAGTAGTTTCATTTGGATTTGTTTTTGCTTGCTTAGAATCATCACATTGTGTAAAAACTGAAAAACTTCTATTACACCTTACGTACAAGACATCTGCGTATTGCTTAGTGTGTGAGATAAAACTGGTGCGGTTAAAAAAAAAAAATCTAATAATTCTTTTTTTTTTTTTTTTTTTTTTAGCTTTTTGGAAACAGCAAATTAAAAAAAATATATATATATCTAGTGAGAAGTATCAAGACGCTAACGAAACCATGACTAAAACTTTAATTCATACCTGCTTATTGCATATATTTAATACGTATTTATTGTGTTAAATTTCCCCAACGTTTATATATATATTTTTTGTGATGAGCTAAAACAGTCACTACACAAGGCACCAGCGATCGCCAACAGCGGCTCATGTTTGACCAGGATTAGCCTCGTCTCTCTGCTGGATCATCGATGACTACGAATCTCTTCTCCCTTTTGTTGTGGGCGTAAACTGATAAAACTGCTTTCAGGGTTTTTGACCTCGTGTGTTGTTCCGTTCCCATGACGAATGGTTCGGTTTGACATCCAGTCCGAGTTCACACGCGAGAGCGCCGCAGTCACAGCTCAGGAATTAAACAAAATAATAATAACACAACAAAAACAAATAAACAAACACAGAGTAAACACAGTGGGACAGATATGGTGGTGTTTTCACAGTCTAGTGGATCATGATAATAAAAAAAAAAATCAGCACTGTAAAACACGCAACTAAAAAAAAAAAGCCTTAGATGCACTTTTGGTGTGAATTAGTCATTCTTAAGCTTGAGCTCTCTCTCTCTCACACACACACGCGCACACACACACACACACGCTATGGTGTAGCGCTCAGAGCTCTCGGAGAGGAAACACTGGCTGATTCAGCTCCAACACTGCTTCCTCTGTTTACCTTAGCCGCTGGCCGCCGTGGAGAGGAGGAGCTCGCCGCCCGGCCGTGTCAAAGGTCACCTGGGGTAGAGCCAGTCGCGCCTCGCTTGTACCTCCTGACTACTTACCAGTGGGTATGTAACTCCCTCATATGCCCCCATGAGTATCGCGTGTCCTCGGTGAACCCTTAAATAGGGAGGTGTGCCCTCTGTGCCTGTCAGTCATAACGAGGAGGCGTGGCCTATGTACATGCTCGGGAACACGTCTAAAGTCGAATGTGTTTTCTGTAAGACTTGTTTAAAATTAAATATTATTTAAATTATTATGACACTACTAGCGTTAATACGCATCGATGACTGGAATAAAGTTTTTAGAAGTAGTTAAGGGGTTAAAGCTAAATAATAATAATAATAATAATAATAATCTGGGGATCTTTAATGTAATCAGTGTTACAATTACAATAGTGTAATCATTATTATTTGAGGTTGAATCTGACACCTTGTTTACACTAAGTTGTCCTTCTTTATTTCGTCGTCAGACAAATACACTCCCCTGTTCGGTAATCGGAGAGAGAATCACAGATGAGAAAGCAATTATCAAAGCAATTCCTGTGAGGCCAGCGTTTCAGACGTGAAGCAGGACGTCCCACCTTCTCACCATGAGAAAACGTTCCTCCTTGATGGTATCCAAGAGACTGGTTTTGGTTCCTCCAATGCTTGAAACAAAGTTATTGAAAGAGCGAGTTCTGACAAAATCTCTTTTATTCTCCTTGATTATATTTCTGAATGAGAAATGTACACTCAGTGTTCTGTACCACACCTGTATCTTTATTCTACTAACTCACACTTAGATTGACTTTTGATGTACAGTAGATTTACAGCATCAAAAAAAAAAAAAAAAAAAAAAACTCACATCAAACAATTATGCATCCTGGAGAATGAATTGGATCCAGGACACACATCCTCACATCTGCGCTTCACCTGTACCTGACCTGCCTGAACACGCAGCACCGAATACACCTGCGCAAACATTAAACATTCCCTAGGCAATAAAACGTAGCCCATGTTCGATAAACCATAAAATGACCTCCATTAGGGTGATAAATCACGATATTATTACCCAGAATGCACTGTAAATCCAATTTATAACCGATGTACACCATTACGTACAGTATAGTGTTTTGTTTTACCTGTATTAAAGTGTCTAATCATAATATGATTCGTGTTCAAATCAAACCGGGATTTGTGATAAAATAAAAAAACTACCAAACTGAAATAAAAAATTTAAATTAAATTGAATACTCATTATTGATTTTTAAATTATAATTCCAGGTTAGACGTAACTGGCGCCGTTCGTGTTTAAACCATTACATTCAGTATCTTTAACTGTATACAAGTCTGAATGCATCCAAGTAGGTGCGTTTTTATTATTATTATTATTATTATTATGTTGTATACCACTAGCCTGCACTCCATAGTTGTTTACTCTGACTGTGTCACATGAAGGAGTCACATGAAGCTGCGAATGCCAGCCGAACCTGGAGCAGAAGGATGTGGTCACTGAGACCTGAAACAAATAAACAAGATCCATCTGATTGACTTCATTATTAGTGTCCTCCCGCGGACATCGTTACCCAATTCAAGACCGTCTAGACTGATTACACAACACTTCCTACATACATAACATGTTGATGTCTGGCTCATTTTTATTTGTATACGATGAACAAAAACAGACAAAAAAAACCCTCAAAACTCACTACTTTGAAGACGCAAAGTTAGATAAAGTGTCTCCAAAACACATCATAACCCAACTTACATAATCATAACTCAAGTTAACAGATTAAAATTTTATAAGTCAACGGCTTTGTAGTGTAACGGTTTACAAAACTCCCAGGCTGTATTTCTTCTCACTCTTCTTCTTTGTCTTTCGGCTGTTCCCTTTCAGGGGTCGCCACAGCGAATCATCTGCCTCCATCTAACCCTATCCTCTGCATCCTCTTCTCTCACACCAACTAACTTCATGTCCTCTCTCACTGCATCCATAAATCTCCTCTTTGGTCTTCCTCTAGAACCTCTACTGCCACCTCTCCTAAGCACTTCCACACCTCCACAGGTATGTCATCAGGACCAACAGTCTTTCCACTCTTCATCCTCTTCAGCACCCTTCTCACCTCACTTTTACTAATATTTGCTACTTCCTGCTCCACAAGTCACCTCTTCCACTCTTCTACTCTTTGTTCTCTTTCGTTTTCCTCATTCATCAACTCCTCAAAGTACTCATTCCATCTTCCCATCACCCTCCTGGCATCTGTCAGTACATTTCCATCTCTATCTTTAATCACTCTAACCTGCTGCACATCCTTCCCATCTCTATCTCTCTGCCTCGCCAACCTGTACAGATCCACCTCTCCCTCCTTACTGTCCAGCCCAGCATACAAGTCCTCATATGCTCTTTGTTTGGCCTTTGCCACCTCTACCTTCACCTTACGGTGCATCTCCCTGTACTCCTGTCTACTCTCTTCAGTCCTCTCAGTGTCCCACTTCTTCTTAGCTAGCCTCTTTCCCTGTACTGTATACACTCCTGGACTTCCTCATTCCACCACCAAGTCTCCTTGTCCACTTTGCCCTTACCTGATGATACACCAAGTACCCTCTTACCTGTCTTCCTGATCACATTGGCTGTAGTTGTCCAGTCAACTGAAAGCACCTCCTGACCACCCATAGCTTGTCTCAACTCCTCCCTAAAGACTACACAACATTCTTCCTTTCTCAGCTTCCACCACATTGTCCTTTGCTCTGCCTTTGTCCTCTTCACCTTCCTCACCACCAGGGTTATTTTACACACCACCATTCTGTGTTGTCTGGCTACACTCTCCCCTACCAACACCTTGCAGTCACTGATCTCTTTCAGATTACAACGTCGACACAAGATGTAGTCCACCTGAGTGCTTCTGCCTCCGCTCTTATATGTCACCTTATGTTCCTGCCTCTTCTGGAAGAAAGTATTTACTAGTGTCATTTCCATCCTCCTTGCAAAGTCCACCACCATCTGTCCTTCTACATTCCTGTCCTGAAGACCAAACCTGCCCATCACCTTTTCATCATCTCTGTTCTCTTCCCCAACATGTCCATTGAAGTCTGCACCAATCACAACTCTCTCACCTCTGGGGATGCTCTGCATCACTTCATCTAACTCACTCCAGAATGTCTCCTTCTCTTCAAACACACATCCTACCTGTGGAGCATAACCACTAACAACATCACCCCTTCAATTTCCAGCTTCAGACTCATCACCCCATCTGATACTCTCTTCACCTCCAGGACATTCCTTACAAACTCCTCTTTCAGGATAACTCCTACTCCATTTCTTTTCCTATCCACACCATGGTAAAACAACTTGAACCCTGCTCCTAAGCTTCTGGCCTTGCTACCTTTCCACCTGGTCTCCTGGACACACAGTATATCCACCTTCCTCCTCTGCATCACATCAACCAACTCTCTTCCCTTCCCTGTCATGGTCCCAACATTCAAGGTCCCTACTTTCACTCCTAAACTCTTGCCTTTCCTCTTCTCTCTCTGCTTTCGAACACGCCTTCCTCCTCTCCTTCTTCGACCAACAGTAGCCCAATTTCCACTGGCACCCTGTAGGTCAACAGCACCAGTGGCGGTCGATGTTAACCCGGGCCACGACCGATCCGGTATGGGAATTATATTTCTGATTCGCATCATTGATTTGGCAAATGTTTTACGTCGGATGCCCTTCCTGACACAACCCTCTGCATTTATCCAGACTTGGGACTGGCACAAGAAGGCACTGGATTGCGCCCCCCCCGCCATGGTTGCATTTGTATTTCTTCTCACTCACTATTCATAAAGAAAGAAAGTATTGACGGTGTGGGAAAGAAACAGCCAATCAGAATTTACCATGCCAGATTTACGTGTTGCCAGATTGGGAATGACTCCAGTAATCTGGCCACTTTTATTTCCTTTGATCTTGGGATGGTAATCAAAAGTGAAAGAACATAATAATATACTGTAAACAGTTGAGCTACAGTAGAAATTCTAGAACTTACATAATTATTTTGTGGGTTTTCAGTTTTTGATACGGTTACAGATCTGGCAACCCTGTGTGGGCAGCCCTCATCGAGCAAAAATATAATTATAGTTGTACTGAAAAACCACTTTCTCTCAGTAATGAAGGCCAAATATAACGGCGCACTTTGGCAGTAAAACGGTATTTCATGCTGTGATGAAACTTTGCAGTTAATCCACTGTCCACATCCGTTGCCCTATTGTGATCATTAATTTTCATCATTTTTGTTGTTGTTGTTGTTTGCTTAATTAAACTATTTCAGCTCCAGCTAATGTGTCTTGTGGCCATTAATAATCAAGGATTAATCAATTATTCATTGTTAGCATTTTCAATAATCTGAATGACTTTATCCTTCCTTTCAGAGGAAGCACTGAAAGTACTAATTATTTATTCATGGAAATTCAAATGATTTAATGATCTTAACCCTGGTTCAGATGCAGTGTTTCTCTTTTGCACTGATCTCCAATCAGCTGAATAACACAACGTCTAAAGCACAACGTGAGAAAGATTACTCTACACGCTCAAACTCGTTTAGGTCTCAGTGCTGGAGTTTTCTTCCACCTGTTTTTATTCAAATTTTTATTTTGCATGTGAATAAACCTGAATGGACACCAGAAACTCCAACAAGCAAACAAGCATCTATATATAAATACATATAGTGGGTACGGAAAAATAATCAGACCACCTTAAATTTTTACACTCTTTGTTATATTGCAGATATTTTCTAAAATCATTTAACCCTATATTGACAGAAAAACACAGAATTGTTGACATTTTTGCAGATTTATTAAAAAAAACACTCGACACTCATATTTAACTCAGGTGCTGTCCATTTCTTCTGATCATCCTCGAGATGGTTCTACACGTTCATTTGAGTTCAGCTGTGTTTATTTATACTGATTGGACTTGATTAGGAAAGCCACACACCTGTCTATCGAAGACCTAAGAGCTCACAATGCACGTCAGAACAAATGAGAATCATGAGGTCAAAGGAACGGCCTGAAGAGCTCAGAGACTGAATTGTGGCAAGGGACAGATCTGGCCAAGGTTACCAAAAAAAAAAAAAAAAAATCTGCTACACTTAAAGTTCCTAAAAGCAGAGTGGCCACCATAATCCTTAAATGGAAGACGTTTGGGACGACCAGAACCCTTCCTAGAGCTAGCCGTCCGGCCAAACTGTGTTATCGGAGGAGAAGAGCTGTGGTGAGAGAGGTAAAGAAGAACCCAAAGATCACTGTGGCTGAGCTCCAGAGATGTAGTCGGAAGATGGGAGAAAGTTGTACAAAGTCAACCATCGCTGCAGCCCTCCACCAGTCGGGGCTTTATGGCAGAGTGGCCCGATGGAAGCCTCTACTCAGTGAAAGACACATTAAAAAAACACCTGAAGGACTCCAAGATGGTGAGAAATAAGATTATCTGCTCTGATGAGACCAAGATAGCACCTTTTGGCATTAAATCTAAGCAGTATGTGTGGAGAAAACCAGGCAATGCTCATCACCTGTCCAATACAGTCCCAACAGTGAAGCATGGTGGTGGCAGCATCATGCTGCGTGGGGTGTTTTTCAGCTGCAGGGACAGGACGACTGGTTGTAATCGAGGGAAAGATCAATGCGGCCAAGTACAGGCATATCCTGGATGAAAACCTCCAGAGTCTGGGCTGATGGTTTACCTTCCAACAAGACAATGACCCTAAGCACACAGCTAAAATAACGAGGGAGTGGCTTCACAACAACTCTGTGACTGATCTTGAATGGCCCAGTCAGAATACATCCTACATACATGTAGTACACAATGTACAAAAGTCTTCGACCAGACTTTTAATGTAAGTTATTTATTTAATGTACTCCCTGTGCCTGAACAGTTTCAGAGGAATGTTTTTTTCCACCCGTGTGAGCTCACAGACGCCCCTGATTGGCTGTAGAGCCGTGATTAATGTAGGAGCACTAAGTACCGCTCATCCTTCCCCTCTGAGAGAGCTCGGCCAATCAGCTCTCTCAAGACCTAGAGGTTACAGCATCACCCGGGAATTGAACTCGCGATCTACAGATGATAAGGCGACAACTTTACCACCGCGTCACCCGGAATCACACACTACTAGACGTGACTATTTTTTTTCCCACTAAACAATAATAATTTTAGAAGGTAATGTCTTCATCAGACCACCCTGTTGTTGATTACTTCCCTGTAATCGCGTACCTTACACGTCTCTTCTCCTGCATCCGGACACCAGGGTACAGGAAGTGAATACAGCCTCGCTCTAACTAGAGTTGAACTGACAGGCAGAATATAACTGAGGACTTTTCTTGTAGCAAAAGATTCGAGTATCACTTTAGAAATATGGTATATGTACAGATAAAGTTTTTTTTTTTTTTTTAACTAGCATTACATCATAAGCGCTAACTCGCTTATCCAAATTATGGGAGTTTCGACTTCGCCATGTTTGACAGATGAAGTAGGAAAACTAAATGACAACAAATGAACACGTCCCTCTGTTGTCTAATTTAAAGCTAATACTCGAGTTATATGTTATAACTCATTTAAAAGTAAGAAAGTCTGGTTTCCGAAGCTGTGAGCGGCCATGTTGATTTGACATCACTCTGGAAACGTCATAAACTCATACTAGGCCTGGGCGATAAAACGATAACGATATGTTTCGCGATAGACACGTGATCGATATCAATAAAAAATGTGTTCAATAGAACGTTCGATATTGTATCGAGAGACAAGATGGCGTTGACATTGGCACCCGCCCACCCGCCAAATGCGGGTAAAATTCGGCTGTAGCGGGTAATAACTTTAGTCTCACTGGCCACATTGGCGGGTAGTTTATTCTTTGGTATGACAATTATGTTTGCATCAATATGCACAAATAACATCTATAATATTACTTGCTTTGTGTGTGAGAAACTGAGGGATGGAGAAAAATTGTATTCTTCTTTTACTGCATTCAGTGCACACGACACATATAGTATTCAGCGCGGTATTGCCCCCTGGTGGCCCGCCAGTGAATTAACATTAAACTCAAATATATTACAACAATATATTTATGTTGTAGTTTTCTCTAAAGGCATCTGATATAATAAACACATTGCACTATTTTATTACACTTTATTAAGCATTTCTTACATATTCTTTTAATTTTGCACCTTAAATGTTAAGAGAGAATTGTTAAGTGTTCATTGTGACTTTAGACTTATGTTTACATTTTAATTATTTGATTTTTCCATGGTTGTTGACATTTCTGTCTTAATAACTGATGGGACAATGATCATAGGAAGGTTAAGTTTATAAATAAAAATGTTTAAATATAATATATTCTTCTCCTGGTCTTTATTTTAAATGGGTCATAAAAAATATCAATAATTATCGATATCGACCGATATGAAACACTGATATCGTGATAGTTTTCAGCCATATTGCCCAGCCCTAACTCATACTGATACTTACTGTATAAATACTTCAAACTGTGGGTTCACAGCAAAAGGTCCATAAAAATATCCTTTCAATATCCCTTACTTGGGAGAAACTACTGTTCGCAAGTTTTGCTACAGTCAGTGCTGGTACTGTTCTTAAACAAAAATGTAAAACAAATTTTTTTTTTTTTTTTAAAGAGTCAAACATGATCTGCACTACAGTTATATTAAAACTCCTGGTGGCTGCACCGTCTTATCAGCGCTTTCCGTTTAAGGCTCCTGTCTCCACAGTCACTGTTGTGCACAAAAGAGAAACAGTGTGTTCCTGGTGCTGAAACAACTAACAGAAGAGCATGAACACAAGTGTTTGGATTTTTGTAAACAACATTCATAGTGATAATCTAATAAGGAAGGTAAAAGTTTCTTAAAGGGATCATTATCGGTGACGAGACACAGATTCATCACTACGAGCCTGAGAATAAACGGTAGAGTCTGGAACGGAAACATCCTCCATCACCGACCGGGAAAAAGTCGATCATCAGCTGGAAAATTCATCAACGCTCACGGTTTTATTGAATTCTCAAGGGCCAGAAGTATTGGAACAATCAGGAAAAAGGTTCAACAATCAACGGTGCTCGCTACAGTGAGACGCTTATTGAAGAGCTGAAGTCTCGACTTGGGATTAAACACGGTGGACTGATATCCGAGGGTGTCGTGATCTTGCATGATGATGCACATTGTCGACACTTGGTTTTGAGGTGTTAAATCATCCTCCATACTTAGACATACGAGGACTAAGCTTTATTTCTGATGACGAAGTGAAGACGGCAGTGCATTCGTGGCTCAGAGCTCAGCCTAAAATATTTTTATAATGAGGGAATACGAAAGATTTTTGACGGATGGACAAAGTGTACTTAAATGTCAAAAAAAAAAACTATGGATTTGTCTTTCCTAAAAGTTAATTTAAATAAATTCTACTGCTAAAAGGCGGATCATTTTTGATTTACCCTCGTACAAACCTATATCAATAGCTACATTGCTATATCAAGTCTATATTTAGGAAGGCTTTTTTAAGTGCAAAAAATAAAATAAAATAAAAAAGCAAACCATAAAAAGTGACAACTGAATACAATAAAACAATAATCACAAAGCCGTTACACGCGTTTCTCTTCTTTTTCCAGAACTGAGGCCGACCTGACTGCATAGAAAGTCACAATGGACAGTGTCACGGCGTGCGCCTGTGAATTCCATGCCAGCGGGGCACTACCCACCGGACCTGCACGTGCATAACATTCCTTCTCTTTCTTTTCATCCTCCCTCCTTTAACCTTTTGCCTACATAAATTACCCTCTTCCCCGTAAGACCTCGCCTCGTGTCCGTGCTTCACGGTGCCGCCCGTGCAACATGGGTCGAACCCGTTACAACAGGAATTAAATCTCAGACAAACACAAACCCTGTCCAGACTGCCCTGTAATCTACCTTCTGTTTTGCATTTACATCAATGCTCTGTATTGTTCTAGCATTTCATCATTTCCTGTATCCATTCCTTTATTTTATTTTATTTATTTTTTTTACCCAAAGAAAATCAGACAAAGCGTTTCAGACAGAGGAAGCGGAGACAAAGTTCGTGTGTCCAGTTTGTTCGGTTACACGAGTCCAGGTAGCGTCTCTGCGCTAACCACAAAAACATGTTGTTTGCACACGTCGAGGACGTGTTGATGAATGAAATGCGATGATGTCACCTGTTACTTAAGCTGCCGTTTTTTTTTTTTTTTTTTTGTCCTGCAGGTTTTGCTTGTTGGGTGAAAAAAAAAAGGCAGATTGGAAAATAAAAAGACAAAAAGAAAGAAAGCGTGTTTTGTTTCCAGTCTCGTTCAGGAGCTTAGCTGATTAACTCACGAATTTAAACGTCTCATGTAGACTCGTGAATGTGTGTTAGAGTGGCATTTTTTTTTTTAATGACACGCTGTCAGATGACTGGGCTTTACATCATACGGGCTCGTGACCTCACGTTCCATTTACACGTCAGCAGGAGACTGCGACACACGCTTAGCCATCCGTATGACTCATTCGCGCACTTGTGCTTTTGTTGCCTTTTTGAAACGGTATCCGCGTAAAATGGAGAGCGTGAGAGAGCAGCTTCTCGCGAGTCATTCACGCTGCGCTCACAGGACGTCGTGTAAAGCTTCGAGTGGATTTTGGGAAATAAAAAATACTGAAAAATCGAACGTGATGAAATGTTTACGGTTAATCAGATGTGGCTCGGTGAGTGCTTTATGTGGGAGCTAATCTTAGCCGATCCCACAACAGCGGCTGCCATGAGAGACACAGAAACAATCTGAAACAGTCATACGTCATCAAGGCTGAACCAGACACAGACCTCTGCGCTCTCTCCCTCTCTCTCTCACACACACACACAGGTCCTTTGTAGTTCTCTCAGAGGTGGACCGATCATAAATCCATTAGCCAGGCTTTCGTGGAAGTAAAACTCCTGCATGCTGCGTGAAACCTATCTGACGAGGATAGGGGAAAAAAAAAAAAAAAAAAAAAAGGTTTCGCTGACTCCAGATAACAACATGCTGAGCTAGCTAGCTAGTTGTGCATGTATACAAAAAGACGCAACGTAATACGATCATTTAGCACATTAACCGGGGGAAAGGGGGAAAAAAAGGCAGCAAGTTAGTTTTTATCTATTGACCTGTAGAGGGCGCTCCTTACACTGAGAACTGCTGATTAGTCTTTTGGTAAAGTTGTGTGTCAACATTTGCATAAAAAGTCCCAGAAAAAAAATCTGCAGAATTTAAATAACTTACGAATGTCTTTCTAATTGAGTGTGTATGATGATTAACCGTTAGTGACGTTGAAATCATTTGATTACTGGAAAATATGCGGCGTTAGTGAAAATTATTCCTCTTTTACCGTAACAACTCGCTCACGTTTTCAAATACATTTGTATTTAAAACTTTTTTCTTTAACACGATTTTATAGGAGTCGTGTGTTTTAATCTTTTACGCAACTTTGCATTATTTGTTTCACGAGGGTGAGTCAAAAATTATCCGCACTTCTTCTTCTCCATTGTCTTTCGGCTGTGCCCTTTCAGGGGTCGCCACAGAGAATCATCTGCCTCCATCTAACCCTATCCTCTGCATCCTCTTCTCTCGCACCAACTAACGTCATGTCCTCTCTCGCTGCATCCATAAATCTCCTCTTTGGTCTTCCTCTAGACCTCCTGCCTGGCAGTTCCACCCTCAGCATCATTCTACAGATATTCTCGCAATCTCTCCTCCGAACACGTCCAAATCACCTCAATTTGGCTTCCAAAACATCTAACATGGGTTGACCCTCAGATGGACTCGTTCTTGATCCTATCAATCCTGGTCACTCAGGCTACAGAATTAATTCCAATTAACTTTTAGAAAAGACAAACATCCTTTTTTGACATCATTTCCTCGCTTTTCGATACACCTTGTCGGTCAACAAGCTTTCGTATTCTCTCATCATGAAATGCTTTAGGATCTGAGCCGAGTGCCAGGAATCCACCTCGTCATCATCAGCAGTGGATCTTCATGCTCGTAGAGCTGCTTTCAGGGGAGCAAAGTTTCTTAAAAACACACCATGACTTCTTCAGAAAACAGAAACCACTTGCATCTTCTATAAACACTCGTATTTTGCAAGAATATCGCTTCTTTTTCTTCTTTTGCATTTAAGAGCAGGTGATGTTAATACCGCCACCTACTGGACTGGAGTGTGGATCAGAAGACTGGCACCAAAAATAACTCCCCAAAAAACAAAAACAAACATCAGATTATCGCTTTGTTCAAGACGTGACACTTGTTCAACCTGTTCAAAATGTAAATAAATCAAGCAATAATCTAAAAACAATTACAATGGGCAAAATTTTAATTGAACTCACTGATCCATCTGTGCTTCACAGCTCTAGACACGATGCATTTTTCTCAAATTATATGTGGAATGTCTACGAAACAGGTTCCTATTAAGCGTCGTTCTTTCATCAGCCTCTTGTTTGAGGTTAATGAGACAAAAACCTGCATCTTGTCTTGCAACTGGAAAACCCTTAAGGCCTCTGCGCTGAAGATTTTCCAGTGTTGGAAAAGTTTTGAAGTGGATCGGGAGGAAATTACGCTCTGGATTTAAGTGGTTTTGTCAGATGTAGAAATACAAATGATGGCGAGAGAGAAACAAAGAGAGAGAGAGAGAGAGAGAGAGAGAGAGAGAGAGAGACAAAGAGAGTGATTATGTACGTCTGTTATTTTTAACATCTTATATATATTGACTAAATCAATCACGACCCCCGGAGTAAACTGTTTATGAATCATCGCCAAACCGTTCCGACACTCTAAATATTGACTTGGCTCAAGATCAGCTGCGCAGGCGGCGGCGGTGGCGGCGGTGTGTTTAACGCTATCAGCCCGATCCCAGCTGCGCTTGATAACGAAGCACTTTGCTGCCAATCTGACTCGGCATGCTGCGATCCTGCAGACGATCCCGCAGGAGTTTGGGAAATCTCAGCTCCTAATGAACGCGCCCGCTCAGTGATGACATCGACAGCTGACGGAAAAAAAGCGGTGGGAGAAGATCTCAGCCGAGCGGCTCCTTTGAAGAACATGAGACGCCGTGTTGGAAGCGCGGCACGCCGGTGTCCCGAACTGGACATAAATGGATTCGGTCCAAGTAGGAGCCATTGTGGACGTCTTTCTCTTTAACATCACATGGCGTTCCTGAGTCAAATCCCTCTATTATTCTCATTTTAGGAGGGTTCTGCTTTTTTCCCCCCAGGGACCCTCACCACCCGATACACACTCGGGACGGGACTAGCGCGTCACTTCCTGTCTGGAAAACCATTCCACACGGTCTGTAAGGACTTCCTGTCTTTGTTGCTTTAAACACCCTTGAAGCTTTGATTCTCTCCACACAAACTGTACACTGTTTCTCGGGCCTTTTTGACTTCATACACACACACTCGTCAGTATCGCCCCCTTTTTCACCCTCCTCCTCGTCCTGTCAGAACAACAGGATTGAAGAGGACCTTGATCTCGCCACCTAATGCTAGATGTCAGGACAACCTGCTGCGCGTGTGGATTTCTCTTCACATCTGCGACGTCGGATCTATACCTGCTTCGCTCCAGACATTAGACGAGATCGATGAAGCACTTAGAATTTATGAAAAATTTAAACAAGACACACCTTTGTATGGACAGAAGACCAAATATAGAGGTGTGAAGTGTTATGACTGATCGTACGGAGAGTGATTTATTGACACGGGAGATCGCTTTGTCTCTGTGTTTGACTCTCAGCTGAATGATGTCACCAGTATAAACAGAAATCATGTGAATTCATTTTGGTTCTTTTATGTCTGTGTGTTGATGTGAGGTTTTTGCTTCATCCGTCCTTCCGTCTGTCTGAGATTCGGATCACTTCCCCACAGCGCAGTGTGTTCAGACCTTGTCCTGGGTTAAAAGGTCAAAACCAGCTCTAGGTGGATAATCATTGTCTAAAACTGTTTATAGAGAAAGCGAGAACGAGACGAGAGAGACAAAAGGAGGAGGAGATGATGAACAGGCCGACGACGCCAAACAAAACACTCCATCTCACGCGGTCACAGGAAATGAATCGAATCCCAGAGCGATATATAACGACGCACAGCGACGCACCAGCACTGACACCACAAGTGCATGAAATATTTATTAAATAAATACTTTTTGTCTGTTTATAGTAACCCTGTGGAATTTCCTTGAAACATGTTGGCTGCTGGTATTTGTTGTGACGGAAAACAACGTTAAAAGTTTTGACTGCGTCCGACGCTAGAGACTCCTTCCAAACAAAAGGAAAAAGTTAAACAAACATTTACACACTTGTGCTGCACAATTAATCAAAAACATCGGGTATGGACCCGTGCAATTATTCAAACCACAGCAACTGCACTTCAATATTCGTTTGTTTTCTAACATCATTTTGAATTAAACACCATTTAATCAGTCAATCATCTTTTGGTGCATTTAATAGTTACGTGTCGCAGTTTAATGAAGTGCGTGTTTTTGGTATTTGAATAATTGGAGAGTAAAACGATGGGTCGTTTGATCTACTCCTCCTAGGGGATTTATACCATCGCCACCAAACCGGGACGATGACACACACACACTCAACAAATATTTTGGGCCCCAGTTGACATCAGCCCTGTACAGTGTGAGACGTGTGCAAGTTGTGCTGTGCACCCGGGTGGCGACGGCACAGGGTGCTTGGGCCCGCTCATCGCTGATTGCAACTACATTGTTCTATTTTAAGAGATAAAGAAAAGTTTGTTCCAAAGCAAGATGATCATCATCTGTCCTCTCCTAATTATCTAATTAACTGTCTAATTATCCCGCTTAATTACGGTTCGGTTCATTTGAACACTTCTACGACTCTGCCATGCTCACACAGACACACAACCCTCATGCTGATTATTATATCCCCCCCCCCCCCCTTAAAACGGTCGCCTTTAGCTCGCCCTTAACTCGGCGCAAACTGCTGACTGCAGCAGAACAGATCAGGTTTCAGTGAGATAAAGGTGAACAGATGGCAGTTTGAGGGCTTTTCAGGAAACAAAAACACATTGAGAGCTGCTGTGCGTCTCTAGCCGGAACTCAAACACTCCTGTACGTTCATTTTTCACCCGAACGCTCTCTCTCTCTCTCTCTGTGTGTGATGAATTAAAGGCCTTGTTTGCAGACGCTCTGTTTTTAGAGCTAACGCACCAGAAAGAGCAGCAGTCTGTACTCCAGAAACGCAACACGACACCGAAGGTCTGCAAATCGATCGATTAAATATTTAAAGCTGCGGGTCCTTGAGCCACTTTTGGAACACGACCCGTGATGATGTCCAGGCGCCATCACACAAACACACACACTTTGACATGCTGTGTTAAATGTACTAGGCTATATCGGGTATCTGGTTCAAAGTTGAAGAGCACAAAACTGAACAAAGCCCTAGTTTCCAGGAACCGCTGTGTTTTATCGGGAGATCCAGGAAATGTTTTGCGATTTTTATTTGTCCTATAAAACACCTGACTCGTCAAACAGCGATCAAGTTAAGAAACAGCTCTGACCCACTTCCTCCACATGATTATTAACAGAGGAGCTGAGTCGTGTGTGTGTGTGCGCGTGTGTGGGCGAGAAAAATCTAAACAAAACAGAAAAAAAAAAAAATCACTCCTCAAAGAATACATTACATTTTTGTCACAATTTGAATGCCTTGTCTTATTTGTTTTAAGTAAAGGATAGCTTTCTTTCAAGACGTTATTATTAGGAATCAAACTATTTTTTACGAGATGTACGTATATAAAGGAAAAAAGTGATTTACACAACGACAGCGCAATTTATATAAAAGAAAATAGATAAATGTCTCAACATTCTCCTGTACACAATTTAAAGCTGAACGTTTCACATTACTGAAGTACCGAGTGCCGTTGTAATAAACTCAGGAGCTCTTGCAAGTTAAAGGAAAATAACAATTATCCAGTAGTGAAAAGATTTTTTACATCGAACCACATTTCTTGGGTAAACATTCCTGTGCATGATTTTTATTCAAATACTTTTAAAGTGTGCACCAGAACTCTATCGCTTGAACTGATGAACAGGACGTTAAGCTCTACCACTTGTTCTGCTTTGCATTAGTTTGCATCATTAAAAAAAAAATAATAATGTGAGGTTATGCATCGTTATGATGTCACAGTTTTGCACACTCGATTTAAGGTTTCTATTTTAGTTCTCCCGGACAATTCGTGTTCTTCAAGTGTCCCTCATCCTGTCTACTCAAGGGACTTACTTTATTATTATTATTATTATTATTATTATTGTCATCATAATATTTAGCGTTAAAAGAGGGCAGCACAGTGGCACCTCCAGGGTCCGGGTCCGATTCCAACCGCGAGTCTAGAGGTGTGCGTGGAGGGTTTCCTCTGGGTACTCTGGTTTCCTCCTACTGAATGCGAGTGTGTGTGTGTGTGTGTGTGTGTGTGTATGCCCTGCGATGGATTGGCACCCTGTCCAGGGTTGTACCCTGACGGCGAGTGTTAAGAGAGCCTTGTCTCACCTCCTGCAGGCGCTTTTTCTGCCGCTGCAGTGCGTCTTCGTAGCCCTTCTGCCGCAGCTCGCTCAGGCTCTCGTAATACTCCTCGGAGTCGTCCCCGTCCGCGAACAGCACCTGGGACAGGATCTTCCAGCCGCAAGTGTCCAACGCGTGTCCCAGGTAGACCTGCAGTTGGTAGCAGAGCGCCTCGGTGTCGCCCCGCCGGGTGACCTCGGGCATGCCGAACAGCACCGACCACACGGCCGACTGCTGCTCGAGCTCGGGGAACGGCGGCAGGCACGGCTCGAGGTCCGAGTTGACGGCGCAGAGTTGCGCGTGAGCCGCGCGCAGGTCCTGGAACGAGAACAGGCCGGCCCAGCTCGAGTCTCCGCCGAGGAGTGTACCGGAGTCCGGGTCACCAGGGTCACCAGGGTCAACCGGGTCCGTGTCCGGGGAGCGCGCGTCCGGTTCGAGGATCTCGAGATCGCTGGTTTTGCCCGGGCTGCTGCGCGCGGGCTTGGACACGGGACGCGTATCGTGATCAGGATGAGGAGGATGAGGAGGATGAGGATGAGGAGGATGAGGCTGCAGCGGCGGCGGAACCGCGCTCTCCTCCGTCACCGAGTCTCGAGCCGCCGCGCTGCGCTTCTGCACCGTCCGGTCGTGACACGTGACCGCGAACTTGCCCTCGATGTCGTTCCAGGCCGCGATGAAAACGAACTTGTGCTTCTCTTTTTCCTCGAAGACGTTCGGCCTCACCGAAACCCAACCGGACTCCAGAGCCTCCTCCATGCTGAAGGACATCAGATGGTTAGCTAACGCGGCTAACAACAAACAAACAACAAACCAACAGCAGCTTCAAACAATCCACGGACTAAAAAAAAAGAGAGAAAAAAAAGAAAAGAAACAAAAGAAATAATAAAAGAGAAGAAATAAAGGAATAACGAATCCGTTTTCCTGTGTCAGTTCGACGATGACGTCGTGGTGAAGCCTGTCCGTTATTACGTGACCGTTAATTTAAAAATAAACCGTCAAAACCGTCAAAAGTACAGATTAAAAATACACATCTCGCGCGCGCTCCTGACTCCGGCCCGTGTGCTCCGCTGAAGCCCGTCTCTCTTCATCCTTCATCTTTTACTCGTCATCCTTTATTCCTTGTCCTCCTCCTCGCCACATGTCCCCAGCAGTACCTGTTTGTTTGTTTGTTTATAAAACTATCCGCCACTGTTGTTGTTGTTGTTTATTCTGTCCCGCAGGCAGAGAGAGAGAGGACAATGCGGCTCGGGCTCGCGCGCTGCTCACCCGGGTCACGTGGGAGGATCTGTTTACAAGCGCACGGCGCGTCAGCGTTCTGCTCTGACGTCGGACGCTCGAGAGGGCGGGGCCAAAGCCTGCGGCTCGAGCGCTCCTTCCTGTCCGCGCTCAATCGCAGGCAAAACCGTGACGTCACACGCCTGGCTTTTATTAATTTATTAATAGCGGATACGCGTTCGAGCTAGCTAGCGCAGGCCTAAAAAACGACTCGAAAGATTTTTTTTTTATCTCAAATATAATAACAATAATAATTATATTAATAAAAATGTCGCGAACACTACTACTGAGTGTGTGTTGAATCAGCAGAATCATCAGCATCCGTTTCTCTCTGCAACAGTCTGTTTTTATCCGACGCCAGCGTCTCTGACTAGTGACGTACAGGAAGTGGAACACATAAACATCCGGGCACGTGGGACACGCACTGTGCGTGCTGACATCACTGAAAGCTATATTCAATACCTCACATAATAAAAAGAAAACATACATATAAGTACAAATTATACTCTTATATCAAGAGAGAATGTGGCAAAAAACTTGGAATAAGAAGGTTAATTTAACAATATTCCAGTAACACTAACAATGTTATTTATAATAATTAGAAGAAGAAGAAAAATTATAATAAGATGCATTTTCATGGACAATTATCTTTTTAACTGTAGTACTCTTTATCTGTAGTACTGATGACAATAAAATAACATGCATGTTCATGTAGTTAAACAGGGCTTCTCAAACTGGCCAAAAGGTACAGGGAATTATTTACATAGTATGTTTTCTATTTATTTATAATGGTATAGCATACAAGTAATTATTATTATTATTATTATTATTATTTTTATTTATTTTTATAATTTATTCACTCACTCACTCGCTCATTATTTATATCGCTTTATTCTGTATACAGGGTCGCAGGGAGGTACACCCTGGACAGGGTGTCAATCCAGCGCACACTCACACACACACTCGTTCACACACTAAGAGCAATTTGGAAACGCCCATTAATAACCCTCCTCTGCCTGTCTTTGGACAATGGGAGGAAACCGGATTACCCGGAGGAAAACCACCAAGCAACATGCAAATTCCATCCATACAGACTCAAGGTGGGACTCGAACCCTGACCATAGAAGTGAAAGGCCACCGCCCAATCTTATTTATGTATTCATTTATTTTAGTGTTATTGCACATTTATTGGGGCGGTGGAGGCTCAAATGGTTAAGGCTGTAGGTTGCTGGGTTTCTGATTGGAAAATTGGGGGTTCGAGGCCCAGCATTAACACAAGGCCCTTAACCCTATCTGTAGCATAAGTACTAATTATTTATTATATTTCACAAGCAGTTATAAACAGTCTGACCTGCCTGTATAGTCCAACCTTTCTAAATATAAAAAAAGCTTAATTCCTTCAGATGGTTTATTTGAAAGGGTTTCTAATTGCTTTACAATAAATAATTGATTGATCTCCATCTTTTTGCACACTTCTACCTAATGGCATTTCTTTTAACACATGCAGAGATGACAAGCTGCTTCTTCCAATGTCATTTGAGACCTTAAAACTGGAAGTGGTCTTTTAAAGGAGCATGGTTAAATAAAGGCCACTAGGGGGCGATGATTACTCAGACATCAGCTTCATAACACAGTACAGTTGGTGGCTTTATAAGTAGAGATCTGGAGATGATGATAGCTGCTACAACCAACAAATATTAACAAATGGGTGGCATCCAACTTATTATTTTAATTATGAATATTATTTAGTAGTAGTAGTAAATACTTTGTTGTTTTAAAAAACAAAGCAACGATGTTCGGGTCCAAGCACATGTGTCTTTGCTGCTTCAGAAAGACAGTTGGCACAGAGGGCACAGAGGGCACATGCGTTTAAAGGGGATATTTCTCATAATGTGATCGAAAAGTATCTCGATTATGGTGTTGTGTAATTTTCCTGTGAAGGCCGTGTGCCACGCCTGGGGCCCAGCTGCTCAGGTGTCCTAATGTCAACAGATTACAACATGTGTGCTGATTTCCAAATCTTTTTGAGCATGTAAACACCCCCAAAAAGCCACGGGTGATTAAAAAAAAAAATCCTTAGACGAAAAAAAAAAGCACCCTTTCATACTGTATGACATCAGCACTATCAGAGCTCTGACATTGTAGTGGTGAAGTCATAGCGTGTGTTCCCTAAATATAAGAAGAATCAGTTGGGTCATGTTCACAATGATTTATGTCTTAATATTGTCAATAATAATAACAACAATTAATAATATGAAGAAGAAGAATCTTTTAATCTTTAATTTTTTTTAAATATAACTTTACCTTCAGTTTTAATAACAATGAATTGTGTCAAATGATGTTTTATTTTTAAGGTAACAAAATGTTTTGTTTTTAATATTGTTGCTGTAAAAACAATAACAGACATCCGTCTATCACCTAGAGCATTTCTCCTGTGTGTGTGTGTGTGTGTGTGTGTGTGTGTGTGTAGGCTGAAGCCCATCCCAATAAATTTAGGCAAAAGTTTTTTAACCTTCTCACCCCTGAATGGGGTCCCAGTCCAACTCAGGGTACAGGCACACACATTCACACACTACATGCAATGTGGACATTTAAATTATCTTTGGTTTTGAATTTGAATTGAATTTGAATTGATGTCAAAAACAGGATCTAGAATTACAATTCAATACAAATTCAAAGAAATTCATATACATAAGTGTTTAACAATGAAGCTTTACAATATATGTCAGATATGATTTCATGACATATTCTATAAATGATATTCGTTTGAACTACTTGTACAGATTACATCAACAGGAAATGTTTCCCCCCAGCGATGAATGTTAAAAGCTCGAGTCACAGAACACATAATTAAGTTTGATTTATTGGAATTGGAATTTTGTGGAACACAATGGAACTGGACTCCATATCCCAGAATGCTTTGCTTTAAGCAAGTTTTTAAAAATGGTTGCCAAACAATTTGAGGTGGACATTTGTTTGAAAGCTTCTTTTCTACACAATTTGATGGTCAACACTCGACTTTGTGTTATTTGATTACTTTGCAATGAAAATAACATTTTAAACAAAACTAATCAAACATTGAGGGAGTCGTTTATTTCAAGAATTCGATCATTATCTATATGTTGGAACAAAATGTATGCAGGGTTGAGGAGTGACTAGTTATGTGTAATGAAATTATGCTATTAAATAAAAAATGAATGTAATTGTATGTGAGATTCAACACATTCGTTCTGTTGTATGACTGTGTGGAATGTCTTTGAATTGCCATGAATTTAATTCCACTTCCTGTCATTCCAACTCCAATTCAAATTCAACTTCCTGTGGGGCGGAGTCAATTCAATTCAAATTCCAACTCATGAATTGAATGGCGGCCAATTCTCAATTTTTTTTAGCTCCTATCCACTAAAAGTCCCATTAACTACCTCTCTTCTTCATAACTTTATAGAGACCCATCTGTTTAGTCTAATAACCAAAACAGGAGTACAGTTTCTCTTTTCTTTTCAGGAGACTTCGGGCACTAGGCGGGGTACACCCTGGACAGGGTGCCAATCCATCGCAGGGCACACACACATACACTCACACACTACGGGCAAGTTGGGAACGCCAATTAGCCTAACCTGCATATCTTTGGACTGTGGGAGGAAACCGGAGTACCAGGAGGAAACCCACCAAGCACGGGGAGAACATGCAAACTCCATGCACACAGAGACGGGAATCGAGCCTGGCCGGGGAATCGAACCCAGACCCTGGAGGTGCAAGGCGACAGTGCTAACCACTACACCACCGCGCCGCCTAAGCATTATTATATTGTGGTTAAATGCAAACTACAAGTCAAATAAAAACAGACAAAAGGGAGGCATCGTATTGACCTGTTTAATGAAGCATTAAGTCAACAACAGAACGCTAAACCTCAAGAAATCATGACTTGACCAAACACTTCCACTGAAAACCTGGAGTGTTCAGCAAACCTGGAATTTTCAAAACAACGGATGAAAGGTGGTCATGCCGAGATTTAAAAGTACCGTCTAGAGTCATCAGACGGGTGGAATCGACTTAATAGAAAAATAATGGTCCTGGAAAAACATAGCAATATGAACAATGTGTTTCTGATAATACAGTACACAAACGAGCCAAGTAAGAGAATGAGGTGCGGTCGTCTTCAATCTTTCCTCTCCTCTGGGTGAGTGTGAGCTTTTTCCTTCACACATATTCCACACTCATCACTTGGTCTCGGACTTGGCGAACAGCGGGCGCAGCTGATCTTGAGTGGTGGCCTCTTTCTGCTGCATCAGGTCCGGGTGGCCCTTAGTGACGCCCCAGCTGTCTGGGTGGGACATGGATGGGCAGAACGGGCGGCCAGAGGCGGGCTGCAGCTTCTCCCAGTAGTCACGACGAGCTCTGGGTGACAAAACGTTCACGTGAGGGTTGCATTAAAGTAGAAGCATGGAGGGTTCACACACAATAACGGAGTTAATCCAAAATGAAGTATAACACATCAGTGGAAAAGTCTGATGTGAGTGGTATTATCATGCATCTGCTTACAGTCTATGGTCTTCTGGCAAAACAAGGCTTTCCTAATTTACCTTGCATACTAGTAATCAGGGAACTTCAAGTACTGTAGCAAGTAGAAAAACTTGGGGTTACCTTGCACGGACCCAGGGCTTGGTGTGCATCTCAAGACCGCTTCCCCACTGGCCGTGCTTCTGCGAGCCCTCGGGCAGGAAGCCGCGCTCCGGAGCCAGCTCCTCGGCAATCGCACGGATGTGGTACGGCTCGAACCCGCAGCAGCCTCCAATATAGTGAATACCAGCCTTGTAGGCCTCTCTGGCGTATTGTTGTATGTCCCAGCGAGTCACCACTCTGGGCTCCAGAGCTGTAACACACACAGAGAAAGAGTTGGTGTTCGCTACCTTAGAGAATAAAGTCCTGAATTGTACGAGTGTATGATGAGTATTACACAATGTGCATAACTGCTCTCGTTTCTCTGATCACTGAAGCTACAACATTAACTACTGGAGGAGTTCATCTACCAGCCTGAACAAGCCTAGCATAAACTCTGATCCAGATTAGCATCCATCAAGGACCTCAGCTTAAAAGCACTGCTTGAGGATCATGGGGTAAAGAGGACAGGTCTACCCATCCATGAAATATGAACCTTTTACACGAGGATCTGAAATTTGACCTTTAGCAGCACTTCAGATATTTGGCGGTCCAACAAGTAAGGATTTTTATGTTTGACCGGGTTTTGGAAGAACTGTCCAATCTGTCCTAGTTATGAGGATGAAGTGTCCAAAACTGGTGCTGTTTGTACATTTCGCCTTTTCTGCATGAGACAGCAGAGTGAACGAGTAACTGTTTACCGAACGGGAACTCGGGCAGGTCGATGAAGCCTTGGCAGCCACAGTCAGGCGTGTGGTAGGCCAGAGGCTGCACCATATAGTGAGCTTTGAGTCCGGCCTTCTCCACTCCTGCCTTCATCATGGCCACAGTCTCCACGCAGGTCTTTGGGTCAAAGTGGCAGTTCACACCCACGATATCGGCACCTGGGGGCAAATGGAAGCAAAAAGATGAGCATAAACGATTTTATTTCCATTTGTTCTTCATTTTGTCCCGTGTGAAATGACGACTTTTTTGTCCAGGCGGTGTATAATCTACTACGCTGAAGAAGTCTACATGAGGAAGACAGAAAAAACCCAACCAACATACCAGCCTTGACCAGACGAACAGCGCACTCTCCAGGGCTGACCCCGTGCATGTCTCCCATTGGTCCGATGCACATGGTGGCAGCGACAGGTTTCCCAGTGGCCTTCAGGACTTGGACCGCCCACTCAGCTTCTTCCACGTGCTCGAAGTACTGAAGAATGGAGCACCACATTTAGACAACTTTTTATTTTAATTCTTACTGTATACATACTCAGGGCCTGACACGACTGCCTCACCTCTGCGATCAGGAAGTCCACATTCTTCTTGATGAAGACGTCCATCTGCTTCTTGAAAATGGCCTTCACATCTGTCTCGCTTTTACAGCTCAGGTAAGAAGGGGTCTGAGAGACTCCGCCCGCCACCAGGCCGTCGCCCTCATTGGCGACCTCCCTGGCCAGGTCACAAGCTGCCTCGTTTACTTGCACCCCCTGTTGGCAGGGAAAAGGTGTTACTACAGTATCACACAACACAAGTATGGGAAGATGTTCAAGTTTAAATATTATGGTTCAATATTATAGTCCCCCAAAAAACACCGATTTCTTTTTCTAAATCACACCCCAATTTCAATTTCAATCTACTCAATTCGTAGTGAATGTATACGGTAATCGTCTAGACAAATATTAGCCCTAATGCCCCTTGCTTCCAAGTTCAATTGCACACATCACTTAAAGTCTAACTTTAGCAGGAAGTACAAGTATGAATAGGAGAGCCTTACGGTGAAGCCGACGGTGTTGCCCCTGTTCTCAAGTTTGTCGTCGCTGGCATAGAAGGTAAAAGTCTGCATGACATTTGACCCTGCTCTCAGGAATTCCCTGTGCAGCTGTCGCACTAAGACGAGATGTTATACAGAGAGAGAGAGAGAGAGAGAGAGAGAAAGTGAGAATCCATTCACAGCTGTTGACTAGTCAGTTATTTTGCATTGCATAGAAATCTATGATATACATTATATACACTCTGCACACAACCAGTACATAATACAGACTCACACACACGACTAAAAACAGGCTATAATGGTCTATGGGATTTCCACTGATGGCTACATCAGTAGAAAATAAAGTTTTAGGAACTCTCATGTACAGGCATGCCTTAACCACTGAGCTACCCCTGGCCACACCCACCCACACACCCACGCACACACACACACTACGGGCAATTTACAGTAGAAATGCCAATTCGCCTAATCTGCATGTCTTTGGACTGTGCGAGGAAACCGGAGTTTCCGGAGGAACGTGCAAACTCCATGCACTCAGACCCCGAGGCGGGACTCGGCTCTTTCATCTGTGTTCATACAACTACAACACTCGAATTTCATCCAAAAATGGCAGGAATAATCTTGAGCTCCTATCTTTAAAATGTTGACGTACCGAACATGAAGAAACCTTACAAGGGTTTTAGGTTATATTGCTAAAGTTATTAAAAAAAACTGCAAAATACAGCAGAATAGACACAGTCTCGTTAAAACTTCCTTTGTTCTCCCTGGGTTGTTTCTGGAGATCTTTGTGTCCTTCGCCTAATCCAACATGCTTGATGCTTGCAGTTAAGGTTCGAACATGACAACCAGGTGTGTTGGAGATTAACTCTTGGAGTTGGGAGATCTCTGGAGATGGAGTTCAACGCTCACAGCATTCTTTCTTTCTTTATATCTTTAGATGTACAACATCTGGTGTTCATCTGGTGGTCCATGTTAGTATTACCTCTGCTCCCGTCGAGGGGTCGCCACAGACGACCGTCCGATCTGCACCCGCATCTTGGCACAGGTTTTATGCAGGATGCCCTTCTTGACTCAACCCTCCCATTTTATCCAGGCTTGGGATGAGCACTGCATCCAGTGACTGGGGTTTGGGCATAAATCGAACCCAGGCCTTCCACATGGCAGGTGAGAAACCTACCACCTACTGTAACCTCCCGAGACCAACTGAGATTCTACTGTTGTTTACTCTGCAATTTCTACAGACTGGTTCTCTTTATTCATAGCAAACATGCAAACTTCATGCACACAGACCCGAGGTGGGAATCGAACCCTCCACCCTGGAGACCAAAACCAACAGTGATGGAGAGCCTTTTACAGATCTGTACAAATTGTGTATAAGTAACCAGCTCTGATATGGGAGTTAAGGTTTTAGGATACAGTGGTTTGTGTTAATCAGTGTCACTCATGTGGCCACGCCCCCACTCCCCACCCCCCACCCCCTTTGAGTATTCTCAATAAGAACCAAGATGACGCAAGCGCGCTCGGGTTAGTTATTGCATGTGCAGGGGAAGAGTCTTTTTTATTTATTTATTTTTTTTTTTTTTTACGGATAAAGGTGGCACTCACCTGCTTCGGGGTGCTCAGCTGCGGCTTCAGGAGTCCAGGGGCCGGCTTTGACGTAGCCTCTCTTCTCCAGGGCGAAGACGAAGCCGCCGTCTCCAATCACAATCTCGCCTGCATTCAAGCGCTCCAGGATGCCCTACAGATAGATAGATAACAATAGAATACAAAAACTTCCACACCGAGACGCACACTAATTCCCACTGCATGGCTTTTTTTTTTTTTTTTTTATTAATTAAAGCAATTTCCAAATAAAGAAGTCTGGAAGTTTACCTTCTTTGATCCGGCGGGTGCCATTTCTTTTGCAGATCTTAAGGCTTGTGTTGGAAAGTGTAAAGAGTTATTTTCGGAGAAGCCCTACCCCTGCCCTAAGCGCTCTGCTTGCTGGTGAGAGCAGAACTGACAGACCAGCTGTTTATATCTCTCTGAATAAGAGGAGGAGGTAGAGGAGGGCTGGTGGGTGTGGAGTTCACTCCAACCCTGTTCTCGCACTCCACCCCTGTTCTCGCACTCCACCCCTGTTCTCGCACTCCACCCCTGTTCTCGCACTCCAACCATGTTCTCGCACTCCAACCATGTTCTCGCTCCTTCTGCATAATGAATAATCCAATCATTGGCCTTTTTTTTTTTTTTCTCGAAATCTACAGGCCTTATCTATGAATTGACGTTCATGTGTTTATTTAGAAGTGAACTGTAGCATGCAGAAAAGATCTCAGGAGCAAGCAGAGTTAACGTTCAAATTAAAGCACACACTTTTCAAAGTGCTGTTTTCTCAAAATTTTTAAGATTGTTGTTGTTTGTTTCTTAAAACGCTTTTCTGCTACAGCACACATTAATGATTGCACAAATCTAGTGATTCGATGATATACAAATCAGCAGGTCCAAAGATCATCACAATAGACTACTCTTGTTTTTTTTCCCCCCACTTTGCAACATACATGATAAAATGATGCTGACGAGTCATTGAGATATTTCAATGCATGGAGTACAAGCTTTGTAAATCACTTAAATTAAGCACGGGAACGGATTACCAACTGGTTTGTGTAACAGATTGACTGAGCACGGATGTGCACGGGTCAAAACCTTTCCACACACACAAACACAGTCTGTTCCAGAGGAAGGCAATGTGCCGAAAACCCCCACAGCCACTGGACGCAGTGCCGTTCCCAAGCCCGGATAAATGGGAACGTTGCGTCAGGAAGGGCATCCAGCGTAAAACCTGTGCCAAGTTGATGTGCGGACTGGATATTCCGCTGTGGTGACCCCTTGCCGGGAGCAGCCGAAAGACCAACAACATTGCGTTTAACCCAGTGTATTGTGTCTGGCTGTCCAGAAAACAGATAACACAAAGCAATAGAGAGATAGTTAGATAGATAGAGAGAAAGAACGTTATTGTCATTGCATAGTACAGGTACTCAGCAACCAAACAGTTTAGCATCAACCAGAAGTGCAAAAAGTAGTGTATATACATCAGTGCAACTTGTACGGTGTGGTTTAAATAAATAAGGATATATTTCTATTTAAGGCGGCACGGTGGTGTAGTGGTTAGCACTGTCACCTTGCACCTCCAGGGTCCGGGTTCGATTCCCGGCCAGGCTCGATTCCCGTCTCTGTGTGCATGGAGTTTGCATGTTCTCCCCGTGCTTGGTGGGTTTCCTCCGGGTTCTCCGGTTTCCTCCCACAGTCCAAAGACATGCAGGTTAGGCTAATTGGCGTTCCCAAATTGACCATAGTGTGTGAATGAGTGTGTGTGTGTGTGCTCTGCGATAGATTGGCACGCTGTCCAGAGTGTACCCTGTCTTGTGCCCAGAGTCTCCTGGGATAGGCTCCAGGTCCCCGTGACCCTAAATACAGGATAAAGCGGTATAGAAGATGAATATTTCTATTTATTTTACAGTATATATTTTAAAATTTTATTTATTTATTGAGTATGTTAAATATACAATAATATACACACAATATATAATAATAAAAATTAAATATATGGAATATATATACAATAATCTACACACACTTATTTTATATATTATACTGTCCATGCAGAAATAGAAATTTGCAGTAAAAATTAATCATGTGAATGTTAAATTAAAATGTTGTTTATCAAGCTCTGTGGTAATCTATGTTACAAAAGTCTTGTTTTCCTTTCCTGTCTGAGCTGCGATATTTAAAAAGGAGCACATCATGCCCACTTTGGCTTGTACCTAACTAAGCAAATAAAACGTGGTTGCTTGTTATCTTCAGTTGAAAGTGCACAGCTGTCTGTCTAGATCTCTGCACACACATACACAATTTCACAATGCATAAATTGGAAAAAAAAAAATTCTGTTTAGAGATTATTAAAAACACACAAATAATGCACAACAACATAGAGATGCACATACTTTTTGCTCATGCATGTACAGTATGAATGTGATTAGACATGCAAAACATAAAAACAGCAACTGGTTCAATACATGAAATAAAGACAAAATTCTGCAAGCATGCACTTCTGTGTAGGGGTGAAGTATAGTGAACAAGAAGGACTACATGATAAAAAGCCACACCAACACAACCCCCACCACCCCCAAACCCCCCTCACCCCATGCCACCAGTTGTCAGTGCGTCTGTCCTGTAGTGACCTGTTTAGACCGGCTCGTACTCACCAACTGGTCTTGAACCCTCCGTAGCTTTGGCTCCAGTTGCACCCAGCAGCAGACACTTTCACACGAGCGACATAGCAAGGTGATCAGTTACAAATCTTCATGCTTCACAAACAGATAGAATAAACTTGGACTTGATTTGTTACAAAATACAAATATATACAGTATAATGCATTTTCTATAGATACAAAATAATGACTTTATAATTGTAACACAGAGGAAGCTTAATTTAATCTAATCATATCACTCACATGTTATACCACTTAGCCTGTACAGGGAGACGAGAAGCCTACAACCTATCCTAGGGATCTTGGGCACAATGAAATACACCCTGGACAGGGTTCCAATCCACTGCAGGGAACAGAAGTACACATACTGTACATACATACTGTACATACACTTTGGGCAATTTGGCAACTTGTTATTACTTGAGGCACAACAGCTATGGGAGAACAGTGTGGGAGGAAAAACACACACACACACACAAATTTATATTTAAAAAATCTTACAGCTTAATTAAAGAATTACGCATTCATTAATTTATCTTCTATAATGCTTTATTCTGTGTACAGGGTCTGGAGGAAACACACCAAGCACTGGGAGAACATGCAAACTCCATGCACATGAGGCGGGAATCGAACACACAGACCCACCTAGCATCATGCATTAAACTTTATTATTATTCATTCAAGATTGCTTTTATTCTAGTGTATATGCTTACAGCATCATAATTTTCAAGAGATTTTTTGCAATGGATCAAAAGCTGAATATGAGGTTTGAATGCACTAATAAGAAACTAATCCTAACATACAGCCATGGCCAAAAGTTTTAAGAATGACACAAATATGAATTTTTACAAAGACATTTCACCTGACACAGGACTGATGGTAGCGCTCACCTTTACATTTCAAGAAGGCCAGCAAAGAAGCCACTTCTCTCCAGGAAAAACATAGAGACAGAATGCAAAAGATACAGGGATTGGTGAAGTTTTTTTTTCTTTTTTCTGATGAACCCACTTTCTGATTGTTTGGGGCATAAAAAAGCTTGTCCAGGGAAAAAAAGGTGAGCACTACCATCTGTCTTGTGTCATGCCAACAGTAAAGCATCCTGAGAACATTCATGTGTGGGGTTGTTTCTTAGCCACGGTAGTGGGATCACTGACAATTTTACCTAAGAACACTCACTCACCTTCTATACTGTTTTATCCTGTATTCAGGTTCAGGACCTGGATCCTATCCCAGGAGACTTAGGGCAAAAGGAGGGGTACATTTACATTGAGGCATTTGGCAGACACTCTTATCCAGAGCGACATACATTTTTATCTCATTATACATCTGAGCAGTTGAGGGTTAAGGGCCTTGCTCAAGGGCCCAATAGTAGCAACTTGGTGGTTGTGGGGGTTTGAACCTGGGATCTTCCGAACCATAGTCCAATGCCTTAACCACTGAGCTACCCCTGGTGCCAATTCATCGCAGGGCACACACACAGTCACACACTATGGGCACTATTACACACTATTGGGAACACCAATCAACCTAACCGACATGTCTTTGGACTGTGGAAGGAAACCAGAGAACCCGGAGGAAACCCCCCAAGCACGGGGAGAACATGCAAACTCCATCCACACAGAGACAGGAAGCGAGCCTGGCCGGGAATCAAACTTGGATCCTGGAGGTGCAAGGCGACAGTGCTAACCACTACACCACCGCCTGCCTAAGAACACAACCATGAATAAAAAGCATCTTTAGAGAGCAACCATATAGTATAAGAACAGTTTGGTGATGCCTTTTCCAGCATGTTGGAGATCCTCGCCATGGGGCAAAAGTAATAACTAAATGGCTCGGGGAACAAAACATGGAAATTATGGGTCCATGGCCAGGAAACTCCCCAGACCTTAACCCCATCGACAACTTGTGGTCGATCTTCAAGAGGTGGGAGAACAAACAAAACCCCACAAATTCATGTCTACAAATGTACTGTATACATACAGATTTTCACAAAGTCTGCTGCTTTAGAACTTTGTATCAGATGTTACTCTGGTATACTGAGGTATAATTACAAGCATTCACAAGAGTCAAAGGCTTCTATCGACAGCAACATTAAACGAGCTGGGCGGGAACTCAAGTCCCCTCAAGCTAAGGAAAGTCCGTGCGCACGCGCGGGAAACCCAACAAGGAGGCGGCTGGCAGGGGCGTGGGCGCGAGCTTCAGCTGTAACAAGGAGGCGGCTGGCAGGGGCGTGGGCGCGAGCTTCAGCTGTGCGCGCGCGTGCGTGTCTGCTGCTGCAGGTCGAGGAGGAGCGCGCGTGTCCTCCTGAGTGCGAGACCCGAGCAACATGTCTAGACTCGTGAACACAGTGACCGCGCAGTTCCACAGAGACCTCAGGCTGTGCAGGACACTGAGGGGGGTCACTGTGCGGAGTGTGAGCGGGACACCGCGGACACAAGCCGAGGAGAAAAGGTAAAGGCAAGACAAACAGTTCTCAGGTGTGTGTGTGTGTGTGTGTGTGCGCGTGCGCGCGCGCGCGTGCAAGTCTGATGAGCTATGCAATACATGAAAAATAAATAAACAAACAAACTAATAAATCAAAGTGATTTTTTAAAAAATTATTATTATTATTGCATTTGTAAATAAATGCAGTAAATGTACTGCAGTCCTGAATTACATTATTACACACTTCTTTCCATGCAAAATAGATTAATACTGATTTCACAAAATATATCAACCTATTGATTTTATCTATATTTCAATAAAAGAGGTTTTGTCTGTACATGGGTCAGAACTCGCTCATTCAGTGATGGCCTCACGGTTCATTCGCTGGACGACTCGAAACCAGTCTCCAGAAGAAGAAAAAATCGGTCTGTATTGACTGATTCTTTATATCTGTGACAAATCCTGGCTGGACAGAAATGCAGATATACAGAATTATAGTTTATAGACCAAATTGAACGAAACTTTGCCAGTCCTTCAATATTTGCCTGAGTTATGAGCCAGATTATAAGTTTTGGCAGCGTACTGCATATACATCAAACTGGTCTTATAGAGGTCTTAAATCGAGCACTGAGCAGAATTTAATGGAACTTTTGCAGTCCTCAGATTTCTGTCTGAAGTTTAAATCAAAATGTTGAGTAAAAGCGATGTTATGAACAGTTGTGTCGGATTTAATAATCTACTTTAAAATAATCTACTAATGCGCTACTTGCTCAATTTAACAAACACCTGCACCAATAGATATTAATTAGAAAAGCTAAACTGAATGTTTTTACTGGGATTAGTTCATATTTTCACTGATATAATAACAGCGCTGAAGTGATATAAGTGAATTTTAACACGCTGGCAAAATTTCATCTTTATCCAATCTACTTTTTCAATTTCTTATCTGTGATTCACTCTCCGATTACCGAACATTGTATTTGGCTGATGACGAAAGAAGCACAACTTGGCGTAAACAAGGCGTAAGATACTCAACCTTACATAACTTCGGTACTGATTACATTAAAGCTGGTCAGCTTTTTTTTTTAGCTTGAACCTTTTAACTATTTCTACAAACTCATTTCGCAACAACTACTTATGCTAGTGCTATATTTATAAAATAGTAAACTTCAGCAATATCTGCCCTCAGCAGCATGACAATGTCATCTTTGCGTAAGTCCAGAGATATCATCCTGGTCATGGCGGCACGGTGTAGTGGTTAGCACTGTGACCTCGTACCTCCTGTGTCTTGGTTCGATTCCCGTCTCGGGTCTGTGTGCATGGAGTTTGCTTGTTACTTCCTGTACTTGGTGGGTTTCCTCTGGATACTCTCTTTTCCTCCTACAGCCCAAAGACATGCAGATTAGGCAATTTGGAAACACCAATTAGCATATAGTGCGATGGATTGGCAACCTGTCCAGGCCAATCCATGGCTGGCTGCAAACTGGAAAACCCAAGGAAACCCACACAGGAATGGTGAGACAATAAGCTGGCCATGCTATCCACTAACTCCACACTGAAAACTCAGGATCTAACAAGCTGTTCTAGAACTGTATGGCAGCCGCACATCTTATCCACTCTATGTTATTTATCGAAAAACCAAATAGTTTCTGTTTTCCCAACATTCTCAGTCCTTTTACTGTTTCTTCCTCTCAGGGATGGAGGTGTGGGGGCTCTGGGGAAGAGGTTGAAGGATAAAGCTGAGACTCTGATCATCGGAGGAGGATGTGTTGGTGTGAGTCTTGCCTACCACCTGGCCAAAGCCGGGCAGAAAGATGTGGTGCTTCTGGAGAAGTCCGAGCTGACCGCTGGATCCACCTGGCACGCTGTAGGTCTAACGAAGGGTTTAACAATTTCGTTAAACAAGTTAATACTTGCGCTGACCTCATGTTCAAAACCTCTTTCGCTGTTCAGTACGTGCATTTTGCTTTATGGCAAAATATATGTATATTTAAATGAGAGAATTTTTTTTAAGACCTATTTTTAGGGTCTTAAAGGGTCCATGTTTGTTTGCAACTGACAAACATAAATATCAACTTGAGAGTTACAAGATTTTAGCTGACTTTTAATAATAATGAGCTACATTTATAAATATATTATTTGCTACATATAATTAGTTTTATCTCGAATGTAATTGACAATTATGATTCTAGGATTTTCTTTTGTAACATATAATAAAAATAAAAATACAAAGTCTGTTTGATCTGACTCTGTGTAGTCATAGAAACGCCAGCCCATTCCCTAATATACTGTAGTAGCCCTGTATGGCTTGTATTTGCATACTGCACCCTGATTGGCTCATACAATTTCTGATGGAACAAGACATCCTTTTTTTTTTTTTTCATTCATTCATTTTTATCTTTGTTTGTTTTGGCTTCTTCATGTTTTTAAACAAAATAAAAAACAAAACTGCACAACTACTATGGTGATTTATTTTACATTTTTAATTTTAGAATTAATTTATTTAGCGAAATTCTGAACATTAATTCAGCAGAAAAACAAATGTATACAAAAAAAAACTATAGTAAAAAACAATATGCATCCTCAGTAAAATAACTATTAGACTTAAACTCCTAAGCAATTATTTGTTAATGAATTAATAAATGAGCTTTATTCAAGGTGACCGTACCGACAGGATTATTATGATGTACGCTGTATAGCGTCGATGATGTTTCTGAATCCAGGCTGGACTGACGACATACTACCATCCAGGGATCAATGTGAAGAAGATTCATTACCACAGCATCAAGCTGTATGAGCAGCTGGAGGCGGAGACTGGCCAGGTGAGACTTTGCAGATGTTTTCTCTATTGGCAAAGTTAATAAAAAATCTAAAATAACATTTATAGTGGGAAAATCATGATTTCTTTATTGTTCCAAATGTTTTCTAGCTGTAAATTTTCTGGTTCTATAGAAAACAAAAAAAGGTTATTTTTATTGCATCACTGTCAGTCAGTCATTAATTCATTCTAAATAGCAGTGCAGAGTCTCGTTCCAGGTAGTGGCCTGAAGAAGCTCCGCCCCTTTGCCTAATATAGTTGCCCTGCATGGCTTGTATTTGCATACTGCAACCTGATTGGCTCATACAATTTCTGACACAACAACATTAGATCTTTTTCATTCGTTTTTCGCTCCGTGTTTGTTTTGGCTTTTTCCTCCTTACTAAAGAAAAAAATGCAACAAAACTACTATAGAGCGCTTTTTTTTTTTTTTTTTTTTTTTGTCTGAACAAAAATTCTGCAGAAAAAATCAAATCTAAAAAAAAAAAATTCATAAGTTGCAATAAAAAATCAACACTGTGCATCCTCAGTAAAAAAACAAAAACAACTATTATAACTCATAAGCAATTATTTCTAGTAATAAATGAACTTTTTGAGTTTTATTCAGGGTGACTGAACCGACAGGATGATGATCATTCTGTATAACGACCATGATGTTGTTTTTCGTTCCAGGCGGTGAGCTTTCATCAGCCAGGGAGTGTGAGGATCGCCTCGACTCCGGCCCGAGTGGACGAGATGAAGTACCAGATGACCCGCACACACTGGCACGCGACACCACAGTTCTTCATCGAACCCGAGAAAGTCCATGAGCTCTTCCCTTTACTCAACATGGACAATGTGAGAGATTCAAATTAAAACAAACACACCTGTGTTAACCTGTTAACGAGATAGTAAAATATGAGACCTTTAGTGTCACTGTTTTGGTTATATGGGTATACCGTGTTTTTTTTTTTTTTTTTTTGAAGGATTTTTGTGCCAGTTTTTAAATCGGAGACAGTGTCCTGTTTCTTTATTCTCGCTCTCTCTCGTGTCCTCAGGTGTTAGCAGGTCTCTACACACCCGGAGATGGACACATCGATCCGTACTCTCTCACCATGGCTCTCGCCGCCGGAGCTCGGATGTACGGTGCCCAGATCTTCAGCCCCGCCCCTGTGACTGGCCTCGCCCCTACACCCGATGGCAGATGGGACGTCCAGACGCCTCACGGCACCATCCGTGCCAACCGTATCGTCAACGCAACAGGTTAGAGCAGCGACCTTCGTCGGTCGGATAAACTCAAGATCATGTCGAGGAAAGTTAACGGAGTAATTGGTTCATGGAAAAGTTTCACCTTCAACTTTTCTTGATTATCTGGTAATTCTGAGACTAGCATTATAATTGAAGGTTAAGTTTAACGCTTCTGCTCTTTATGTACCCTTCACTGGCCTGAATTTGGCGTTTGCGTGACACGCTGCTGCTGTTTGCACATTTCCTTCCTCCGCTCTCTCGCCCCTCTCGTGCTCCCGTATTATTTTTAAGCCTCTGTGTTGAGATTAGACCCGCTCTGGATTTGAGTAGCTGAACTGAATTGAGGCTTCATGTTGCCGCCTTCCCTGTCAGCCAATCAGGCCTCGCCTGGGAGCCGTCCAATAGCAGCGATGCACACATCGGCGTGCTCTGTTTCTTTTGGCACGCTCGCGGCTAGTGAAGCGAGTCCGGTGAAAATGTGTCGCCTCTAAATCATGTGAGCGAAATAAACTGGTTCTTCTAATTCTCTGTGCGTCGATGCGCTTCTTTCTCGTTATCCTCATTAACCTTGACTTCTTGGCTCTCTAGACGTTTCCCTTCACTGTGAAGTTCCGACTGGCCACGCGGTCCTCCAGCACTCCTTCCTCATTCCTTTGCTTTCTAATTTTGTCCCCTGAACCCGAAACCTAAAACAAGTGAAACACGCAGAGCGAAGTTGTGAGACTTGCTGAAGGTCAAAGGTCAGAGTCTCTGTTACGGTTCTGGTGGAGATCTTGTTCAACGAAAGCTGAGATTGGGGGGTGAGAGGGGGTGTGTGTGGGGGGGGGTGAGAGGGGGTGAGAGGGGGTGGGGGTGTGTGTGTGGGGGGGGTGAGAGAGGGTGTGTGTGTGGGTGTGAGAAACTTGAAACACTCCCCTTTCCAGAAATGTTTCTAGTAAATGTTCTTACTTTCTCACTTCTTGCAGATCAGCTGGTTAATAAGAAGCTACATGAATACTTCAATAAATCAGTAGATCACTCATTAACAGAAATGTTCAAGTATTTTTTTTACATTATTTAATGCACATTTGTTGTACGGGACCTTTTATGCAAGATTAGCGTTTTAATCACGGTAAACATCCCGATGGGTCTCCAGGGTGAGTATAACTGCAAGAAATGTATTTTTCCTGCTTTTTGCTCTTTTTTCCGTTTTCACGTTGACCAGGGCTTAAACAAGCCAATTAGATTTCTCCCTATTGTGACCTCACATATGGGGAGCCCCTCCCCCACGCTTGTTGAAAAAGCTCTGCTCAACTCTGCAGTAACGATAAGTGAATTGATACAGAAGTGTCGATACTTCAGATTCATAAATATCCATATCTCGATAGCAACCTTTCGTGTTGTATTACTTGATACGGGATCGAAAAGAAAATTAGCGGTATAGCCTACCCCGACTCTGAGCTGCTGCTGAGCCACGCCCGGCAGAAAAGTGCAGACACTGAAATGGAACTGTATGGAACGAGAGGCAAACCGAGCATGTTTGAGGTATAACATCAATCTGAGGGGTATTTCAGCGGGGCGGGGGCATTGGTGGCTCAAGGTTAGGTGTTTCTCCTGCCATGCGGAGGTCAGGGTTCATTTCCCAGCCGATGCTTGAACAACAGACACTGGATGGATGCAGTGCCGGTCCCAACCCCTGATAAAATGTGTCGGGTTGGGTCAAGTCGTTGTGTGGATCGGAGGGTTCGATGTGGCGACCCCTCGATGGGAGAAGCCCAAAGACCTACAACATTCCAGCTGGGGCATTAAAACAAACACACCTGTGTTAACCTGTTAACGAGATAGTAAAATATGAGACCTTTAGTGTCGCTGTTTTGGTCATACAGTGGTGTGAAAAACTATTTGCCCCCTTCCTGATTTCTTATTCTTTTGCATGTTTGTCACACTTAAATGTTTCTGCTCATCAAAAACCGTTAACTATTAGTCAAAGATAACATAATTGAACACAAAATGCAGTTTTTAAATGAAGGTTTACGTTATTAAGGGAGAAAAAAAACTCCAAATCTACATGGCCCTGTGTGGAAAAAGTGATTGCCCCCCTTGTTAAAAAATAACTTAACTGTGGTTTATCACACCTGAGTTCAATTTCTGTAGTCACCCCCAGGCCTGATTACTGCCACACCTGTTTCAATCAAGAAATCACTTAAATAGGAGCTACCTGACACAGAGAAGTAGACCAAAAGCACCTCAAAAGCTAGACATCATGCCGAGATCCAAAGAAATTCAGGAACAAATGAGAACAAAAGTAATTGAGATCTATCAGTCTGGTAAAGGTTATAAAGCCATTTCTAAAGCTTTGAGACTCCAGTGAACCACAGTGAGAGCCATTATCCACAAATGGCAAAAACATGGAAAAGTGGTGAACCTTCCCAGGAGTGGCCGGCCGACCAAAATTACCCCAAGAGCGCAGAGACGACTCATCCGAGAGGCCACAAAAGACCCCAGGACAACATCTAAAGAACTGCAGGCCTCACTTGCCTTAATTAAGGTCAGTGTTCACGACTCCACCATAAGAAAGAGACTGGGCAAAAATGGCCTGCATGGCAGATTTCCAAGGCGCAAACCACTTTTAAGCAAAAAGAACATTAAGGCTCGTCTCAATTTTGCTAAAAAACGTCTCAATGATTGCCAAGACTTTTGGGAAAATACCTTGTGGACCGACGAGACAAAAGTTGAACTTTTTGGAAGGTGCGTGTCCCGTTACATCTGGCGTAAAAGTAACAGCATTTCAGAAAAAGAACATCATACCAACAGTAAAATATGGTGGTGGTAGTGTGATGGTCTGGGGTTGTTTTGCTGCTTCAGGACCTGGAAGGCTTGCTGTGATAGATGGAACCATGAATTCTACTGTCTACCAAAAAATCCTGAAGGAGAATGTCCGGCCATCTGTTCGTCAACTCAAGCTGAAGCGATCTTGGGTGCTGCAGCAGGACAATGACCCAAAACACACCAGCAAATCCACCTCTGAATGGCTGAAGAAAAACAAAATGAAGACTTTGGAGTGGCCTAGTCAAAGTCCTGACCTGAATCCTATTGAGATGTTGTGGCATGACCTTAAAAAGGCGGTTCATGCTAGAAAACCCTCAAATAAAGCTGAATTACAACAATTCTGCAAAGATGAGTGGGCCAAAATTCCTCCAGAGCGCTGTAAAAGACTCGTTGCAAGTTATCGCAAACGCTTGATTGCAGTTATTGCTGCTAAGGGTGGCCCACCCAGTTATTAGGTTCAGGGGGCAATTACTTTTTCACACAGGGCCATGTAGGTTTGGATTTTTTTTCTCCCTAAATAATAAAACCCCTCATTTAAAAACTGCATTTTGTGTTTACTTGTGTTATCTTTGACTAATAGTTAAATGTGTTTGATGAGCAGAAACATTTTGTGTGACAAACATGCAAAAGAATAAAAAATCAGGAGGGGGGCAAATAGTTTTTCACACCACTATGTGTATACTGTGTTTTTTTTTTTTTTAAAAGATTTTTGTGCCTTTCACATTTACATGTAACTGATTAACTGATTTTCCTGCTTTAAATTCCGTGAGTTTTTCTGCACACTGAAGGCGACACATTAAACCAGTGTGTTTTTCCCTTTAAACGTGTCTTCTTAAGCTTCATAAGAAATATTTATTCGAACAGGCAGTTGCAGCCGGTTGCGTCTGGTGTCTCCGTGTGCCAACTTTGATGTGAAAATACACAACCTACACACCTCCAGCAGCTCTACAAAATCCACAGAGGGGGGGCGGAGGGGGGGAATTTAAGGTCACTTTAGAACGTTGCATAACCAGAGATAATCTTTGGCACAAGGAACGTGTGTGTGTGTGTGTGTGTGTGTGTGTGTGTGTGTGTGTGTGTGTGTGTGTGTGTTTTAAACCGCTAGAGCCTGAACTGTTCTCGTGGTAGTTTAAAGCTTAACCTCAGTTAAAAAAAAAAGTACTGTACATATTTATTTGGCCCCACATTGGTTTAGCATTATGTCTTGTCCGTATCTAAAACCTGATCCTAGTTTTATAGTATTTAGTTTTTGAAGGTAGAATGATCATATTATAAATATGCCAACAGTGTTTATATTTAAACCTATATTTCAGCTGATGTTCTTTACACTGATCTCGTTGGTCTGCAGGGTTCTGGGCACGGGAACTGGGCCAACTGGTTGGTCTGGAGCATCCCACCGTTCCTGTCCATCACCAGTACGTGGTGACGGCGACGATTCCCGAGGTGACGGCCCTGAAGCAGGAGCTCCCCGTCATTCGGGACTTGGAGGGTTCATACTACTTGCGTCAGGAGAGAGACGGGTTGCTCTTTGGCCCTTATGAAAAAGAGGAGAAGATGGTGCTGCAGGACTCGTGGGTCCGAGATGGAGTCCCTCCAGGTACCAAGTACCACTCCTCCCCCCCCCCCCATAGGAGGGTTTGTTCTGACGTCCTGTAAAGTTTTCGATTTGTACTTGAACAGGGACATTCCGTTTATAAACCTCTAACTAGGCTTTGGTAAGGAGCTTTTTGAATCGGACCTGGACCGCATCATGGAGCATGTGGAAAAGGCCATGGAGATGGTTCCTGTCCTTAAGCATGCCGACATCATTAACATCGTGTCCGGACCCATCACGTACACCCCGGACCTGCTGCCCATGGTGGGGCCACATCAGGGACTCCGCAACTACTGGACCGCCATCGGCTTCGGGTAAAAACATGCTGCGTGTCGTCGTGTGGCCCTCATCAGTCTGTTCTCGCTGATGTTTGGGTTGCACCATTTGATTAAAAAAAAAAAAAAAAAGTCACATCGCGATTATTTTGACACGTATTGCAATTTTAACCACGATACGGTATATCTTTTACAGTACATGCATAACGATTAAGTGTTTTATGTTTAAATGTATTTATCTAGGCTAAGATCAAATAATTGGATAAATGATCTCGACCAAACTGGTGAAGGTCCAAGGGAGCGAGATCAGGACTATAGGGAGGAATCTGTAATGCCTCAAAACAAAGTGTTGATGGTGTGAGCAGATTTCTTGAGTTTTGGACCCCCTTTTTGTCTGCTCAGTGCTCTACCTGTATTCTGCTTGTGCCGCCTGGTACCAGGGATGCCCTCAATGAGACACACAAATCAGTGCTCAGTGAGAAGTACCAAAAAGGAGGGTGCAGGAGCGGTTACATCTGGGTCTAGAATGTTTAAAAGCTGACCTAGAAAAGGACAGAAGCTTGGGACCAGTTCTGCAGTTCTGAGCCTTCAGCAGTTTTACGGCTCTGAACATAGATTAAACTAAGGAATGTGTTTGCAGATAGCGCAGCGTGTCGAGGTCAAAGACAGAAAACACTCTGTTCTCATGCACACACGTCATGAAACACACTAAAAATGAAGTAGGAGTGTGTGGACGAGATCACAACGCCCTCGGATATCAGTAACAAGCACCGTCACATTGTTGAACCTTATCACCTGTTGTTCCAATACTTCTGGCCCTCGAGAATCCCAGAAAACTGTAAGCGTTGATGAATTTTCCAGATGTTCCGACCTTTTGATCTTTTTCCCGGTCTGTGATTGAGGATGTTTCCGTTCCAGACTCTGTCGTTTACTCTCAGGCTCGTCGCGATCGATCCGTGTCTCGTCACCGCTTACGATTCTCTTTAAGAAACTTTCACCTTCCTTATTAGATTATCGCTCCAAATGTTGTTTGCAGATATCCAAACGCTTCTCTTCTGTAAGTTTTGGCTCAGGAGACGGGAGCCTTAGACAGAAAGCGCTGATGAGACCAACAGGAGTTTAATATAACCGGAGTGCGGATCATTTTTGACTCACATGTACAGTACAAGGGTGTCGTATGGTCAAAGTAGGATTTAGGGACCGAGTGTTGGCGCTTTGTAACAGTCAAGTTTTTTTTTTTTTTTTTTTGTGCCATAGGAAAGGCAGGAAAAAAAAGATACAGTATCCATGTTTTATTAACCAGATGGCTGTGTGCTTTGTTTGGGGGACGTGTCGTAGGTATGGCATCATTCATGCGGGTGGAGTTGGAAAGTTCCTCAGTGACTGGATCATAAAGGGTGAACCTGCTTATGATCTGATCGAATGCGACCCAAACCGTTACGGCAAATGGACCACCGTGCCGTACCTGTGTGCCAAGGCCAGGGAGTCATACGGCTTTAACAACGTGGGTAGGTTTCCATTAAAAGAAACAATTACAAGGACACGGCAATGTGGCATGCATAACAGATAACCTCACGGCTTCATGATATTCAGGTGGTCTAATGGAATTCTCTCTCTCTCTCTCAGTGGGCTACCCCAAAGAGGAGCGCTTTGCCGGGCGCCCCACCAGCAGGGTCAGTGGGCTTTATGAGCAGCTCAAGGAGAAATGCTCCATGGGCTTCCATGCAGGCTGGGAGCAGCCACATTACTTCTACAAGCCTGGCGATGACGTGGGCTACAGGTGTAACATCCAGCCTCAAGCACTACAGCAAAGTTCTTATGAAGCTGTGTCGCTTCCATGCATTAGTATTATATCATATAATAAAGAATTCTGTATTGATTAAGTACTGTATGTATCTGATGTGTTTTTTTGTCCCTGCACAGCCCCAGTTTCAGAAGAACAAACTGGCACGGACCGGTCGGCCGAGAGTGCAAGCTCGTGATGGAGAAAGTGGGCGTGATTGACCTTTCGCCATTTGGCAAGTTCATGGTCAAAGGAAAGGACGCGCACAGACTGCTGGACCGCCTGTTTGCCAACGCCATGCCGAAGGTCAGAGGCAGAAAATAAAATCAAGTAAACAAGATCAGGAAACCTGAGATACTGATGAGGGAACTGATCTTTCAGCATGGAATGATGCTTCGCATGGTGGCTTTAGATATCAGGTTGACCTGGACGTCAATACGTGATGATTTTGCAGGTGGGCTGGACTAACATCAGTCACATGCTGACACCGAGGGGGCGTGTCTACGCTGAGGTCACCATTACCCAGGTGGCACCTGGAGAGTTCCTGCTCATCACAGGCTCGGGGTCTGAATTGCACGACCTGAGGTTGGTCTCTCGTCAGCCATCTCTACTCTCACATCTACAATAGTACAATATTGTTAAGGACGGTACATCAATTGGTGGTATATATTTATGTTTAATTAACAGACAAGGTCCCTCCTGGTTCCTCCCACAGTCCAAAGACGGACAGATTAGGTTAATTGGCGTTCTCAAATTGCCTGTAGATTGTAAATGAGTGTGTGTGTGTGTGTATCCAGGGTGTACCGCGCCTCATGCCCTGTGTCTCCTGGGATAGGCTCCAGGCCCACTGTACACATGTAATGGATCTAAAATGACTTCAGTATGAGGCAGAATACAAAAGCGGAGTTTCTGCTTAAGTGTACACCTCTCGCTCACTGGCGGTCTGAGGAATGGAGCTCACACCCTTCAAGCTCTTAGCAGGATCCTATGTTTAACCCCATATTACTGTAGGTATGATGTCCAATTGCACAAAAGATGTATTGAGACAAACATGCATTGGTGCAAGAATGATCACACTTCTAACATCTGCTATCCTGTAGACGACCCTGTGGTCAATATGGTCAAATCTGTAAACCTGATCATATCGTCTGGGTCAAAGTCAGGTCTCTCAATAGGTTGAGAAATGGATGAGCGTCAAAAGGTCATCATTCAAAAATGGTGAAGCAAGTAAGAAAGTACGGCAATCTATAATTATGCACTATAAAAACTTTAAACAGATGTTGCAAGCAATGGGATTTCCAGAGTAAATTCGTAGTTAACATCTGCTTACAGGAATATTAACCATATGCAGAGCAGAAAGAGGATTTAAACTTGATGTAAAATAATGATTCGTTTCCTGTTAATGGAACTTAAAACGGTTGTGGGACTCCTGAAGGTTTTGTAACACTTTGCAGTTTCTTGCCACACATTTCCAGCCCACGCACACATTCTGGCCCTCGTTATACTTGGATGGACCTTCCCAAGACTTCATATTGTTGGTTATAAAAAATAAAAAGTCATTGTCTCACAGTTAAAACAATGACTTTGCTTTAAAAACTTGGCTTTAATCAAGTCAGAAAACCATGTGCTCCAAACCCAAAACCATGTGCTCTATTCAATACTGTGCTCAGGCTGCCCTCTTGTGGTACCATTGATGCATTTATTTATTTTTTTTAAATGTTTGGCATAATTCAGTGATGTAAGGCATTTAAAGCCGTGGATTTTGCATTTAATAAATTATTTGGTATAACACTAATTTTAGTTATTATTATCTAGCAGAAACCACAAAGAATCACTTTTAGCAAATGAGGATTATAGTTGATTTATTTTCCAATAACAGCATTTCCTGAACTGTTTTTTCACCTCTTTTATAACAGCAACGTTCGGGTTGTTACACTTTCCTAATGAATTAAGTTGAATAAATCCTGTCCCCAGATGGATAGAGAGAGAAGCAGCGGATGGCGACTATGAGGTGGACATCACCAACGTGACTGATGACATCGGGGTGCTGGGAGTGGCTGGCCCGAACTCTCGCAGAGTCCTGCAGAAACTCACCAGTGAAGATCTGAGTGACGGTGCCTTCAAATTCCTTCACTGCAAAGCCATTCCGCTGGCTGGAGTCCCGCTGCGGGCCATACGGATATCATACACAGGTATAGGAAGGAGGAATTCTGTCTCACAGGGCAACCGTAATCACACAGGCATGTTTTTATTAGCTTTGGTAAATGCATAATCTTGCTAAATTATATTTCTCAATTACTGTACTTTTTTTTTTTTTTAAACTGCCGAGGACACACACAATGGATGTCTGCAAACTGAGTTTGCAAAGTCTATAATACCTCCAGGCTCCTCCTGTTAAAATTATATAATTAGTTTTAAAATAAAAACAGTACAAAAAAAAAATAAGTTTCACTTTTTATTTGTATTTAGCCTTTACAAACAAGAAATGTGAAATAAACTATCAAATAAATAAAACTCTCAGACTCCGCTTATTAACAATAATATATTTCCATTTACACTAGAACAGGCTGATTATTCATATACTGTACAGTGGAACCTCGGATTACGAGCATAATTCGTTCCGAAAGTGGGCTCGTATTCCAAAACACTCGTAAACCAAATAAAATTTTCCCATAAGAAATGATGGAAACACAAATTATTCGTTCTACAGCCCCAAAAAAATAAATACATAATAATTAATACAAAATATTAAGTAAAAATAAAATAAATTGACCTAAACTTTACCTTTACTTTAAAAAAAAAGTGCAAATAAATCCCGACAGATAAGTGTTTCCGTTTGTGCACGCAGGGTGTGTGTGTGTACACACACGCTACCGGAGAGACTGTTTTATCGGAAGAATTAGCAAGGAACTTCGCTAGTCACACTCGCGTGAGCACATACTAATGGAATCACTGCTGTAAAGTAAAAAACAAACAAATGAACCAGCACCTTACCTTTGAAAAGAATCGCGACAGAGCTGAGTGTGTGTTTGTCTGTGTGTTCGAACCTGAAAGGAGTTCGGAGCGGGGCTGTAAAGGCGAGAGTGTGTGTGTGTGTGTTTCTGTGTGTGCGAAGAACGCGTGCGCACACACACTCACTCGCCTTTATAGCCGCCACCCACCCCCAACTCCTTTTGGGCAAAGGCGAGTGTGTGGCTGCTTTAATCTGTTAACTTCTTAAAGGCATCTATCCAATTAATTATTAAACATTAACATTCCCATTTGAATTGAAACTGTTTTATCACACATCTACTATAATTGTAGCTTTCTGCTGGGTTTAAGTAGGGGAATGATGATAACCTGCATAAAAAGGGGGGGAAAAAATCATGTTTTCCGGGATAATTGCAATGCATGTACGGAGTAAACATTTGCTTGTGTGTTTAAGGGGAGCTGGGTTGGGAGCTGTATGTGGACATGCCAAAGCTGGCAGAAGTGTACCTGGCCATCATGGAGGCTGGAAAAGAGGAGGGCATTGATAACTTCGGCACTTACGCCATGGCCTCTCTTAGACTGGAAAAGGGCTTCCGAGGCTGGGGAGCTGAGGTCACTCTAGTGCACACACACACACACACACACACACACACACAGAGACACATACGGTGGGGCAGAAGATCAAGACCTCATTAAAATGAAGTAAATAAATTGACCATCTTTTATGTGTGTGTAGATGAACTGTGACACAAATCCTCTCGAGGCTGGACTGGATTTCTTCGTTAAACTCCACAAGGTAGCTATTGTATCTTTTAACCTTTTTGTCTAACTATAGAAAACGTGTTAACAAACCATTCAGGTGGTTAAAGCCTTAATGTTTGCTGTATATCTGCCAGCCTGTAGATTTCATTGGAAAGAAGGCGCTACAGGAAATCAAGGATCAGGGACTGATGAGGAAGTTGGCGTATCTCACCGTGGATACAGATAACATAGACCCTGAGGGCAATGAGACCATATGGCACAATGGAAAGGTAAACAGCTAATGTACCTTACAAGTAACAGGAGCTTGGCAGAATTTATAACACCTTGGTGTATCTACTGCAACTTCTTAAAAAAAAAACTAATGAATAAGGTAACAATTCTCTTGTGTGCTCCAGGTGGTTGGGAACACGACCTCAGGAGCATACAGCTACTCGATTCAGCAGAGCCTGGCGTTTGGTTACCTCCCTGTTGAATTGACCACTGTTGGTCAGAAGGTGGAGGTGGAGCTCCTGGGCAGGAAGTACCCAGCCACGGTGGTTCAGGAGCCCCTGGTGCACACCGAGCCCACCCGAACACGTCTGCAGAAGAAAAAGAGTGCAGTGTGAATGTGTTTTTGGGGAAACGAGTCCTCGGTGTTGAAACAAAAAATAAAAAAAATCATTATTTTCAGTCAGGGTACCGAGTCATGAAGTTTAATTTCAGAACCTAAAAATGGCTCAGAAAAACGAAAACACATACCTGTGAAATAAAAAAAGGAGTTTTTTGTATTTAAAAAAAAAAAAAAAAAGGTAAAATGTCAAGTTTTAGACAAGACTAATAAGCTGTTTGTGGGCCATAAAATTGGCTTATTTTATATAATAATGACATGTTTGTTTTGAACCCTGGGAGTGTATTCACAAAACAGAAAAACCTGCTATTTTTGCAAGGTAAAATGCTGATGACTAGACATTGTGGCTAAGAAGTAAAGAAATAAAAAGATTTCAGCCAGTTTATTCAAGCAGGAAGAAGTTAATAAGCTATATTGAAGTAATGTTTTGAGAAATTATATAAGGAAACTATTTACTGTTGGATCAAATGAGAGCATGAGGGTTTTTTTTTTAATAAACAGTTATCCTAACAATTTATGATCAGGTCCTTCACTTTAAAAGCGGCACTGAAGGAGTCATTGATTCATTTCTTTCAACAAAGAGCCAGTGGTGTTTTCTTTTGTCCAGGATGCCTAAAAAGGAAATGGTTGGACAAAGTGAACCTCTAGAAACAACTCTCAAACTAAACCAAAATACTGTAGAAACATTTTGTAGTAAAACGTGATTTATTATTATTATTTTTTATTTTTAAACTTTTTACGTTATATGTTGGAGTTATAACCCATTTCTTTTCCTTTTTTGAAGCAAAATCAGTATTATAGAATAGTGTCGTTTGTTGTTTACATAAGAAATTTGTCTAACCTTAAGATTTCAGATTAAATTCTGCTCTCCTAAACATCTCTGAAGTATTAAATATAGTATTATATTAGGGACAGGGCTAGCTCAGTGGTTAAGGCATTGGACTACGGTTCGGAAGATCCCAGGTTCAAACCCCACAACTACTAAGTTGCCACTGTTGGGCCCTTGAGCAAGGCCCTTAACCCTCAACTGCTCAGATGTGTAATGACATAAAAAATAAAAAATGTAAGTCGCTCTGGATAAGAGCATCTGCCAAATACCTAAATATAATTAAAGCTGAACTTGTGTTTTGTGCCTATAACAAACTGACCTCAGTCTCTTTTTAACCTTCAATGAAGGGAACCATTATCACCAGTCTTACTGTTTTCTTATTATTTTTTTTTTTTCTTTTTCGAATAAAGAATTGAATAAACTAATTACTGATTTTTTTTTTTGTGTGTTTAAGTCTCTGTGTAGTATATATCCTCTAATTATTTTCTTATATGCTCAATAATTCTTATCTGTTCCATTGATTTGGTCTGTCTCAACAATGAATATGAAACCCGAGCATTGCTTTGTTCTGTACTTATGATGAGTCAAATCCTAAGCTTGGTGTAAACTCGGAAGGTCAGACTTTGCTTAATACAGGTTTGAGGTTCATTGGATGAGGTCCAATTGGTGTAATAATCCGATTTCTCTCTCTCTCTCTCTTTATATATATATATATATATATATAAAATTAGGACCGGGACTTGATTAAAAAAATAATCTAATTAATTAGAGGCTTTATAATTAATTAATCGCTTATAAATATTTGACCTGAGAACAGTGAGAAGTAAGTTTTTTCATATGGATTTTTAGTATACCACTGAATACATAAGCTTAAGCAACAAAATATTGTTTTTGTTCAACCAAGTCCAACAGACCAGTGCAATATTGCCATTAAGTGTAGCAATAGAATACTTAGAAATATAGTAGCCGACATTTCAGAAATTCAGGCACCCTATAGGTAGGTACAGTAGACCTTCTGTAAACTGTTTTTTAAGTAAAACACAAACTTTCAAGTACATTCAGAACATTGGAAACCCTGACGCTTCCATCCATTTGTTTTTTATAACAAAATTTCTTATCCACAGGGCCAACCAAAGTGGTCTCATCAGCTTCTTTGTCCATGTTCACTGTTGTTTGTTTTTGTCTGAACGCTAGTTGGTGCTCCAGTATAATCAGTCCACCGGAACTCATCCAGTGAGAAATGTTCCGCGGTGCAAAAATAAGTGCGATAAAAATGTGTAAAAAAATTTTACGCGTTATTTTTGTGTGATTAATTAATCAATCTAAATTAACGTGTTAAAGTCCCGGCCCTAATATATATATATATATATATATATATATACACACACTCAGCAAAAAAAGAAACGCCTCTTTTTCAGGACTGTGTATTTCAACAATAATGTTGTAAAAATCCAAATAACTTTACAGATCTTCATTGTAAAGGGTTTAAACAATGTTTTCCATGCATGTTCAATTAACCATAATCAATTAATTAACATGCAGCTGTGGAATGGTCGTTAAGACCTTAACAGCTTTCAGAAAGTAGACATTTAAGGTCCCAGTTCTAAAAACGCAGGACACTAAAGAGACTCATCTACCGACTGTGAAAAACACCCAAAGAAAGATGCCCAGGGTCGCTGCTCATCTGCGTGAACGTGCATTAGGCATGCTGCAGGGAGGCATGAGGACTGCTGATGTGGCTATAGGGCAATAAATCGCCATGTCCGCACTATGAGACGCCTAAGACAGCGCTACAGGGAGACAGGAAGGACAGCTGATCATCCTCGCAGTGGAAGACCACGTGTAATAACACCTGCACAGGATGGGTACATCCGAATATCACACCTGCGTGACAGGTACAGGATGGCCACAACAACTGCCCGAGTCACACCAGGAACACACAATCCCTCCATCTCACAGCAAGAACTGACAAATCTGGTCCAGTCCATGAGGAGGAGATGCACTGCAGTACTTCAAGCAGCTGGTGGCCACCAGATACTGACTGATTTTGAGCCTCCCTTCATTCAGGGACACATTGGGAAACATTTTTAGTTCATGTCTTATGGTGTTGACTCTTTTAGTGTTCATACAAATATTTACACATTAAGTTTACTGAAAGTAAAAACAGTTGAAAGTCAGAGGACGTTTCTTTTTTTTGCTGAGTTTATATATATATATATATATACAGAGGTGGAAAGTAACGAATTACATTTACTCGCGTTACTGTAATTGAGTAGCTTTTTTGTGTATTTCTACTTTTTAAAGTAGTTTTAAAAATCTGTAATTTTACTTTTACTTAAGTACGTTTTGTTTGAAGTATTGTAATTCGCTACATTTTAAATCATATTCGCTACTGAGTAAAAAATAAATGAATGAAAATGATAAAACAATAAAAAAATATTATGCTTTGTATAAATGCTCCGTTGCGCCGTGTGTGTATCATGTCCTGGTCGCGCGCCGATCCAGACTCCACTCCAGGTTTTCTGACATCGGCATCACCTGACCTTCCACACGGCCGCTTCCGCCCTGAGTGACGTCATCGACTAACGCGACTGGAGAGAGACGCGCGAAAGATGAAAGAGTTTGTGATTTTGGCGTTTTGACATTTGGTTGTGTATTCTGGTTTGACTTTTTGCCTCCAATTGACTTTGATTATTGCTTTGTCCCTATGGTTTGGTTGGTCTTTGTATATATTTGTAGATAATTTCACTGTATGTCTGTGCACTCACTAGTTGCAGGGGCGTGGCTGCCATTTATTTTTGGAAGAGGGAGTTTATTTGGGAATTTATTTGCTCAGGAATAAAATAAAGATAGCTGACTACCTTATTGTACGGAATGATGGGGGGGGGGTGATAAAATTATATATACATAATATATATAAGGTTATCAAAGCAGTCCCACAGCTTAATCATAGCTAAAACAATCCAGTGAAATATTAGACTGAGACTTTTGAGTCAGGTATTTTATATAGTTTAGCTTAGGTTTATATTTTATATAGTTTATATAGGTTTAGGGAGTCCGGGAAGGTACCTGTATTTTTGTTTGTGTTTTTTTTTTTTTTGCAGGTAATCTAGCTACTAAATATAAATACCATTTTGTTTATTATTTTGGCCTGGGTCCATCCTGAATCTGATCCTCCTCCTGTTGTGTGTGTGTATAAAAACCTCATTTTTTCATCAGTTAATGATTGGATCTAGTTCTTTCTGCCATATACCACCATTTCCATACAGTTTAAAATAGAACCCTGAACCATTCTTTTGCTGTATGACCCTAGACTGATACGTAACACCATATTTAAGTGACCACTTTGATTTTCAAGCACAAGAAAGACAACAGCTTTATTATGCAAATGTGTTCCTTCAGTTAAAAAACAACTAGTTTGAGATTTATATCTGCTCATCTTTTTTGAACTATGCTAGAATGCCTCAACCCACCCCCGCTGTTAAAAAAATAAAAATAAAAAAGTAACTCGGTAACTTTTACTCTGAGTACATTTTTTAATGAGCTACTTTTTACTTTTAGTTGAGTAGATTTTTATAATGGTAACTTTACTTGTACTTAAGTAAAATTTCACTGAAGTAACAGTACTTGTACTTGAGTACAAAATTTTATTACTCTTTCCACCTCTGTATATATATATATATACACACACAAATATAATTATAAATAAGAATTATGTTGTAATTAATACACACGTCTGTTTATTTATACAATACGTATATAGATTGTTTGTTTTAAAAATGTCCAAGAAATTTAAAGTAACATAGTTGGTAATAAAATAATTCAATTTTTTTTAGAATCGATTCCCGAAAGAATCCATTTCTCTGATAACTGGAAACTGAGAATCGATTCTTAAAAGAGTCGATTCACTGCAATCAGGCATCGGAAACAAAGAGTCGATTCTCAAAGCCTTGAAATTGATTCGAATCATTTTCTTCCCGACAGACGATAAAAACGATAAAAATAACGACGTTCTGCTTAAATTCACTGAGCGACGGAGACTTTTTCTTTTATGGACACAAAAACATCAGCAGTTTCACAGGATTTCTCTGTGGAAAGTGAAGGAAACTGTAAAATCCACGGAGAAACAGGTCTGTATGAAGAGTGACTGTAAGAGGGAGGAGCCGAGTGAACGCCATTTACACTAACGCAACGGTTACCGCAAAGTGACGTCATTACTGAAACCCCGCGAAAGGTCTCCAGCGCTGCTGACAAGCAGGGTGAAGTCATTTGTTGTTTGGAATTGGAATTAAATTAACTTTAAACCTTCTGAAATGAAACGGTTGCTTTCAGAGACTTGTTAAAACAGTTCTCCATGTGACAGGCAAGACTTTATAATAGAGTATATACATTTCTAAATAAAAATATGATTAAAAGTTTATATAAACTGCTCATTAAGTAAACACTCTCCATCATGTACGGGGGAAGGAAGGAGTCTCCAGTGCCAGAGCGTTGTTACAGTCACAGAGGAAGCTGCGATTTAGACGTTTTCTGACAAGAAAGTTTTTTCACTTATCAATTTCTTGTCAATGTATAATAATGGCGGCGCGGTGGTGTAGTGGTTAGCACTGTCGCCTTGCACCTCCAGGGTCTGGGTTCGATCCCCCGGCCAGGCTCGATTCCCGTCTCTGTGTGCATGGAGTTTGCATGTTCTCCTCTGTGCTTGGTGGGTTTCCTCCGGGTACTCCGGTTTCCTCCCACAGTCCAAAGATATGCAGGTTAGGCTAAATGGCGTTCCCAAATTGCCCGTAGTGTGTGAATGGATGGGTGAATGTGTGTGTGTGTGTGTGCGCCCTGCGATGGATTGGCACCTGGGATAGGCTCCAGGCCCCCTGCGACACTGATCACAGGATAAAGCGGTATAGAAGATGAATGAATGTATAATAATATTGCAGTAAGTATCAGAGGTGGAAAGAGTAATAAAATTTTGTACTCAAGTACAAGTACTGTTACTTCAGTGAAATTTTACTTAAGTACAAGTAAAGTTACCATTATAAAAATCTACTCAAGTAAAAGTTACCGAGTTACTTTTTTATTTTTTTAACAGCGGGTGTGGGATAATAGCAAACTAGTTGTTTTTAACTGAACTAACACCTTTGCATAATAAAGCTGTTGTCTTTCTTGTGCTTGAAAATCAAAGTGGTCACTTAAATATGGTGTTACGTTCCAGTCTAGGGTCATACAGCAAAAGAATGGTTCAGGGTTCTATTTTAAACTGTATGGAAATGGTGGCATATGGCAGAAAGAACTAGATCCAATCATTAACTGATGAAATAATGAGGTTTGTATACACACACACACACACACACCAGGAGGAGGAGGATCGGATTCAGGGTGGACCCAGGCCAAAATAATAAACAAAATGGTATTTATATTTAGTAGCTAGATTACCTGCAAAAAAAAAAAAACACACACAAAAAAATACAGGTACTGTACCTACCAGGTAAAAACAGTGAAATTATCTACAAATATATACAAAGACCAACCAAACCAAAGGGACAAAGCAATAATCAAAGTCAATTGGAGGCAAAAAGTCAAAACCAGAATACACAACCAAATATCAAAACGCCAAAATCACAACCTCTTTCCTCTTTCCCGCGTCTCTCTCCGGTTTATATATGGTCGCGCTAGTCGATGACGTCACTCTCAGGGCGGAAGCGACCGTGTGGAAGGTCAGGAAGATGCCGATGTCAGAAAACCTGGAGTGGAGTCTGGAGCGGCGCGCAACCAGGACATGACACACACACGCGAGCGCAAAATATTTGTATTATTTTAGAATTTTCATTCATTTATTTGTTAAGTCAGTAGCGAATATGATTTAAAATGTAGCGAATTACAATACTTCAAACAAAACGTACTTAAGTAAAAGTAAAATTACAGATTTTAAAAACTACTTTAAAAAGTAGAAATACACAAAAAAACTACTCAATTACAGTAACGCGAGTAAATGTCATTCGTTACTTTCCACCTCTAGTAAGTATAATATATGAATAAACCGGCAAAACTTTTTAATAAGAGGAACTTCACTTCAGGAAATTAATAATTTCTTATAGCAACAAAGATTTCAATTAAACAATTAAACTTGTAGTACGATAAAAAAAATTTAATAAATAAATAAATTTCCCTGAGTTTCTTGATCACTATTACCAAGAGTTAATAATTTTTTTTTGGCTCATATTTAACCTCACTCACAATAATGTATAATAATTTTATTGACTTGAATTTTAGTTTTAAATAAAGTAAATATTGCGGTTATATTACATGAAACATCTCTCCAAAAATTTTTATTAAGAAGAGATGCAAGCAAATTTTGTCCCCTAAAGCACTGTATGTGTCTTTTATCATGGATGGCAAAATCTTAAAAGATAAAAAAATCCAATAAGATCAACTGAAGGCATATTTAATGCTTGATGTAAAAAAAAAATTGCTAGTGGTGCTCAAAGTTACAGTATAATTAGCTGTTTTGTAGTTGCTGTTTCTTTTTTATTTTAGCTGCCTTTAGCTTTGATTGCAGTGAACAGCGTGGTGTCCAGTTTATGTGTGGAAATGATTCCTCATGGTCCCTGATCAGCATTTTCACTATCTGAGTCGTGGAATACGGCCGTGCCATCAGGGAAGAAGAAACCCTCCATAGATGTGATAACCTGGTGATTCAGTACATTCAGGTCGTCAACTGACTTTATTACCCCATAACGTTGCTGAGTCTCGACCTGAGCGACTGAAGCGACCCCAGATCATACAGTAACACTGTCTCCAGAGACACTTGTACAGTGGACACTATACATGATGGTGCATCGCTTCAAGTGCTTCCCTTCTTACCCTGACACGCCCATCGCTCTGGAATAGGGACTCAATCTGGACTCATCATGACCTTTTTCCATCACTCCAAAGTCCAATATTTGTGCTCCCTAGCAAAATTATTATTTTTAAAAAAATTCTTACTAACAAGTGGTTTTCTTATGGACACAGCTTCCGATTACGTGATGTATGTGTGGGAATGCTCTTACTTTCACTATTAAACATAGCTATGGTTTCTATTGGCCATTTTTTAAATGCAACTTCACCAAACGTTTACGTGATTTCCGGTTGGAATATTTTAATAATGCATTAGACAGATCTTAACCCAGTTCTAGTAATTTTCAACCTCCTTACTTGTTTCCTTTGCTTAATGAAGGCCAATAATTTTACCTTGACTTTTAATGCGTATAAAAATGTTTTTTACAGAATTAGTTCTGAATACGAATCCAGAACACCGTACAACACGGACGGGGATTATCAGAAATCCAGATTTCAGACGTCTGAACACTGTTCGGTGTCCTCCCGCTGGTCCGCGTCTCTGTAACAGCATGCCCCTGTGTGTTGTTCCTTCCATATGACTCATCCTTAATAAAAATGCAGCCTGGGTGTGCAGTCATGCAGCTCTTTAATAACATCTTAATACAGCTGTAATCCTTTATTATCTTGTATAATTTATGTGCATAATATAGTTGCAGCCATTCGTTGGGGAAAAACGAAGCCGGTGTTTGGTAAAGAGCGAGGTTGAAAGAGAAAGCCCTTAGCCTCCTCTCATCTCTTTCTACCTCTGTCTCTCCCTCAATTTCCTGCACTTTAATGAGTTGGTGTAGGAGTGGACCCAGCACACTTAAGTCACGACTATGGAGATTGCAAACACACACATACACACACACACACACACTGTTTTCATTCACTCCATCTCTTCATCTTTCTCTCTTTCTCTCTCCAAAATAATTTTACATAACAAAGAAATTTATAATAATTGCATGACTGGTCCAATTCTTTTAAAAGAAGCACAATAAAGAACGCTTGCCAACATGCTTCAGTCACTGTTTATCCGTTTAGGGTTACATTTATTGTGGAACACTCTAAAACAACCGTCGGAAAACGACGGCACTGGAGACTCCTTCTTAAACAGCAACAGTTATTGTATTGTCGTTCCTATAAAAACGGTAACATATCAAAGCAAAGACAAACCTAGATAGATAGCACAAAAAACACCTTGAAGGACTCCTTGCAGGATCTCCGTAAACTTGCGGAATCGCATCAAATGTTTTTTTGTGGCAGATGTCTTTTGGCACACTGACTTATGAAACTCGGCGCTCCCTATGACTGTGCGTGCAGCCTTGTGCTGCCATCTGTTGCTGTGTTACAAAACTAGTCTCAAAACTTTCCGATACCACCTTCTAGATATATAGATTTATTATTTGATTTTATTAATTCTAAAGGGAAATAATAAATACAGGCAGAGCTGCTGATAGAAAAGAAATCAACGTTTACTGACCAATCAGAATTGAGAATTCAACTACACTCAACGCTTATTGTAATATGATTTACATTATTAAGCAGAAGTTGCACAGAACCTGAACACTGAATGCTATGTGCTTCAGGAATTCGATTTCGGAGCGTCGAGTGTCTTTTTGTCATGTGTGAGTGGTAATAGGAAACAGTGTGTGAATAAATATATATGGGTAAATATCATTCTGAAAGTAAAAATGTAACAGATATTAGTGACCTGAAAATTCATCTGGATGGTAGACGAGCATCGTGGTGGAGTGTGGGGCGAGTCTGAGGACCCAGTTGTATTGTGGGCCGCTGAGAAAATCAGGAAGGTCAGTATCAGAACTGCGATATAGTGCTGCCCGGGGAATCGTATAAAAATCGAAACTGAAAAAAATGGACCCGTGCAAGTATTTAATCGCAAAAAGCTGCAAAAGACAGAAAATATACACAAATAGGGTTCGTCAATAAGGTTATGTACTGCTGTATTTGTTTATTGTTTGAGTTTATTTGTGCGATTATTTGGTGTTAGCCTCGATAAACATGTTTAAATATAAACACATGTACATTTACACATAGTTTATTAGTTATGTTGCAGTTTTAACTTGCAAATGCAAATGTGGGTCAAAAGAATCGCAATGTACTTTTTTGATCAATAGTATGATATTATGTTAAAATTGCATTTACTGCATTTGGCATTTTTATTACCTTATACATCTGAGGAGTTGAGGCTCAGTGAAGTGAAACTTACTAGTGCTGGATTTGAACCTGGGACATTCTGATCAGTACTCAAATCCCTTAACCAGTGAGCTACCCCTGCCCAATAATATCATAACACCAATAATTATAGCTAATACATGATTGAATAATAATAATAATAATAATAATAATCTTCTTCTTCTTCTTTGTCTTTCGGCTGTTCCCTTTCAGGGGTCGCCACAGCGAATCATCTGCCTCCATCTAACCCTATCCTCTGCATCCTCTTCTCTCACACCAACTAACTTCATGTCCTCTCTCACTGCATCCATAAATCTCCTCTTTGGTCTTCCTCTAGACCTCCTGCCTGGCAGTTCCAACCTCAGCATCCTTCTACCGATATATTCACCATCTCTCCTCTGAACATGTCCAAACCACCTCAATCTGGCCTCTCTGACTTTATCTCCAAAACATCTAACATGGGTTGTCCCTCTGATGAACTGATTCTTGATCCTATCCATCCTTGTCACTCCCAAAGAGAACCTCAACATCTTCAGCTCTGCTACGTCTAGCTCTGCCTCCTGTCTTTTCTTCAGTGCCACTGTCTCTAAGCCGTAGAGCATCGCTGGTCTCACCACTGTCCTGTACACCTTTCCTTTCATTCTCGCTGATGCTCTTTTATCGCACAACACACCTGACACTTTTCTCCACCCATTCCAACCTGCCTGTACTCGTCTCTTCACCTCCTTTGAACACTCTCCGTTGCTCTCGACCGTTGACCCTAAGTACTTAAAATCCTGCACCTTCTTTACCTCTGCTCCCTGTAGCCTCACTGTTCCTCTTGGGTCCCTCTCATTCACACACATGTATTCCGTCTTGCTGCGGCTAACCTTCATTCCTCTGCTTTCCAGAGCGTACCTTCACCTCTCCAAATTTTCCTCCACCTGTTCCCTGCTCTCGCTACAAAGCACAATGTTATCTGCAAACATCATAGTCCATGGAGACTCCTGTCTAAACTCATCTGTCATCCTGTCCATCACTAGAGCAAACAAAAAGGGGCTTAGAGCCGATCCTTGATGCAGACCCACCTCCACCTTGAACTCTTCTGTCACACCTACAGCACATCTCACCACTGTCTTACAACTCTCATACATGTCCTGCACCACTCTAACATACTTCTCTGCCACTCCAGACTTCCTCATACAACACCACAGCTCCGCTCTCGGCACCCTGTCGTACGCTTTCTCTAAATCTACAAAGACACAATGCAACTCTTTATTACCTTCTCTGTACTTCTCCATCAGCATCCTCAAAGCAAATACTGCATCTGATGTACTCTTTCTAGGCATGAAACCATATTGCTGCTCACAAATTCTCACCTCTGCCCTTAACCTAGCTTCCACTACTCATTCCCACAGCTTCATTGTATGGCTCATTAGCTTTATACCTCTGTACTGTAATTGCCACAGCTCTGCACTTCTCCCTTGTTCTTAAAAATCGGCACCAATACACTTCTCCTCCATTCCTCTGGAATCCTCTCACTCTCCAAGATCTCGTTAAACAAACTAGTCAGAACCTCTACTGCCACCTCTCCTAAGCACTTCCACACCTCCACAGGTATGTCATCAGGGCCAACAGCCTTTCCACTCTTCATCCTCTTCAACGCCCTTCTCACCTCACTTTTACTAATATTTGCTACTTCCTGCTCCACAACAGTCACCTCTTCCACTATTCTACTCTTTGTTCTCTTTCGTTTTCCTCATTCATCAACTCCTCAAAGTACTCATTCCATCTTCCCATCACCCTTCTGGCATCTGTCAGTACATTTCCATCTCTATCTTTAATCACTCTAACCTGCTGCACATCCTTCCCATCTCTATCTCTTTGCCTCGCCAACCTGTACAGATCCACCTCTCCCTCCTTACTGTCCAGCCTAGCATACAAGTCCTCATATGCTCTTTGTTTGGCCTTTGCCACCTCTACCTTCACCTTACGCTGCATCTCCCTGTACTCCTGTCTACTCTCTTCAGTCCTCTCAGTGTCCCACTTCTTCTCGGCTAGCCTCTTTCCCTGTATACACTCCTGGACTTCCTCATTCCACCACCAAGTCTCCTTGTCCACTTTTCCCTTACCTGATGATACACCAAGTACCCTCTTACCTGTCTCCCTGATCACATTGGCTGTAGTTGTCCAGTCAACTGAAAGCACCTCCTGACCACCCATAGCTTGTCTCAACTCCTCCCTAAAGACAACACTACATTCTTCCTTTCTCAGCTTCCACCACTTTGTCCTCTGCTCTGCCTTCGTCCTCTTCACCTTCCTCACCACCAGGGTTATTTTACACACCACCATTCTAATAATAATGGCCATAATAATAATAATAATATTTTTTATTTGCTAGATCTGAGTGCTTTAATTTTATTACGATGCATTAAATCTAATATATGAATACAAATATAAATAATTTGAGGTATTTTATTTTTACTTGAGGATATCTTCTAAATGTATTGTTTTGTACAAAAGCAGAGAAACCATAAAATTTTTTTTTAAACAGTTATTAATTTTTTTTGCTTTTTACCATTTATTTAATACCTTCTATTACACACTTATTCAGACACACTGTGTTACTGTATATCTACAAGACTATAAATATACAGTAACTGTCCTGTATATCCATAACCTTATGCTGGCTATTATTGGGTCAAACACCTGATAAACACAATCATTTTAACACCCTTGAAGATGAATCATCTGCAGAATAGAGTGCGCAGTGACATTCATACTGTCGATGCCCAGGCGGGACATCTGAATGAGACAGAATTAGCCCCTGGGGGGATGGGGAGGAGGGGCAGCTTCAATTTGCCCCCTTTTAATAATTCTTCCACTTAATAGAACGCAAGAAAAAGAGAAGCCTTCAAAGGGAAAGATCACAAAGGGAAAAGAAAAAAAAACACTGTTAGAACAAAGCATTCTCATTCTTTTCTTTTTTTTTTTTTAATACACCGGCTGTGTGCTGCTCGCTCGCTCGCTCAGTGGTTTCTCCCATCACCTGAGCCGAGAATGGTTCAGCCCACTATTCAGCCTGCCTACCCTGAATGAGTCATCCCGCCTGCCTCTGATTGGCCGGCCTCTCTCCATCCCTAGGGATCGCCTTGCAGAAGGAAGCCCGAGGCCCGACTCCATTCACAGAAAACGAGGCTGCGCTCGTCCGCCGCCTCATTCACAGCCACGGCGTCGTTCGCCATCTCCTCCACCCTCTATCATCCTCTCTTCAGCATCCTCGATTCATCTCGTCTCCCGCCTCACGAGCCGGCCAGCATCATCACCATCTCTCTCTCTCTTCTTGTGCTGTCTCTAAAGAACAGAAACGTGCTGCCTCTCTCTCTCTCTCTCTCTCTGTGTGTGTTTTTATTTTTTTCATTCGTAGGCAGGCAGGAAGGCAAGACATTGGGAGGGACCGCAGTGCGAATGCTGCAGCAGCGAGCGCGAGAGAGGAAGCTTATGAATGACTGACGCTCTCCTGATGCACACTTCCTGTGGACGTTTTTTTTTTTTTTTTTTTTTTACATGAATGGCGTTTTTTTTTTTTTTTTCTCCCCACCCTGGATTAACGCGGCGATCTTCGCTCTGCCAGCCGGCTCTCAATGAAGCAGATGAAGCTCGGACCTTCTGATTCATCACGCCATTCATTCAGATCCGGGACTCGCGGCACTTTTTAGCATTGTACCTTTTTCGATACGACAGTCAGTTATTCTGCAAGACAAAAAAAAAAAACTAAACAAAAAAAAAAAAAACTAGGCTGGTCTTAAAGGAATTTATGATCGAAGGTGATCATTACCTAAGGGAATTTGTGATTAGGTAGCGAGGGCTGTCATTTCTGTGATGTGTTTGAATATGTAGGGGGGGGGAGAAGAAAAAAAAAAAAACATGGAGACGAACTGTTGAACAAAGAGGGGGGAAAGAAAAAAAATATCTCTCGGTTTATGCTGTGTTTTAGAGAATTCGGTAACCAGGGACGACGTAGTGATATAAGCGCTGTTTAGAACGAGGCACGTCAACACGCCAGAGGCTCAGACGCAGCTGAATCTTTCAACTTAGATTCAAATATCGGAAAATATATCGGATGGCATTTCCAAACCCGGAGCCAAAGTAATTCAAGTATTTAATTATTATTATAAATTTTTTTTGCTTGTTTTTTTTTTTTTCTCAATGACAGATTTGCCCTTAACGCTTGACGGACCGTCATTATGGCACAGAATCACTGAGCTTTGCCTTTCTGTCAGGTGTCTGGAAAATTAGTCGTCATCATGGAGAGCGGCTCAACTTTGCTTCATTGTCGTGGACGCAGAAACCGGCGTCTCCGCGCGAGACCGCTCACGATATCGGTCCATGTTGTCATTTGAAAGGCGCATATATATATATATATATATATATTTTTTTTGCTTTCTTCCTTGTCATGATATTCATTTAGCTTTATTTCTTTATTATTTTACATTTACGTTCAGTCCAGAAGCGTGAGATCCAGGACATACAGTAATACCTGTTGTTCACTGCACGCAGTGCTGCTCCTTTAACAATACGTTCTCATTCTCTACTGTATTTTTCATTTCTTCTTTCTTCCTTTTTTCGGGCTGAATTAAAGCCAGGCGTTCCTGTGGCCGGTGACAAAAACCGTCGTCGTCGTCGTCGTCGTAAGGAAATGTCAAAATCGATCGCTTCTGATGTGCTGCAAGTGGGAGTTTTTTTTTTTTTTCCTTCTTCTTCTTCTTTTTTTTTTTCTGCAACAGGAAGTGATCTGCGGCGTTGAGTGAGTCTTTTGTTGAGAAGGGTTCTGTCTCTCTCTCTCTCTCTCTCTCTCTCTGCGAGTGAGTCATGCGTGTGCACAGATCTGCCAGGCTGCAGAGCGAGAGAGAGACATCTCCTTCATAAAGCTCGTTTCTCCTCCTTTTCGCTGGAAAGGAGCGTCAACTTACTTCCCTCTATTGTTCCTCTGGTTTTTTTTTGTTGTTGTTGTTGTTGTTGTTTTTTTTTTTTTTCTCTCCTCCCATGGATTGTGGTGTATTTCTGGCCCCTGATGTGGCCTAGTGTGTGTCAGGGGGTTTCGTAGTTTTTTTTTTTTCCTGCTTGAGTATCTACCCAAGGTAGTCGCCGTCACCACCAGCACCACGACTGGCACCGTCGCTACAGCTCGGCACTCGAAAGACGAAATTCTTGTACTTTTCCATCCGTGAGGGTTTATTTTTTTTCGACTCAGACATGCCAGAGGAGCGGTCGGCGAGCACGGCGTCGCCGGTGCCCGTGCGCGCATAGGCACACGGAGCTGGGGGCATGCTGCAACGCGCCAAGTACAACCGCTTCCGCAATGAGTCGGTGACATCTGTCGATGAGCTTCTGCTCCACGGCCTTCCCATGAACGCCAAGGTGCCCGCTGGCGCCCCGGTGCCTGCCCCGGAGCCGCCGTACGCGCCCGCTGCCGAAGCCCCACCCCCCGAAACGGCCGAGGACTCAGGCACCGCCCTGTGCACCCTCATCAACAAGGTGTCCAGTCTTAAATTCGCCAACACCTCCGGCCTGCTGGGCATCAAAGGCCTGCCGTCGGCAGTCAAGGACCTGGCTGTGTCCAAACTTCAGGGAGGAGGTAGTGGTGGTGGTGGTAGTGGTGGTGGAGGTGGAGGGGGAGCAGGAGGAGGGTCCTCGGGTAGCCCGGCATCTTCCTCCAGCCTCTCGGCGGCCACTGGGGGCATCTCGTGCTCTTCCGCCACCTCTGGCCACCACCACGAGCCCGGCTCCATGAGCACCGGGAAGAAGGGCAGGATGGAAGAGGCGCAGCCTGGCATGGAGGACTGGCATGCGGGTGGTGTGGGTGGCACGGGTGGAGAATGCGCAGGCCTGGTGAATAAACCCTCACGAGGATGGCTGCACTCCAGCGACAAGATCGCCGGACCCGGAGTGACGTATGTTGTAAAGGTATGGCCTCTTCTTGTTCTCCTTCATCCTACTCCATGACATTCCTAACACTCCTGTTTGTTCTGTGTTTTTTTTCCCCCCCCCTTTCTGTCTATCACTTTATTAACCTCTTTTGATGTTCTGAGAAAAAGAAAAAAAAGATACAGCAGTGCTCGTTTCTTTGCGGTCGCACACACACACAGAGAGAGAGAGAGAGAGAGAGAGGAGCAATGGCGAGGGATGAAAACCGGCATTAAATAACACGGGCTCAGTCAGGCAAAGTACCTTTAGGGAGGAAAAAAAAAACAAGCAGGACGCTTAACAAGGCGAGCGTCCTCTTCATCTTTTTATGTCTCGTGTACTCGGAGATAAACATGCAGCTTTTTTCGAGCTCAGTTGTTGCTTCACAATCTCGAGCTGTCAGTCTCCATGTACAATTAGCTTCAGCTGCTCTCTCTCTCTCTCTCTCTCTCTCTCTCTTTTTTTTCTCCGTCGTTCTTTCTTTCATTGTCTTTAAATTATCTTTTTTTTTTTTTAATCTGCTGCATATGCACCGTACAGGTTCTCCAAGAGACAGGCTATTTTTACCCCGCCAGTCAACCTATTCAAACGAACACCAAGTTTATCTCATCAAGCGGAAGCGCGATGCAAATAGTGTAACCACGGTGACCAGAGCCGAGGCGGCGGAGCTGCTTCTCCTATCACTTACATTCATAAAACATAATGGTGGACCTGGTGCGAGTTTAAAGGCCGGACCTTTGTGCGGAGGATCAAAGACGTCTACGACATTATTATTATTATTTTTTTTTACATCTGTAAGAATTTTTAGTATAAATCATCTTGATGTGGAGGCAACCCCGGCCAGTTAGAACCAGTTTTGTCAAAAAAAATAAAAATAATAAAATTGTTTATATTAAACATTTTTTTTTTTTTATTTATACAAGTTTTTTTTTTTTTTTAGCAGAGCATTTCCGGCTCCATCGCTTCATCGTGCAGTGTGTCATTAGAGAGGCGCTGAGGTAAAGGTGACTTCGATATCTACCGGATGATTCATGCCTCATACCTTTTTTTTTTTCCCCCTCTCAGAGTGAATCACCCGCAGCTACAGCTTCAGTACTGGAGCACTGTATACTCAACATGCACAGAGAGAGAGAGAGAGAGAGAGAGAGAGAGAGAGAGAGAGACAGAGAGAGGACGTGTGTGTACTTTAAGAAAAGCAACACAAATGAAGTGGTGAAAAAGGCTCACTGGGCAGATTGTCAGGGCAGATTGTGTGTTGCCTTTTTTTCTTTTTCGTAATCAGGGATATTTTTTAGGCTTGGTAGGCACACGATCCACCTCTCCACACCTCTCCACACCATACCACACCTCTCTCCACACCTCTCTCCACCTCTCCACACCTCTCCACCTCTCCGCACCTCTCCACCTCTCCACACCGTACCACACCTCTCCACACCTCTCTACCTCTCCACCTCTCCACACCGTACCACACCTCTCCACACCTCTCCACACCTCTCTACCTCTCCACCTCTCCACCTCTCCACACCGTACCACACCGTACCACACCTCTACACACCTCTCCACCTCTCCACCTCTCCGCACCTCTCCACACCGTACCACAGGTTTAGAGCGAGCTTAGCGATAATTTGGTGTATTGATCATTAAGTCAGTGAGAGGTCCATACAACGATGGTAATGTGTGTGTGTGTGTGTGTGTGTGTGTGTTCTATGTTACTATGCTAGCAGCCATGACATATCGGTTTAAACGTCTCTTCCCGGTCACATTTGTTCCTTGTGTGTTATTGGGTGTAAAAGGACAGAAATGGACTACACACACACACACACACACACACACACACACACGTATATACTGTATATATATATATATATATACACACACACACACACGCAAGCAGTGGGTTGCTGTTATCCACTAAACCCATTTCAGCTTATTTCAATAAACAGCTCTCATAAATAGTGATGTATTTAATTTTAAATGGACATTAACATTAATATATATTTTTTTTCAAGGAGATTATTACATTACATTTCTTTAAATAATAAATATATCCTAAAATACAATAACAGACCCATATGTTTCTTCCTCTCCACCTAATGTATAGCTAATAATTATCTTGTGTACATTTTGCATAGTATAATGTTACACTATTTAAAATTCACAAATAAAGGTAAGGCATAGAGAGAGAGAGAGAGAGAGAGAGAGAGAGAGACTTTAAAGAGTGTTACATGTCTTTCAAAAAGAGTTAAGATATTTGCAATTAAGATGCTGATTAAAACTGTTCTTGAAATATGAACGGTGATCACCTGGTTCATCTCGTGTCCTCACTTTTCAGTACCTCGATCAAGGATTACTTCTCATTTAACCTTTTTTTTTGTTGTCTTTTCTATGCTGATGACATCATCTGAACTCACACACACACACACACACACACACACACACACACACACATACACACACAGTGTGAGAGAGAATTGGGTACATTTCATTAGGTCATGATAATAGGACGAGGTTTGATCCTTAACCCATCTTTCTACCCATCATGCATCATTTTAACGTGATTGAAAAAAATAAAACGTCTTCGAGAACGAGGTTAGAAAATAACACGGTTCTCGGTTTGTGTTTTTGACTTTCTTCATGTTTCAGGAGGCCTTTGAAACTTCAGTTCCCATCATGCACTTCACCACAGCCATGCTGTCACCATTGTATTCGCCGGAACCTCGTTACGTTGTGTTTAAAGTCGGTGTGTGAGTTACAGTAGGTCTCGTCTCGCCTCTCTCGTATTAGTTTTCTGGTGCCGTTGTGCTCGTTATCGTCAGTGATAATGTTTCCCTTTTGTCTTTGCTTAAAGTTCCTAACCGTTAATTGTACGGTACTTTAGTTTAGACGTAGTCTCATGTTCCTGTTATCTTTTTCTTTACAGCACAATTTTAGTAAACAACCGTCTGCACTGGCGTCCTGCCTCGACTCGTCCATGCGCGACTTGCGTATTTAAACAACGTCTTTGGTTTATACTGTACATGGAAATCTCGAAAACTGTACTTACACAAATCATCCACGTCTTTTCTGTTCACTCGTCCTCTTTTAAGAAAGATCTCGTGTCTACAGGCCGCGAACGGATGAGAATAAAAGCGACACTCTGACACTCACTCATTGTGTATAGCGCTAATCCTGTACAGGCTAAGGGTTATGGAAGGGCTGAGGATTATCGCTTATGTGCAAGGTGGGGTACACCCCGGGACAGGGTGCCGGTCCATCACACGGCACACATGGTCACACACACTCACACACTACGGCAATTTGGAAATGCCAATTAGCCGTATCAGCATGTCTTTGGACTGTAAACTGTCCATGCATAAAGACCCCGAATATACTGAATTTATTTTATATTATTTTTTCTCTATGTTCACCCCTACGCTTTACGCACTTCCTTAGCTGCTGTATCATGTTTTTATAAATCTGGCTCATTCTCACATTATTCTTTATTATTTATTCTACACCAAAACACTACTGTGACTTTTGAGGACTTTTAATTGACGGAAAAAAAAAAAAAAAAGTTTCCTTTACTTTCTATTTTGCACTACTATATAAAAAAAGACACCTCATGATCATTACACCAGGTCATGTTTCCAAAGGCTTTATTGCTTTATGAAGTCAGGACAGTCTATGATTTAAGCTGGATGATGAATTTAAGGTTGCTTATAATAAGATTGACTTGATAAGATGCAATGTATCATCATCATCATCATCATCATCATCACAAGTGTGGGTCAGGTCACTGGAAACAGGAGCTTTTTGGAAAACTCTTTGCAGTGAAGATGTTTAGAAACTCAGTTTCAGTTTTGATTTATGAATAGAAACAAGAATAGATTTTGGTTTGGTGTTTGACGTCACAGCATTACGTTTAGGGTTAAATCAGCATCTGTTGGTTTTGACAGCATGCTGTTGTGTTTTTCATGTTTCAGTATGAATTAAATCGTGGATTTAAAGGATTAAGTGCTAATGGCAACGTAATTGAAAGCAGGGTTTATGTTATAAATCATACGTATAATAAATCTCATCCTCTGTTCTTTGAGGATGTTTTGTATGTACAGTATTATCATTATTATTCTTATTGCTCACACCCAGGACTATTTGGATGTATTGAAATGTGCAGCCGTCTGAATGGCAGGTCCATCCGAGGAGCCATTGATAAGATCGTGTAAGCGCAGCCGGTGAATCATCGGGTTTGTTAAGATTAGCGAAACAGAAGACAGATGATTCATTCATCCGTTCACCCGCCGGTGCCGCGAAGGGGCTCGAGGTTAGAGCGAGACAGGTCCAGGTGAGTCACCGCTGTGTTCAGGTGAGTCATGCAGTGGTAAACCGCCGAGCATTAAAGGCAAGCACAAGAAGTGTTGATTAATTACGTAAGTGACTCGGGAGGGAACAAACAACGCGTACGCAGCGAGAAAAACAACAACAACAACAACAACAACTTTCAACCTCAGGATAGTCAATAAAAATAGAAAGCGCTATTTACGTTTAATTATTTTATATTTTCACCCCAAAATTTTCTCCTCTCTTTTACTATGGATTTCTTAATTCCTCTTTAATGTTGCAAATTATTTATTATTTTATTATTATAATTTGGTGATATTTTCTATGGCCACTGATGGGTTACTGTATTTATTTATTTTTTTTTATTTATTTTTTATTTTATAAATTTTTTTTTTAATGTTGCATGTTGCATTAATCTCAGACTTCTAGTTTAATCTCAGAATTCTGACTTAATTTTAGAATTCCAATTTTTATCTCAGAGTCCTGACTTTAATCTGAGAATTCCAACTTTTTCCCTCAGAATTCTCATTAAATTACAGAATTTTATTTTGCCTCAGAATTCTGACTTTAATCTCAGATTTACGACTTTATCAGAATTCTGATTTTCTCTCTTCATGACTTTTTTCCCCCGAATTCTGACTTAATTTTAGAATTACGACTTTTTTCTCAGAATTCTGATTAAATCACAGAATTATGACTTTTTTCTTAGAATTTTGACTTAATTCTAGAATTTCTACTTTAATCTTAGAGTTTCGACTTTTTTCTCAAACGTCTGACATTTTTCTCAAAATCTTGCCTTTATACTTTTTTTTTATTTTATAATTCTGTATATTAAAATGAAGAAAAAAATATACAGTAAATAAGTTTAAATACAGGCACAAAACAATTTTCAAAAAAATTTTTTTTTATAGATAAATGTGCGAGGCCAAGACAATAACGTTATCCTACTGTATTTATTGTGTAAAATTAAAACTTTAATCTTAAAATTCCAACTTTAATCTCAGAACTCTGACTTTGAGTCTCAGTTTTTTTTCTCAGAATCCTAAATTTTCACAGAATTCTGACTTTATCTTTCAAATATTAAAGTCAAACCACCAGCAGATAAAAACAATTTTGGAAACGTAACTGGAAAAATAGTATTGTTTTGTTTATTTAAATTTTAGACATATAAATATATTGACCAGTGGTTTTGTTGGTTTGGGTGTTTTTCTTTCTTTGCTTATTTATTTATTTATTTATTTTCTTATTTGAGCTGTTTTGGTAATTTGTGCATCTGAGTACTTTCCTTTAAGAATACAAATTTTAGGTTCAGCCTAATTATTTTTTGTTAAAATATAGTTTTTCCCCACAGAGCTCCCGAACGCTTCGTTGCTGGCGTTGATGTTGATGTTGGGGTTTTGTAATCCAGCACCGGTAACGTTTTGGGCTGCAGCTCTGTTTGGCGATACGGCGGTCCGGTGTAATAACAATCGCTAATTATCCGGTATCAGTCGGTCTCCGTCTCAGAGGTCAGACCGAGCAAGCTGTCCGTGGCGGTTGTGTAACGTTAAAGGTGCTCTCGGAGATCCGTGTTATTCAACCCACAACCTTGTCTCATCATCGCAGCAGGCTCACGGCCTAATCAACTCCGATGTGTGATCTGACAAACTGTTCTCGGTGTGTAATCCGCATGTTCTTTCTCACACTGTCTCCTACACACCCGCTTGCATTTTGTCTGCGTGTGTGAGTGTCGGTGGCAGAGTCTGTGTGTGGGTGATTTTAATTCATCCAAATCCTCCTCTCCATGTGATTTGTTTTTTTTCAGGGACACGTGAACACCACAAACATGTAAGAAGTACATTCGGTTCACTTCCTGTCTTTTTTATTTTAAGCGTTCTTGTTTGTTCTCCTGTACGATTACTGACTTGTACCAGGTTGACTACCAACTCCGAAGAGCTACGAAATAAATAACGAAATAACGAAATGCCTGATCCTAGGGATTGAGACGAGTTTTGTTCACCAGAGAGGATTTCCATCCTAAAATAAAATTCACATGTTCTCTTAAACTCTTAAAGGAAATGCCCTTTATTTGTCTTTCTTTTTTTTTTTTTTAAATCAAAGCAACACAGTGTTCTGCTTTGCACTTTTCCTGTTTCGTGATCAGTGTCCGCATTCTGTACTTGTCCCGTACCGTCATCCTCCATCCATTTTGTCCCCTTCGTCTATAAACGAGACGAATAATAATAATAATAATAATAATAATAATAAAAAGCATATCGCTCTGTTTGTCCTTGTCTCTGTTTTCCTCGTTGCAGTATTTGGGCTGCATAGAGGTGCTCCGGTCCATGAGATCCCTCGACTTCACTACAAGATCCCAAATAACAAGGTAGTGTACGGTACGACTCCTCCACCATCATCCCACGGTCATCTCACACACGCTCTATCTACCTAACACACTCTTAGTCGTGACTCGGACACCTTGCGGTATGATTTAAGAAAGTAAAGAGTTTGTTCTGATATCGATGAATAAGACGCATTATTAATGCAAAAATCCTGTTTTGCATCGACCCCACACCCATCTGTTCAGATTTGTGAGACTGGAGGTAAAGAACATGAGCTCCAACTCATCCATGCGCAGATACGTATGAGTCACTGAGTAATGTTGGTTAGGAGAAGGCCAGACTTCTCCCAGCGGACACTGCTTGATTATCGAACACGGTGTGTGTGCCTGTGTGTGTGTGTGTGTGTGTGTGTGTGTGAGAGAGAGAGATGGCATGTCACATCCACTTTTCCACCTGACTTCCTGTTTCCCTCCAAGCTTGCATTTACACACACACACACACACACACACACACACACACACACACACACACACACACACACACACACACGTTCATTCTCTTCGTTCAGCACTCTTGTAAATGAAGCACTATTAATAGAGTTTCTTTAAAGCCCAAATTAAAGCCCGGAATAATAATGAATGTGTCTCTTGTTCTGTGTGATTTGAACGGAGATTAAGGATAAAAATAATTAGAATATTACTAATTGTTATTAGTGGGCTGCTCCTAAATCTTTTACTCACTCCATTCACTTGCTCTCTATGGAGGCTCACTATGTAGGCGTGAATGATATTAAACAATATTTTTATTGAGTTTTTACAAATAATTCCATACATAACAATAGACGATAACAGTAATAAGAATTAAACTAAAGTATAAAGAATATCATCCAATTTCTGGAAAATATTTAGAAATAAAATTGATCTCGGAGATCCGAGGTCTAGAGTGCAGGAGAGAGAACAATGCAGGGCAGATGCTTAATTTAAGAGTGGCATGCGAGCAAGTGGGGTGTGGCCATGCGCCCCGGGGTGCCCTCGTCGAGAGCCGGCCATCGCAATCCTGCCACCAAAGAGGAAAATGCTAGCCGGCGGAATCGCCCACATGCCGGCTGGGCATTGCCTCTGGACCCGCACGTGCACACCCTCTCGTTCTTTCATTCCTCCCTCCTTAAAACCCATTCCTTTCCCATTATCATCAATAAAATGATCCTTTGTCCATAAGACCTCGCCTCGTGTCTGTGGGGCACATTCTGAGAAAAATATTCAGAATTCCGAGATTAATGCAACATTTAATCATTTTTTTTTACATGTAATAAAATAAATAAATTCATAATTAAAAGTGACTTTTATCTGACTCTAATGTGCACATCAATACATCTTAGCCTGTGTTGGTGCTGACTGACGTCACCGGACGCCCTACACATTATTCAAGTCACATGACCACGTATAGGATATGTATCCGATCTAGGACCACATATGAAAGTGACTCAGACCCAGACCTAAAAAAAACATCAGACTTGTGCATTCAAAATCAGATCAGTAGTAAAAAAAAAAATTTTGGGTTAAAAAAATGGTAATTGAGTGACTACAGGCTTTTAATGTGAACGTAGCTGAAAGTGTAAACTTCAGAATGTTTTTCTTATTGTTTAATTTCACATCCATTGTTGTGGTGTATAATGAAAAAAGCAAATAAAAAAGTCCAAATGCTGACTGTATAAACTAAAGCACAATTTCTTTAATTTTCATTTTTAAGAAATTACAAAATTTGATAACCTAAACAGGTTAAAACAAAATCAAACTATGTAATATTTTATTATAACTTTATTCTTGTGTAAATTGTTAGTATAGATGACTAAATGAAAAAAAAGCATGTCTGGTCATTTCTATCTGCGCTCATGCTGTATTACACAAATTATAATTATCTTTGTTTTGTACGAGCTTGTTCTGTATACAGTACAGTACATGTTTAGAATTAGATAAACATCTAATTCTCACATCAGCAGACGCACCATGTACTGTAGATGTGTAAGGGTTCGTAGGCGCTGAAGATGAATCTGTCGCCTTCAGACTTTAAAAAAAAAAGAAAAGAAAAAACTTTTTAAAAACTTTTGATTTGATGTCTAAGGTAGAGTCTTGGTTGCTGTCCTTGGTCCTGAGCAGAAAGTGTTGCTTAAGCTCACTGGCATTACTCTTGTACAAAAAAAAAGTAAAATAAAGGTTTTTAAAAAAATAATAATTACTGTGCTTAATTTAAATTTGATTTCAGCATCTTTATATCACTCTTTTTTTAATTATCTGTTTTAGTTATTTTTTAATGATCTCTATTAAAGATGAGATTTCTCTTTCTGTCCCTGTTTCTCTCTCGATCTCTCACTCGCTCTCACTCTTTCTCCAGGGAGGCCATCAGTTTGGTATGTGAAGCAGTACCTGGCACCAAAGGAGCACTGCGCAAGAAAAAGGTACGTAAGATGGAGAGAGAGAGAGAGCGAGAGAAGTAAATGAAGAGTGAGACAAGCAGGGATCAGAAATAGAAACGAGACAGACAGCGAGCATCCTTTTACAGTACAAATGAACGGGGAACGGGAAGATGCTGAGAAAGTGTCGTCTGTGGAGTAAAGAGAAAAGAGGCCAAGGAAAACACAACGCAGGTTTGAAAGACAGAAAGAGGGGATAAGCCAGAAGAAGAGAGAGGGATTATAAGAGAAGGAGAGATGTGGTGCGGTTCGGTGTGTGTGTGTGGGTGGACACACAGCCCACGATACACACTGTTAGAACTGTGACTCATTTTGTGCTGAGGATCTGCAATCAGTTCAGCTACAGTAGGCTTACTTGTGTGTGTGTGTGTGTGTGTGTGTGTGTGTATTAGTCAAAAGTTTATACACATCTAATCTGAATGAATGATCTTCAAGACATTTTAATCTCAAGACGTATTTATTTATGCTTGAATTTGGTTTATAAGTCAAACGTAAAATCACAAGATTTTAGTAGTGAGGAACTCAAAGTCCCAGAATGCATTTGTACAGCAGAGACTCGGCTCAGCTAGTTAACGATGCACAAGATGAGGATCACATTGGTGGTGGGATTAGCATGAAATATGAAGCTGTGTAAACTGATTTGTTTGCGCAGAGTAAACAGGGAATGAGTCGATGGAGCTGGATAGATTATAGCGCTAAAGCGCCGCTGCATCGCTCTGTTTAGGTCGTCGAGAGGCATTTTGGGTAAGGTACAGTAGGAAACTGTTAACAGAAATGAAAAAATGAGAACATGTCTTTGTATGAAGTTTAAACTAAAAATTTCAGAATTTTTAGAAAATGTAAAATAAATCTCGGATGATGTTGGAAATCACGTTCATTACTTTGTTAAGAATAATACGTCAGTCTTCAAATATGTATTGAATGCCAGGGAGAGACTCAGACACCTGAAAAAAAAATAGAGACAGTACATACAGTATGTACTAACACATGTTAATATATAAAGGAATGTATAATCAATAAATGTACTGTAAGGAAATTTAAGAAATTTAAATCAAGCATCAAGACAGTCCCGAGTTGTATTGTATTCTTACAGAAAGATTGCTTCTAGAAGCGTACACCAATTTTAGTATCGATACTCATAGAGAAATTAGAATAATTAGCATTTTATATTATTATTGTTTGAAGCATGTGCATGTGTAAAATTCCATTACTTCAAGGAATTGCAAAAATAAATAAATAATAATAAAACAAAACAAATAAATTAAATGAAAAAAGAAAATTATTGTGAAAGAATGCTGGGTAAAATAACTGAATATTTATATAAATAACTGTATTTGTAAACAGCCAAAATATTGGTGTTGGTATTGGTGAAAAAATGAATTTTCAGATACAGTAGGGTCATATACTGTACAGTAACACCATTTTTCATAATACTTAAAGCTTCTTATCTCCTGAACCATGATAAATTTTTTGTAAATATACATACACATTTATATTTTTATCAGAAAAAAAGAAACACATTTGCTAAATACATTTTCATGCCCTTTTATGTCCGTAGTGTCTGTACCTTTTTTTTAAATTAAATTCTTTCAATGATCTTAACTGTCATTCAGATTGAATTTGGCTAATTTAGATTTCACACGAAAAGACATAAACCTGAAAAGTGTATTAATCTAAAATACAAAATTGTTAAGATATTGCAACATGAATTCGACATGGTTACGGACACTACACTTTTTTTTTTGTGGGGGGGGGGGGATCCTTAATTTAGCATTTTATCCTTTAATTTAAGCAACAGTTTTTACTGGTCATATGCTTCTACACCAATTTTAGTATCAATAGTCATAAAGAAATATGAATAATTAACTTTTTTAATGATTATTGCTTGAAACGAGACAAGAGCAAGATTTGTCACTTTTGAACAGACTTCAGACGTAGCTTCTTTTGCGAACATTTTCTGTATTATATGTATTACAGTACATTACAATAAATAAATTACTAAATATAGTCGGCACCAATACTGTGTTTTGGCTGAAAGTTTTTCTGGTTGTCTGCGGATGAGAATATGGATAGTTGGAGTAATGACAGCATCATAAACTGGACGAATGAATCGAATTACAGCTCAGTCTCTCCATTCTTTTCTCTTAAGCCCCCCTCGAAAGCTCTCTCGAGCATTTTGGGGAAGAGTAACCTGCAGTTTGCTGGCATGAGCATCAACCTGAACATCTCCATCAGCAGCTTAAACCTGATGACCCCCGACTCCAAACAGGTACGCCCCACGTATTCACATTTCGATCATATTAAATTGTAATGAGGAAAACACATCGCCTCTAAAACAATTTAGAAGTTTAGAAGTTGCATGATGGGCTAAAAATCAATGCTTGTTTTTCCTGTCTGCTCCTGTAGATAATAGCCAATCACCATATGCAGTCGATATCCTTCGCCTCGGGTGGAGATCCGGTGAGGAACTAATGCTATCAGTTTCAAAAGTTGACTTTCCCCATGATAGCAAGTCACTGCAGTTTATATACACACACGTATCGTTATGTTCCAGTGTGTAAGGCAGGTTAATGTTAACTATTATTATTATTAGTATTATTTTATATACTGTTTGTAAATTGTATTTTAGTAAGATTTATTGTTCAGTGTTAATTAGTATGGATGGGAATCATCAGGACCCACCAGATCCAATATTATCACGATACCTACAGTACAGTAGGTGCCAATTTGTTTCGATGATTACATCATCCTATTTTATGTCATCGTTGTATTTATTATAATGAAATTCCTATTCACAAATGACACAGGTATCACTTTTATGCAACATTTGCAAAGCACTAGTTTGCAATTACAACCTAAAAAATTGGACTATTTATTTATTTGCATTTATTGCAACTTAATAATAATACACTTTGGTACGCTGTTCTGGAAAAAAAAATAATCTAATGCAAAATACAGTATATAATAGCATGTGGCACATACTTTTTCTTGCCACTGTACAGTAAGTAAAGCACCAGGGATCACCTGATATGAAATTATCACGATACCTACAGTACAGTACAGTAGATGCAATTCTGTAACTATTGGGAGTCGCGTCACGATTTAAAGGCTCAGAGATCACATTTCACTGTAAAATTATTTTCCTTAGGCGTGATTGCAGCTTTTGATGTGCACAGTGTAGGGAAAAAAGAACAGATTTAGTCAAGTGGACTGGTATGCTTTAGGTTATATGTTCGCGTCATAAGATTTACTTTGTCAGACTTAAGAACAAATCGGACTTACGAACGTGCTCCTGGAACTGAACTCGTTCGTAAGTCGGGGACTACCTGTCGTTGATGCTAAATCAATCACATTGTTTTTCTAAGCATATGTTCTGTGCTCTGTTTAAAGGACACGACCGATTTTGTTGCTTACGTGGCGAAAGATCCAGTGAACCGCAGAGGTAAGATTTTTTCCTTTTCTAGAGTAACAGAGTAACCTTCTTCCTGAGAATCTGTCACATTCATGTGTTAAGTTTGTGTCCCGCTTCATGACAGTGTCTGTTGTTAAAATGCTAACCCAGATCAGGATAGATCAGTGTTTAACTACGCTGTGTCCTTGATGGTGCGTTTTTTGTTGTTGTTTTTTTTTTAAGCGAATCAGTGAAAATCCAGAGTTGCGTTTGAGCACGTGAGGGATTTGACCTCGTTACAGTCTGCAACACTGCATTCGGACAGCAGAAGGGCATTGATTGATCCTGTGTAGCTGTATTTAGCTTTGTAGGGGGAAAAGAAATCAATTTATGCTGCGGCGTGTCTCTTCTTCTTTTTTTTTTTCCTCCCCCTTTCCTGTGCGTCTGACCTCGCGTCCGAGCTTTAAAACGATCCTCTTTACTTTAGAACGCATTTCTGGTGACGTCATGAGGGAAGATCCGATAATGAGCACGACTGGAGAATGAGTCAGCAAATTGCCTTCCGTATTTCGAAGGCTGTCTACTGATATACAATCCTGTGTGTGTGTGTGTGTGTGTGTGTGTGTGTGTGTGTGTGTGTGAGCACTAGTGCGTGTACAGTATATATATTTTGGACTATGCTTGCTGTTGTGTGTTCGTAAAATGACTGTTTGATCTTGTGTGTGTGTGTGTGTGTGTGTGTGTTTTATAGCATGTCATATTCTGGAATGTTCCGACGGTCTGGCTCAAGATGTGATCAGTACGATAGGGCAGGCGTTTGACCTGCGCTTCCAGCAGTACCTTCAGTGTCCCTCCAGCAAACTGTCAGCTATACACGATAGGTAACTAACACACACACACACACACACACACACACACACGCACGCAAACACACACTTACATTCTTTATAGTAGTTCTGTCCTTCTTTTTTTCAGACTAATAAAGACCACTGTATTAAATTTTGGTTATATGTTTAATAAAATTATCTATTTTTGTTATTAATATTGCTGTTTATAAACTAGAATTATTAACTTTTTACTTATTTTGCTAACTTTTTAAATGCCTGCTCTTTTACTGTTAACAAATTTTGTATTTTTTCCCCCTCTCTCTTCATATAAATATTTTATTATTTTAATATTTTATACTGTATATATATGAGGGTGAGTCATAAATTATCCGCACTCTGGTTATATTAAAACTTCTTTCTGCCCCTGCATTATTATTATTATTAGTATTTATTTTTTTAATTTTTTGTGGTCTGAGGGTGTACCCACTGCTGAAACAACTCATGGAGGAGCGTAAACAGAAGCGCTTGGATATGTGCAAACAACATTCGGAGCGAAACTCTAATACAAGGAAGGTGAAAGTTTCTTAAAGGGAATCATTACCGGTGATGAGGCACGGATTCATCACTACGAGTCTGAGAGAATCACAGACCGAATCACAGACCGGGAAAAAGTTAAAAGTCCACCATCAGCTGGAAAATTCATCAAATGCAGTTTTCTGGGATTCTCAAGGGCCAGAAGTATTGGAACATCATCGGGGGAAAAGGGTTCAACAATCAACGGTGCTTGTTAGAGTGAGAAGAACTAAAGCCTAAACTTCGGATTAAACACAGAGGACTGATATCCGAGGGTGTCGTGATCTCACACTTGGACAATCTGCAAAAACCTTTTTGTTTAAAGTTGTTAAAGCGTCCTCCTTATAGTCCTGATCTCGCTCCATCACACTTTCGCCTGTTTGGTTCCCTGAAAGCAGCCCTACGAGGATGAAGATTCACTTCTGATGAAGAAGTGAAGACAGCGGTGCATTCGTAGCTTGCAGCTCAGCCTGAAATATATATATTTTTAACGAGAGAATATGAAAGCTTGGTGACAGATGGACAAAGTGTATTGAAAAGCACTTTGAAACGTTGAAAAAAATATATATATATTTGTTTTTCTAAAAGTTTTTGAAAATAAATTATACAGCCAGAGTGCAGATAATTTTTGACTCACTCTATTACAAGCCAGACATAAAAATGTTGTTGTATGCCTTTCTCATTTTAATATTTAATATGACTGTTTTTTAAAATACATATTTTATCATTTTAGTGAACTTTCAGGAGCGTAGCATCCTAATGCATCTCTCTCTCTCTCTCTCTCTCTCTCTCTCTCTCTCTTTCTCTCTCCCTCTCTTTTAGGGTAATGAGTGTAGAGGAACCTTCATGGACTGAGGAAGGAGAAGAGGCTCCTGATCACTCCTACTATAACAACATCCCTGGCAAGATGCCCCCTCCTGGCGGCTTCATCGATGCACGGTTGACCAGTCAGACAGCAGAGAGCAGCCAGGTCTCTCCAGATAATCTCATCTACAGTATTGACACACGTTAAGTCCCACAGCGGACAATAAAGACTGGTGTAGACCACATAAGTCTATAATACAGTACATATTAATGTATTACTTACTTGTTACTTACTTATTATTTATTGCTCGGTAATTACTGGGGCGGTGGAGACAGGAGAGATGGAGATTCATAGTTATTTACTTTGGCACTGAAATGGTTGAAGTATCAAAGAAACGTCCTTATAGTGTATAAACTAAATACATAATAAAATATAGATAACACTTATAAAGGGGAGCTACTTTATTTCACGTTTTAGACATTTTTAGACATTCAGGTGGGCATTATGTGTGTGTGTGTGTGTGTGTGTGTTTGTGTGTGTGTGTGAAAGGAGAAGAAAAAAAAATGATTCAATGAACTGAAAAATTCAAATCACTTAAAATATACAGTGGTTTTGAATAAAACAAAGAATATAAAGTACAAATGAAATAGATAATTAAATAGAATTAATTACATTAAAATGTATTTATTTTAGCAAATTAGTCATAATATCACTATATCAAACCTACACCCACTGTAATATTTTTTGTGTGCCCTTTTTCTTCTGTATTGACCAGACAAGCCAATTATATTTCCCCCCTAATGTGACCTCATATACTTCAAAGAGAGGAGCCCCTCCCCCCAACTGGTCCCTTGAAGGGCGTGGCTCAGGAGTAGCTCGTTTACATTGACAGTGAAATGGCACGTTTGAAATTAACAGACACGTTTTAGGGAAGCTCTGTGAACTTGTTAAAGAAATAATAAAATATGGGATATTATTAGTTTAGCCATTATTAGTTTTGCAGTTTTTAAAATTATTATTATTATTCATTCATTCATTTTCTATACCGCTTAATCCTGTGTTCAGGGTCGCGGGGGCCTGGAGCCTATCCCAGGAGACTTCGGGCACGAGGCGGGGTACACCCTGGACAGGGTTATTATTATTATTATTATTATTATTATTAATAATTCAATTCAATTCAATTTTATTTATATAGCGCTTTTAACAATGGTCATTGTCTCAAAGCAGCTTCACAAAAATGAAAGAAAATTTACCAAAAAAATAAAAAATAAAAAATAAAAAATAAAATAATAATAATAATAAAATAAAATTTTAGAAAAGAAAATAATTGGACGTGTGTATGTGTGAGAAAAATGTGTAGATAATAATAATGAGACGAATGAATGAAATTATTATTATTATTATTATTTTATTATTATTTTATTATTATTATTATTATTATTATTATTATTATCTTATACTGTATATGGCTCAGGATTGTGCAGTATAGAGTTTTTTTTTTTCAGCACGAAATAAACAATATGATGAGCTGAATATGAGTTTATTTTAACCCAAACATGACTTGAGCAAAAAACAAAAAAGTGGGTCACATACTGTAGGCAAAGAATTAGCAGAGATACACATACAGTAATCAGATCCATGCCGTTTGAGTTTTAAGGGTTAAATCATTATCTTTGTTAATGCAGTCTCAGTCACGTGTGATGATGATGTCTGCAATTGATCACTCGGCTTCACACATCATTAGAGGCGTCTTTTCATTTCCTACGTAATTCAGACTTTTTTCAGGCTCTTTCTGGACATACAGTAAACTGTACAGTAAACTCCAGAATTTTGGTATCTTTAGGATCTTCCCCGGTGCTTTGTGAAGCATCATGCACTGAACTAAAAACATATAAAAAAAATCTAATTTACAGTACAAGACATGTGCCTAAAGTAGAGATGAGTTCCTTTCCCCCCCCCCCCCATAATCTCACCCACGCCTACAGAGAGTCCAACCATTCCAGCATGTTAAGCACCGTGTTATTCTCATTATCACTACTGCACAGGATTTACTAAAGAATTTAATGTGCTGCATTCAAATGAATGAATTAAACCAGGAAATTGTTGGTCTTACAGTATATTCTTAATCATAATAAACGTATATAATATCCTGATGTTAAAGCTGGTCGTTTCTCAGCCACAGTCATGTGACTCAGAGGCCGTTTAAAAACATATTTTTAGCCTTGTTTGGTGAATGATGATAATTGATCTTAAGACACTTAGGGGGGGGGGAACAAACAAACTTTGTAGACTTCCATGGAGATTGAAGCTGCATCAGAGTGTGTGAGCACTGATCAGAAACCCTGATCCCGGGTCTGCACTCTGCTTTGTCCACTTCACATGCATCCTGTGTGTGATGATGTGATGACTCTGGCTTATGTAAGGTCTTATTTGCAGTAGATTAATGTTGCAGCCTGGGGTTGCAGTGATGCGGAGTGGCTGTTTTATTACTGGGGATGACTCATATTCTCTCTCTCCCTCTCTCCCTCTCTCTCTCTCTCTCTCTCTCTCTCTCTCTCTCGCACACTCTCTTTCTGGGCTGGCTCTCGTTTGTCGCAGGGGGCTGGAGTAGACCAGATGTACTACCAAGGCAGGCCTATACTTGTCCAACAAGGTGTGGAGCTTCTCCCCTTCCTCTCTCTCTCTCTCTCTCTCTCTCACACACACACACAAACGTCCATCTTGCGATTCATTTAATTGCCATTTTAATCTTTTGTATATTATCCATACAGGATGTTCTCACTTTCTTCCCTCCGTATTTTCCTCCTTTCTTGGATTTTCGCTTTCAGGATCTTGTGACATATACAGTTTGCCCGAGGTCAAAGGTCAAAGCCCCAAGCTGGGCGAGGTTCCTACATACGTGAACACGCAGCAAATCGATCCACAGGTGCTGGCCGCGCTCCAGGGGGAGTCTGATCCACCATGTGAACCATGTGGGGGCGCCACAGCCAGGGACAGCCCCAGGAAAGACCTTTTCGACATGAGTAAGAGCTCAGGGACATTCGTACAGCTTCAGAATGATGGAGCTGCTTTGATCAGATCTGTGTGTTGGTAATCATAACAAATAAACATGAGGCTGTTTCATCTTAAAAGTAATATGCAGGAAACACAAGAGATATCTGATGGGTTAACACATGAGGAAGTGTGGAAATCTGTTTGATATTGAAATGATACAGTTTGGGGGATAAATATTTGATCTAAGAATCGGACAAAAACGTGGTATCGGTGTTCAAAACTGTCTCACCTAGGTGAAAAAGTGAATTTTTAGATAGAATCATACAGTATAACACCATTTTAACACCATCTCCCGATCCATGCTTCGATATTTTGGTAAATATGCAAAAACATTTATATTGTAATTATCAGATAAAAAGAAACAAATTTGCTAAATACAATTTTATTCCCTTTTATGTTTGTAGCATCCGGAACTTTATTAAATTCAAATTTTTCAATGATCTTTTATGATCTTGCCAATTTAGATTTCACATGAAATTTGTTTTTAATATTGTGCAATAAAATATACATTTAAATACAGTTAAATTGTGCAATAAAATAATAACTTTGCAATAAAATTCTGTCTAATAACTAATTAAAATGTAATAACTGACCATTTTGTTTTGCACAATGTTTCTCACATGTTACTGTACATTAGGTGTTCAGACTTGCAGTTCTCGTGTACACCACAAGAGGGTGCACTTGCAGTTCAGCTAGAGTGGAATGTATTACATTTTTACCAGCCTCATAATTTTTTTACAGGCTTATTGTTTTTATTTTAGTTTTATACTATTTAGTTTATACTATTTGTGCTTCGTTCATTTGTTGGGATCGTACTGCTAGAACTGTTTAAATAAAGCTTGAACTGAGATCAAATGTGTTTTGTTACCTGTAATTGCTGATAATTAATTGATTATTGATTGTTATTGATTATTCATTGTTAGATTTAAAGAAATGTTCCCCATTTTCCAAACACACAGTGGGAGGTACATTATACTATTTATTATTTCCTAACATATCCTAATAATTTAACCTTTATAGATGTTTAATAACCAGTAGAACAGACGATTCCAAAGTTGAAGGATATTTTAAGATGTTTCGGTCTGCGCTGCTTCTGTTTCCGCGCAGAGCCGTTCGAAGAGGCGATCGTGACTCAGTCCCCGTCGTCGTCAGTGTCCTTGTTGAACAAGGCGTCGTCGGTGGATAACTGCAGCCCGGTGCTGACGCGCTCGGCCCTGCGCTCCCTCCCCGAGCTCGAGCAGCAGACCTGGTACCACGGAGAGATGAGCCGCCACAACGCCGAGAAACTCCTGCGCAACGACGGAGACTTCCTGGTGCGCAAAAGCACCACCAACCCGGGCTCATACGTGCTGACGGGCATGCACAACGGCCTCGCCAAGCACCTGCTGCTCGTCGATCCGGAGGGCACGGTGAGCATCAAACCCTCATACTTTATTCTTAGAGAAATCAACAAGAGCATCATTTGCATTTGGTTTTGCTTTAGAGAATACGCTCGAGGAAATGTGCCGAACCACGAATGTTTATCTTTAAAAGGTACGGACTAAAGATCACATATTCGAAAGCATCAGCCACCTGATCGGCCATCACCGCGACAACAACCTGCCGATCGTCTCGGCGGGAAGCGAACTGTGCCTGAAGCAGCCCGTCGAAAGAAAACAGTGATGACATCGCCTGGTAAAGAGTAAACAAACGAGCAAACTGCACAGTGGGAACAGGGTCAACCCTGAGACCCGATACTTGAAGACGAGCGTGAGTAACGGGCGCGCGAAGACGGCGACGGACGCGGTGGGTTTAACGGCGACATCATTTCCCCGGTCGCTTCTGGACTACGTGAAAGAGAAAAGGAACCGCCCGATTTGTAGAACTGTTCTAATTATTTTGTTGTGACGACTGAAATTCTATATTTTTTGAGACGACATGGGTGCATTTGGGCTTTTCGGTGTTTTAGACTCAAAAGGCGAGACGACTGCGAACTCTAACGCGAGATAAGATTAAACACAAAGTATTTTAGAATAACTTTCAAAAAAAAAAAAAAGTTTTAGTTTTATCTATCAAGCACAACCGGATTTACACGTTCGTTGGTAAGAGTTAGACGAGATACAAATATTTGAGGAAGCAAACAAACAAACAAACAAACAAAAAGTTGTTTATATCAAACTATTTTAGAAATGGTTCTTTAACTGCAGCCAGTGGCAGGTCGTTTGATCAAATCAGATCAGTGTTGGGTTTATGGAGGAAGATATCAGTGTATTCGCTTAAACCGTAGACACACACACACACACACACACACACGGCTTTAAAGTACTGAAACCTTTCTATGATGTTGAATCCTGTGGCAGCGCACTCGCATGACTTGAAAAAACAAACAAACAAACAAACAAACAAACAAAAAAAACAAACAAACAAAAAAAACGTTAATTGTTCTCGTGGTCATCGTTTGTAGCCCTCAAAGCCCACTGACAGGTGCTTGTGTATGCTGACGATGTACAATATTTATGCTTTTATTCCTAATATTAATGATTGAATTTGGTTCCTTCTTTGAACTTTTGTAAAAAGGTGTGTAGTTAATGAATTATGTTCAGGCCTTCTTTTATACCATGATGGATGTTTTTTGTTTGTTTTATTATTATTATTATTATTATTTTAAAGCTTGATTGTGGGCTTTCAATACACACACAAACACACACTATCATTTTAATTATATAATTAATAGCACAAACAATGCATAAATACGGATTTGTTTAAAAAAAAAAAAAAAAAAAGTGCATATTAACAAAAAAAAAATGTTTTTTTTTTTTTAACATGATCAGTGATTGGGCAATTAATGATTCCTGATCACAGATTGATGTTTTTTTTTTATATTTATTTATTCATTAATTTATTGATATATTTATTTATTTATTTATTTATTAAGCAAGCGTGAGAAACTCATGTGCATGCCAGTGAAGTGAATCAGCTGCTCAGATTGTCCCTCGCCAACACGATTTCACGCACCCCCACCAGACTCCCCCCCCCCCTTTCCCTTTCCCTAAGCGTGCGTCTTCATTTTGACCACAAAAAAAACAAACAAACAAACAAAAAAAAAAAGAGACACGACCACACAGTACTCGACAAGTCTTTCCAAAGTAACCGGTTTCAGTTCTGCATCCTTCTGTAAGACGGCCGCCGGCGAGCGTTTAATCGATATATGAAACTAATCATTCACCTATGCAATTACACTCTGTCCGTTCATGATCTCACAAACCGAGCAGACGTGTAGAAATTAGAATTTGGGACATCTTATTAATCCTGGAGACATGCTTCGAATATTTGTGTACGGATATTTTACATTTATCGATCTTACATTTAAGCTAGTTAGGCTGCATTAACCAAGTAGTGAATGTATTTATACTCCAGTAGTACTGTAGTACTTGCATAGGCAAAAATGGTTATTTTCATATACATTGGAGTAGATCAAATAAAAAAATTAAAAAAATTATAATAATGATAATGATAATAATAAGGCAAGATTGTTCTTTTTTTTTTTTTTTTTTTTGGATATTGTGATCATTTCTTAGTCACACACTGGACACCTAATATTGATGTATTGATATATTTTTCACATAAAAATACACAAAACACCAGTAACGACGACTGGAAGTAAGTGAGCTTTCATTTCTGAATGTGTGGCTTCACTGTGTAGAGGAATGACTTGAAAAGGTTGATCACATGTTTTCACATTTTGAATGATAAAATGAGTGAATTTCTGGCCTCAGTACAAATTTATCATTGTAGTTCTTTCCGCATTACGTCATCCATGGAAGCACCGCGATCCAAACAACACACAGCGCTGCACTGCGCCAGCTCTCGGACCTTAACAGCACAGGTGCCAAAAAACTTAACAACTTATTGGAGTATTTTTTCATGTATCTTAACTTCCCGGTTTTTTCCAAAAGTATTTTTCATGTGATACTTTTGACTTTTTACACTACATTTTAAACCCTGTACTTTTACTCCATACATTGATTTTATAATCTAAACATTAGACTTTATACAATATCATGACTGAGCAATTCCAATTCCAACAATCCTTGTTTGCAGAAGATCCTTTTTGAAAGCGTAGATTGTTTAGAACATCAAAGTGATTGACAGTTACCTGGGCAACGGATCAATTAAATAAAATGTTATTTATATAGCGCTTTTAACAATGGTCATTCCCGGTAAGCAGCTTTAGAATTTAGGGAAATGAGTGTGAAATGTGTATAATTCAAAATGATCAGCTCCCACCCAATGTCTAATTGTGTAGCATTATAAATTATATTCCGATGGTAGCAACTACTGTACTGTAGCTACTGTAGCTAAGCTGGGAAAGTAACAACAGACGTTGACAATGTTACCTGCTTTTTGTTTGATTAATGCCAAATCTTGTCGCATTTGCAGGCTTTCACATGTGATCAACTTCAGTTGGATTTAAAAGCGTATAAAATATTAACTCGGTCAGTACTGTGTGTACTTTTGTACAGTACTTAAAGTACATACTCAGTATTTTAAGTCGTATTTCTACTTGTACCAAAGTACTTGTACGTTTACTTGGGTATTGTGTTTGTGTCCTGCTGCCACCTCTGATTAACAAGTAAAACAGTTTCACAGCCCTTTTACAAGTACCAGTGAACCTATACTTTATATAACAATATACTGTAATATACAACCTTTAACTTAATGTAATGTAGTGTACAGTATGTGCATTTAACAATCTGCTACACTATTGGTTTTAGTTTTACTTTATAACCAATTTATTTGTTGAATTTTGACTATTTGAGGCTGGATGTATATTTATGCACTAAAAAGTTTTGAAACTGTTTCATTGATATACACGCATACACTTACTGTAGTCACTAATACCCACGATAGAGCTGAAAGTGTGTGGAGACCAAACCATCACACTTTATACTAACGTCCTTGAATGATGAACATCTCATTCCAGGTTTATTCCCCCTTTGTTCTTATTATAAGCAAGTGTTTGGAGCAAGGCTGTGCACATTTGTGCGTTGATGAGAGGTAAGGAGACTCCAGTTCCAGTACATATCGTAAAAGTGTACAGTTTGGTTCCCTAACTCTCCTGAAGTCACCATATACTTATAATTCAATGTTTTCATTTTCTACATTGCAGAGCAATAATGATGACATCAAAAACTATGAAATGACATTACAGAATGATTTAATTCAGTAAAGAGAAACAAACAGTCCATCAGTCCTTTATGACATGGAAGTCAGTCCATCTGGAAAACTGTAAGGACTTACAAGAATTCACAGTATTTTCCAGTTCAATTGTAAAAAAACAAACAAAAAAAAAAACATCAAACCAGCCAAGATGAATCCGGCTCTCATGAGGAGCGTCACAGGAAAGTAAGATCGCGGCTTTCCTCTGCCGTTGAGAATGAGCTCATTTGCAGTTCTCAGTCTCAGAAATTAACAGCCAATTAACAAACAGCAGCTCAGATTAGAGCTCACACAAATGCTTCCCAGAGCCTCGCGTCTCAGATGTTCGCAGGAGATTTTTATTTATTTATTTATTTACTTATTTTCTATTTCAGGATGCCTTCAGGATTATTCTACAGAGTGGAAAAGTAGAAAAATGAAGAAAAACTACTGAATCTGAAGGCTTTTTCACTGGACGTGCATAAGAAGTCTTTTTGTACAGTACAATACCAGACGACGTAACCGCTTTATATTATGCACAGTCTGATATTTATTCCAAAGTCAATATTACATCACGCCAACCGCTTTTGCCGCAATGCATCATGAAAGATATTCTTTACACACTGGTGTGTTTATACTTGTTCATATTAACCATGAAGCAGGTCTGCAGTTATCAGAAGTGGAAGGTTTAACTAATAGTTCGGTTTTACTTTAACCCTACTACATCCTACAGTAAATATTTGTACTTTATACTCCACTACGTTTCCGCACATTGCAGCGTAGTGCTGCATTCAATTTGAGGTAGTAATATGGCCACCTGCTGGTTATAATGCATAATTGCATGATTTGGCAGTCGTAACCATGTACAGTAGCATGTGTTTGTAAAGGTTTCACAGATAGCGACGAATCAGCACATTCAACAATCAGGACAGGGAGAGAGAGAGAGAGAGAGAGAGAGAGAGAGACTCATTTACAGTATATTGCCTTTAAGGCTACTGTAAGCTAATACAGTGCCTTGCAAAAATATTCATACCCCTTGAATTTTTCCACATTTTGTCATGTTATAACCACAAACATAAATGTGTTTTATTGAGATTTTAGCTAATAGATAAACAAAAAGTTCCTTCCGCTTCACAATTATACCATTTATCAAACAAAATCCCAATAAAACACATCTACGTTTGTGGTTGTAACGTGACAAAATGTGGAAAAGTTCAAGGGGTATAAATACTTTTGCAAGGCAGTGTACACGCTCAGTACTTTTGATACTTTAAATACATTTGAGTACTTTTGTAGAACTGGATCATTTAGAACTGGATTTCTACTTTTTCTTCAGTAAAATTGTACCAGGGATGTCTTTACTTTTACTCACGTACAGGATTTGTGTACCTTCGCCCACCTTTGGCTTTTATAGTTGGTTTAGTGGTTAGCACTGTGCACTTTACACCTCCAGGTTCCGGGTTCGATGCCCACCTCGTGGTTTGAGTGCACGCTCTCCCCATCCTTGGTGGGTTTCCTCCGGGTGCTTCGGTTTCCTCCCACAGTCCAAAAACATGCAGATGAGGCTAAGTGGTGTTCCAGGGTGTATCCCTAAGTCCCCTGGGGTGGTTATACAGTACAGGATAAAGCGGTATAGACGGTGAGTGAGTGGGTGAGTAGTTACTGTACCAAACCAGTGGTGTGATGGTCTTGAATGAAAAAAAAAAAAAAAACTTTGATATTGAAACAGAAGTTCCTTGGGTTCTGGAAGAAGGTTTAGCAACCTAAAGGACTGAAGACCTGAAACTGACCTGAACTTCATGTCTAGACGCAGCAGAGGGAGCCAACTCTGTGTGTTTGGGTAAATGGTGGGTCATGAATATCAACGCTGTGATAAACTGCCTGAACACACACACACACACACCAGAAACCAGAAACACACTCACAAACTTACAACACATTTTTTTTAAATTTTACTACAGATCCTGAACTTAGCTTTATTCAAAACACTAGATTTATGTCAAACCACGGTGCAATCAGAACTCTATATCTTTATTAGTGTTTTATTAAGCATCATACTCATATTAAACAGCAATATTAATGCACTGATCGTGAAAAAGGAACTGCAGGCATGGCGTGAGCTCTTGCATGTGTGTTGATGCTGTTAAGTTGACTGATTCGTTTAACTATTTTGGATTACTGATGTTTCCCTGTTCTTGTTCCTGTTTCGGTTTTGTTCATAATCAAAAATCTTGATGTCTGCGCTTATGCCGTGCCTGCAGTCCCGTCGCATGACAACGATCAGAAATATTTCGTTCTTCATGCAAAGAATGACACCCTTGGGAGCGTACGGTTGTAGGAAAGTAATACGTTTCATATTACCAGCCTGATCATTCCTGGATTCCTGGTATTCCTTTTCACGATTATATTTATTTATTAATTTATTTATTTATTGTTTTTGAAAAAATCGACATCATATTTCATATTTTGTGTTACTTTTTAAAGTTAATTTGCGAATCAGTTGTTTCGCTCCCTTTTCCATTCTCTTTTCTCATTTCTGAAAACTTGACAAAGCATTGACACTGGAGACTCCTTCCTAAACTGTACATCACGTCTCTACAGACAACAAAAAAATGGATTATACACATTAATATAAAAATGATACGATATTAGAACATGTGCGCATGGTATACTGTTCTACAATATACTGTACACTTACTGTATCAGCCATCCCATTTATATATATACATATATATATATATATAGCAGTAAACTGCCTCCAAGGCTCACCCATGCCTGCGGGGACCAATGGCCAGTCTGTCCGGTTTGATCAGGTCTCATAGAAAAATAATTGCTGCAAATCATGGAAAAATGCCAATGATGGTCATGATAGAAAGACACCAGAACACCCAGTGCACCACAGCCCACCGAGCACAGAGCCCAGCAGGCAAAGAGCCCAAGCCCTACACAGCCTCCAAATTCCCCAGATCCCATTATAATCGGTCACCTACAGTACGGGATGCACCAGTAAAACAAGTTTGATCCACACTGGACCCACCATGTAAGTAATGGTAGCGACGGATCACCGCAAGGATCCGTCACCACCATTCTGGTCCCAGACACCACCGCACACCCCAAGAGGTCTTGTGCAGTCATGGCATGATGGTACACAATACATGGGGTAATGTTTTTAGTTGTAATGTTACGGCTGATCGGTGTAAGTAGAAGGAATTTATGTGGTCTAAATTAAGTATGGTATAGCAACATTATTGAGTGGACACCTCTCGGTGTGTATGGATACACCTGTATCAGCGACTTGGAGTCAGTCTTTCATGTACAACCTTCAAAGTTCATTCCGTTTAAGCTGCCGTCTCATTTGCCTAAACACAGACCAAACAGTGTGATAAAGAAGGGACCCCGAGGCAGCCTTGCTGTTGTTGTTTTTTTCCCCACAACCGTCTGGAAATCTTTTGTCAGCCCTCATGAGCAGAAATAACTAATCATGGACAAAGAAATTACAAGATGCAAGAGCACTTTATATACAGTAACAAGCAAAAAAGAGAGAGAGAAAAAAAAAAAGGATGGTTAAAAGACTTGGTTTCAATTTCCATTCTGGTTTAAAATGTCATCATGTCTTGTTTCGAATGTTTCCTTGTTCCTGACAAGAACGACTTCAGGGTTGATGTCTGAGTTTCGAATAAGCATGCATTTAGAAAATCTAAAAGGTGGTGAATAGATTTTAGTTACAAAAACAAGATATACTGTACATTGGCAGCTTAATGCTTGAATCGAGAAGACTGGTGTATATGTGACTGGTGTATAAAGCACAGAAGTATAAGAGTCGTTAATTGATTGCAGAGTCAGAACTGGAATCCACTGCCGGGTCTGACGTTAGCTGCCTGATCCACTCTGTGACGTAAGCCAAAAAACGGACATCTCCATCTTCTGTTCCGAAGATAAACTCTGCAATTAGATGGATTGTTGGATCCAGAAGTCTGAGGTTTCTGTGATGGTTCAGTGACAACGTTCCCTCATTTCCCCTGATCTTCAGCTGGTTTCTGACCTTGACTGGAGCTCTTACTCCTGCTGCCTTCTCCATTCAAGTACTTGGAACACGGTGTAGCAGCACATCCGCACAGCAGCTTGATAAACGCCCTTCGCATCTCCTTGCTCGCCAGCGTGTAGATCACGGGGTTCATAGCCGAGTTGATCATGGCCACAATGATGAACCATTCGGCTTTGAGCAGGATGGAGCACTGCTTCGGCTTGCAGGCCACATCAATGAGCAGGAGGATGAAAAGTGGCATCCAGCATGCGATAAATATCCCGACGACGATGATGACCGTCCGCAACAAGGCCATGGCGTGCTCGGAGTTGCTGTGCTTGGTCACCTTGCGGCTGCTGGACTTCACCAGGATGTAAATGCGAGCGTACAGTACGGAGATGGCCAAGAGCAAGACCGTGAAGATGCTGATGCAGAACGCCACGTATGTTTTTGTATAGAGAGGTAAAACGACTGAACAGTCGGGAAGGTTCTTTCGGCAGTTCCAGCCGAGGATGGGCAACACTCCGAGAGCCAAAGCGATCAGCCAGCATGTCCCTATGAGCAGAAACACTCTGTAGTTCTTGGTAGAGTCGTAAGGCCTCATTTTGATCATGGTCAGATGCCTTTCGATAGCAATAGCCAGCAGACTGAAGATGGACGCTCCCAGAGCTACAAATACACTCCCTTCCCGTATGAACCACGATTTTATTGAAAGGTGAAGAGTTCTTTCCCCGGACAGCAACAGATTTGCGATGGACGTCACAGCGGCGAGCAAGTCACACAGCGCCAGATTCCCAATGAAAAAGTACATGCGACTGTGGAATTTGTGGTTCTTCCAGATGGCTATTAGCACTATCATGTTTTCCAGTATTATTAAGTTGCATATAATCAGAAGCACCACTTTCTGAGGACCTAAAAAAGCCCCTGTGGTGTGGTTCCGATTGTCCAGCTTTCCAGTGTAATTGTAATGGTCGAGAATTTCTTGGTTTGCCATTGCTCCAGCAGGAGGCAGTACAGTACAAAAAAAGAAGAGACCGGGGTGCTCCCGGTGAGAGAGGTTTCCAGATGGGTTTGCAGGACTCCAGGGACTTCGGAGATCCTAGTGCTTACGTTACTTGATCTTGGGACTCTAGGATCTTAGGAGCTAAGTGGATGGTAGGATATCTTCTCCTGGTTGACAGAAAAACAAGTTCTTACAACCTGATCTTAAATAAACAGATTGAATCATACACATGCCGGTAAATACAGTACACGGGTAAGGTCTTGAATGTGGTTCGAAATATTGTAGTATGTAGCATAAACTTCATAAACATTCATTGTATGTTCCTTAGAAGTACAGTACAATCTCGAATCTTGGTCATTGTGGAGAATAATAAGAAAGCAGAAGTCTTCAAACTAAATTCCTTCCGACAAAATCAACCGTCATTTACAAATGAATTCAGATCAAATGTGTTAATATTGGGGTGAAACCAAGTCATACAAGACTTACCATCGAACTTCTTGTTCTCCAAAAAAGCAGAAGACAGGGGTCTTCCACTTAGTATTCCAACAGAGTGTAAAAGAATCTTGACTTCATCCTGCTTCGGCGTTTCCTTCAATTAAGGGAAACCTCATCAGTGCACATGCTTACACTGCAGAAACGGTGCAACAGAGCTGCCAGGTTTCCATCCACTGACCACGGCATCAGCGTACGTGATGCACTCACCCCTTTGCAGAAGCAACAAAGAGGTTTAGAACATTACAGCCACATGACTCACTGAAGGAGGATGTAACTGGGAGGGACCTCGAAAAAAGGAGGGACGTTTGATTAGATACGGGATTCTGCATTTGTTTTGTTTCCCTTGGAGTTTCAAGATCAAGCCGGGTGCAAACAGGATCCGAGGCTCGTGACGTGTTAGTTCTCGTTACGTTTTTATCCGTTGAATTGTTCATATTGTTGTGAGGGAACATAAAAGGAGGTGTTTCAGGAGACATTTAATGGGCACAACAAAGTGTAGGCTACAATTTGTGTGAGGTTAGACAGACAGACAGACAGACAGACAGACAGACTGAGGGGTCAGTTAACCGATGGCTTTATAAATAAGCAAGATGAAAGAATATCAAACATAAAAATAACCTTTTTAGTCATTAGGATAGAACCTTTACTGTATCTTTTTGTATAGAACCATTGTTCCTTATTTGTGAAGAACAATGACCGTGATTAGAGACGCTTGGTGTAGTTGCATCAAATGAAAGAAATGGAGAAATCAGAGCGTCGTATGTTTAATAGAGAAACTAAGAGCATTTCTACAAGACACACACACACACACACACACACACACAATGTGACGGGAACTTACTGTAGTAGGATTGCTACTAAACAGTTGTGTGGCCATAAGAAACCCACTTGATTGTGAGACTAATCAGAAATCAAAACCTTCAGTTTGCTAGAAAGCATAAAGACTGGACGCCACAGAGATAAAAGGTCATGTGACCTGATGAGTCCAGACTGAGCCTATTCCAGAGTGATGGGCGTGTCAGGGTAAAAAGGGAAGCGCATGAAGTGATGCACCCATCATGCATAGCGTCCACTGTACAGTACAAGCGTCTGGAGACAGTGTTATGATCTGGGGGTTGCTTCAGATGCTCAGGTCTAGACTGAAGTCAGCTGACAACCTGAATGTACTCATAAGGTTATCACATGTTCATCTCAGATGGTATGGGCATATTTCAGAACTCAGATTGTGAAATAGTGGTTTTGGAAGCATGCTGAATCATTTGTACGCATGAATTCGCGTAGAAAGGATTGCGTAAATATTATTGTGTGTGACTTTCTTTTAGTTTTTTTTTTTTTTTTTTTACCAGGCAGCGAATGATGGGCCGTGAAGTTATGGGGGGAAAAACACGTATCTATAGGGTGGTGTGTTATTCCCCTTATTCTACAGCAATGAACAAATGTCTACATTTTGTTTTGTTTATTTTTTTTTTAAATCATATCTTTTAAATCCATTTCAGTCAAATCCATTGCCTTGCACCGGGTTCGATTCCCCGGCCAGGCTCGATTCCCGTCTCTGTGTGCATGGAGTTTGCATGTTCTCCCTGTGATTGGTGGGTTTCCTTCGGGTACTCCGGTTTCCTCCCACGTTGCCCGTAGTGTATGAGTATGTGTGTATGCCCTGCATTGGATTGGCTTCGTGTCCAGGGTGTACATACCTGTCCTGTCCTGCCTGGGATTGGCTCCAGGCCCGGGTGCGACCCTGAATACAGGATAAAATGGTACTGTATTGTGGCTTGTAAGTTCTGTCTCTGTGCTGCAAAAGCCCTGAGTTTTGCTCTAAACATTAAGAGTAGTTTTTTCCAGACTTACAATGAATTTACATTGTTCACAAAACCGTACCTGTCCAGAATTCAGCTGTATAAAGCTCGAAAGCAGCTGCGTTTCAAATGGTCTGTGGGTGGCCTTTCTCCGTCTTTTCCATCCAACATTTTTACTCTATTTTCTTTTCTTTGAACGGTTATACAACAGACCACAACACTAGACCAAGATCAGCGACTAACCCAAGCTAACCCGGGCAGTTTCTTAATGTTCCACGGTGTCGTCTATGAAGTCTATGAACATTTAGCTGCAGTTTTATATTTTAGCTTGTAAAAGTGTGATGATGTTTGAATAGAATCAATGCAGGTGTGTGAATTCCTGTGTGTGTAAATGCTTTTGCTGGAAGCAACAGGCTGTTTATAACCTGGGTTTCTAAGTGTTAAACAAACTTGTTTATTTGAAACAGTTTTCATGCATCTTTCTTTCTGTCTCGCCGTATCATGTCTACGTAGCTACATTGTTAGCCTGAGTAACGAGCTAGCTTGTGATTGCCAACAAAAGTTTCCTGGTTGCTTTTAATTTTTATGTTGAAAGCAGAAAGTCACAAATTCCGGAATCATTATAATAACTCACAGAAGTTTATAAAAATGGATTCGAACATTTTTTAAAAATCAGATATTAGCAAAATCTTTATACAGTGGCTTGCAAAAGTATTCGGCCCCCTGAACTTTTCCACATGTTGTCACATTACAGCCACAAACATGAATCAATTTTATTGGAATTCCACGTGAAAGACCAATACAAAGTGGTGTACACGTGAGAAGTGGAACGAAAATCATACATGATTCCAAACATTTTTTACAAATAAGTAACTGCAAAGTGGGGTGTGTGTAATTATTCAGCCCCCTGAGTCAATACTTTGTAGAACCACCTTTTGCTGCAATTCCAGCTGCCAGTCTTTTAGGGTATGTCTCTACCAGCTTTGCACATCTGGAGACTGAAATCCTCACCCATTCTTCTTTGCAAAACAGCTCCAGCTCAGTCAGATTAGATGGACAGCGTTTGCAGTTTTCAGATCTTGCCACAGATTCTCGATTGGATTTAGATCTGGACTTTGACTGGGCCATTCTAACACATGGATATGTTTTGTTTTAAACCACTCCATTGTTGCTGTCATGCACACGCAATCTGCGCCCGGCACTAGGACCCGGAAGTAAGACGGGCACAAAACCAGGAAGTATAAAAGAGGTAAACAAACGAGGGCTTACCGCTCAGTCATTGAGTTCGGCCCATGTCAGCTCCAGTTGTCGTTTCAGCAAACCGTGAGTACTCACATGTTGGTTCCGTTGTCTTTTGCTATTGTGTGTGTATTTCTAGGACGCGGGTTAAATTTGTGTTTTTCCCTTGCTCCGTTTTTGTGAGAGTCCTTAAACTAAATCGCGTGGTTATCCTGCCTGCTCGCTTCTTTCCGCGTTTGGGTTTATCCTCCACGCTACATTGGGCTAACCGCTAAAGCTACGTCTTCTGGTCACCTCAGGTTAGTCCATCTTGACAGAATGACTGAGCCTTCCGCGGTAAACCCATCGGATTATGCGAGTCTCTGCGACGTTGTAGATCAGCATGCGGCGTTAATCAATCAGCTAACCGGGGATCTCGCTTCCCTCCGCCGTGAGATCGCTGAGCTCCGGCGGGAGAATACGGATCTCCGCGCGGCTGTTGATGACGTCACTGCTCGATCGCACGCCGCGGAGGCCGCGGCGCCGCATCCCCCCCCCCCCCCTCCTTCTGATGTTTTTCTTTCTCTACCAGAGAAGTGGAACGGCACGGACGGGAAGTGCAGCGTATTTTTGACAGCTCTCGATCTGGTGTTTGAGTTTAATGCCACCAAGTACTCCACCGATCGCCTTCGCATTGCTCTTCTCGTTTCGTTGCTAAAAGGGCAGGCAGCAGAGTGGGCCACGGCAGTTCTCCAGGCGGATACAGACACCGCCCACTCATACAATGAGTTCACCCACCAACTTAAACTAACTTTTGAACATCCAGCGGGCGAGGTGGAGACCGACACCAGACTTTACCATCTGAGGCAGGGAGGGCTGTCCGTGAGCCGCTATACGGCCGAGTTTCGCACCCTCGCCGTTCAAACAACATGGGGCGATGCAGCGCTCCGGACATCCTACTACGAGGGACTGGCTTCTCGAATCAAGGACGAACTAGCCGGGCGAGAGCTTCCTGCGACCCTGGAGGGTCTGATCCAGCTCGCTCTCCGGATCGACCAGCGCCTCCTCTCTCGCCCGAGGCCAGCCCCTCGCACCCTGCCACCTGCACCCCACTTCGCCATCACCACTTCACGACCCGCACCCGCCTTCACCGTCACCAGTCCACGTCCCGCAGACTCCGCCACCTACGCCACCCCAGGACATGTCGGTTCTCCACCTCCTGCCGTGGTTGACACCGGAGCCGGGGAACCCATGCAACTAGGACGCGCCTCCTTGACCGCTGCAGAACGGGAGAGACGCTTCCGTGAAGGGCTCTGCGCCTATTGCGGGTCAGCCGCACATCACAGGGCAACCTGTCCTTTCAGGCCGGGAAACGCCCAGGCCCGGTGAGAGAAGAGAGATACTCGCCGGGTCACCTTCGTCTCTCCACCATCACCACCAATTCCTCCCGTCTCACGGTTCAGGTACACCTCCAGGTTGGCCACAAACGAGTCCGAAGTGCTGCATTCATCGACTCCGGGGCAGCAGGTAACTTCATTGACTCCGCACATGCCAAAACCCTGGGGGTTAAACTCGAGGCGTTATCCCAGCCCGTTCACATCACCTCTGTCGACGGTCGCCCCCTCTCCACCAGCCCAATAAACGCCCGAACCGAACCCATCACCGTCTCCATCAACCAGCACCATGAAAAGCTAAACTTTTTCGTCACCTCCATCTCCTCACCTCCCATCATCCTTGGACATCCCTGGCTGCTCCAGCATGACCCTCTCATCTCCTGGACCCAGAACCGGATCCTCCAATGGGGCGCGACCTGCACCGAACTGTGCCTACGGGCAACGGCTGGGACGTGCTCTAGGGAGTCCGAGGCCCCCGACGTCGACACCAACGCCATCCCAGAGCCGTATCGGGACCTGGCGGAGGTCTTCTGCAAGAGACGAGCTACTCATCTTCCTCCGCATCGGCCCTACGACCTCACCATTGACCTCCAACCCGGTGCAGTCCCACCCCGCGGCCACCTCTACTCCCTCACACCTACAGAGACGCAGGTCATGGAGGAGTATGTGACCAACGCCCTTCGCCAAGGCACCATCAGACCCTCCTCCTCACCTGCCGCCGCGGGGTTCTTCTTCGTGAAGAAGCGGGGCGGTGAACTTCGTCCATGTGTCGACTATCGGGGGCTAAACAATATAACTATCAAAAACCGACACCCATTGCCTCTTACCAACTCAGCCCTGGACGCCCTCTCTGGCGCCACCATCTTCACTAAGTTGGACCTCCGGAGCGCCTACAACTTGGTGCGCATCAGAGAGGGCGATGAGTGGAAGACGGCCTTCATCACCCCTACTGGGCACTATGAGAATCTCGTCATCCCCTTTGGACTGTGCAATGCCCCCGCCGCCTTCCAACACCTCATTAATGACATCCTTCGCGACATGCTCGGGCGGTGGGCGTTCGCCTACCTGGACGACATCCTCATCTACTCACGCACCATGGAAGAACATACCCAGCACGTCAGGGCGGTTCTAAAGAGATTACTCGCCCATCAACTGTACTGTAAGTTGGAAAAGTGCGCTTTTCACGAGCGCTCCACCACGTTCCTGGGTTTTGTCATCTCGCCCCAGGGTGTGGCCATGGACCCGCAGAAGCTAGAGGTTGTGCGTCATTGGCCCCTACCCAAGACCCTCAAGCAACTTCAACGGTTTCTCGGGTTTGCGAATTTCTATCGTCGCTTTATCCGGGACTACAGTACAGTTGCCGCCCCACTAACCGCTCTGACCCGCCCCTCACCTCTCCCTTTTCACCTCAACCCTGCAGCTGTCTCCGCTTTCAAGTCACTTTGTCACCGCTTCACCACAGCACCGATTCTCCTCCATCCAGATGTCAGAAAATCATTCGTTGTGGAGGTGGATGCTTCAGATGTGGGCGCTGGAGCTATCCTCTCACAACGAGGTCCAGATCAGAAACTACACCCATGTAGTTTCTTCTCCAGAAAATTTGACTCCACTCAGCAGCGATACGGGGTAGGGGACCGCGAACTGCTGGCCATAAAGTGGGCTCTGGAGGAGTGGCGTCACTGGCTCCAGGGCGCCAGTGAGCCATTCATAGTCTGGACGGACCACCAAAACCTCATAACCATCAAGAATCTGAAACAGTTAAACCCACGACAGGCGCGGTGGGCCTTATTTTTCGAAAATTATGATTTCCACCTCTCGTACCGCCCGGGCTCCAAGAACACAAAAGCGGACGCTCTCTCCCGACAGCTGGAAGTGGACATTCCCCGGGCGGACCCCGCGCCTGTCCTTCCATCGTCCAGGATCATCGCCCCACTCCATCTAGACCTGGAAACGAGAGTTCGCCAGGCGCAGGCTACAGAGACCGAACCGGCAGGTGTGCCACCTGGACGACTCTTTGTGCCCGAGAGGATGCGATCAGAAGTCCTCCAGTGGGGTCATTCCTCTCCCATCTCAGGACACCCGGGCACTCGACGGACGCTCCAATTTCTCCAACGAGACTTCTGGTGGCCCTCCCTCACGAAAGACGTCCAAGAGTTCGTTCAGGCATGCCCAGTGTGCGCCAGGGCCAAAACCACCAATCAACCAACCCCCGGTGAGCTGCAGCCACTCCCAGTTCCTCGACGGCCCTGGACGCACATTGCCGTCGACTTCATCACGGGCCTGCCGGCCTCCGAAGGAAAGGACACCATTCTCACCATCGTCGACCGGTTCTCTAAAGCCGTGCACCTGGTGGCTCTCGCCGGACTCCCGTCAGCCAAAGGAACAGCAGAGCTGATTTTAGAGCACGTAGTCCGTCTGCATGGGTTCCCCAAGGACATCGTCTCGGACAGAGGGCCCCAGTTCACAGCCCGGTTCTGGAAAGCCTTCTGCCGTCTGATCGACTCCACCTGCAGTCTCTCATCTGGATATCACCCTCAGACTAACGGTCAGACGGAGCGGACCAACCAACAGCTGGAGCGCTACCTGAGATGTTTCGTAGCTGATCGACAGCGCTCCTGGGCGCACTATCTCATCTGGGCTGAACTGTCACACAACCTCCAAACCTCCTCTGCCACCAACCTAAGCCCATTTGAGGTATGTTACGGTTTCCAACCTTCGATGTTCAACCACCCAGAACCGGAGGTTGATGTACCGTCCGCCCAACAGTTGGTCCGCAGATGTCGGCGGCTATGGATTACAACCAACCAGGCCATCCAACGCGCCAACGCCCGCTACACCCACCAACACCGCCGTCGACATCCTCCGGGACGATTGTACCATGTAGGTGACAAGGTATGGCTTTCTACAAAGAACCTCCACCTTCACATCGAATCAAAAAAACTCTCACCCAGATTTATCGGACCATACCGCATCACCCACAGGATTAACCCTGTCACCTACCGGCTCCAGCTGCCTGCGGCGCTCCGGATCCATCCAGTCTTCCACCTGTCTCAGTTCAAGCCCTTCATCACCTCACCCATGATTCCACCCACCCCCCCAGCTCCTCCTCCCCGGATCATCGACGGCGGTCCCGCCTACACCGTGCGCCGAATCCTCGACTCGCGCCCTCGGGGTAAAGGTACGCAATACCTGGTGGACTGGGAGGGCTATGGCCCCGAGGAGCGATCTTGGATCCCGGCCCGGTTCATTCTCGACCCGGAGCTAATTCGGGACTACCGTCACAGGGTATCCTCCGCCCCAGGACCGTCAGGAGCCAGTCCTGGACAGGGGGGTACTGTCATGCACACGCAATCTGCGCCCGGCACTAGGACCCGGAAGTAAGACGGGCGCAAAACCAGGAAGTATAAAAGAGGTAAACAAACGATGGCTTACCGCTCAGTCATTGAGTTCGGCCCATGTCAGCTCCAGTTGTCGTTTCAGCAAACCGTGAGTACTCACATGTTGGTTCCGTTGTCTTTTGCTATTGTGTGTGTATTTCTAGGACGCGGGTTAAATTTGTGTTTTTCCCTTGCTCCGTTTTTGTGAGAGTCCTTAAACTAAATCGCGTGGTTATCCTGCCTGCTCGCTTCTTTCCGCGTTTGGGTTTATCCTCCACGCTACATTGGGCTAACCGCTAAAGCTACGTCTTCTGGTCACCTCAGGTTAGTCCATCTTGACAGATGCCCTGGCTTTATGTTTAGGGTCGTTGTCCTGCTGGAAGGTGAACCTCCATCCCAGTCTCAAGTCTTTTGCAGACTCCAAGAGGTTTTCTTCCAAGATTGCCCTGTATTTGGCTCCATCCATCTTCCCATCAACTCTGACCAGCTTCCCTGTCCCTGCTGAAGAGAAGCACGCCCAGAGCATGATGCTGCCACCACCATATTTGACAGTGGGGATGGTGTGTTCAGAGTGATGTGCAGTGTTAGTTTTCCGCCACACATAGCGTTTTGCATTTTGGCCAAAAAGTTCCATTTTGGTCTCATCTGACCAGAGCACTTTCTTCCACATGTTTGTGTAATAGTTGTCCTATGGACAGATTCCCCCACCTGAGCTGTAGATCTCTGCAGCTCGTCCAGAGTCACCATGGGCCTCTTGGCTGCATTTCTGATCAGCGCTCTCCTTGTTTGGCCTGTGAGTTTAGGTGGACGGCCTTGTCTTGGTAGGTTTACAGTTGTGCCATACTCCTTCCATTTCTGAATGATGGCTTGAACAGTGGCTCCGTGGGATGTTCAAGGCTTTGGAAATCTTTTTGTAGCCTAAGCCTGCTTTAAATTTCTCAATAACTGTATCCCTGACCTGTCTGGTGTGTTCTTTGGACTTCATGGTGTTGTTGCTCCCAATATTCTCTTAGACAACCTCTGAGGCCGTCACAGAGCAGCTGTATGTGTACTGACATTAGATTACACACAGGTACTGTACACTCTATTTAGTCATTAGCACTCATCAGGCAATGTCTATGGGCAACTGACTGCACTCAGACCAAAGGGGGATGAATAATTACACACACCCCACTTTGCAGTTACTTATTTGTAAAAAATGTTTGGAATCATGTATGATTTTCGTTCCACTTCTCGCGTGTACACCACTTTGTATTGGTCTTTCATGTGGAATTCCAATAAAATTGATTCATGTTTGTGGCTGTAATGTGACAAAATGTGGAAAAGTTCAAGGGGGCCGAATACTTTTGCAAGCCACTATATAAAGATTTTCAGAAGTTCACAAGTTTGTTTCAGATGATGAAATTCACGATATTGGCAAATTAGAAAACCACAATTTGTTCATACGGATGGCTTCTTCTGTCAGTAAACTATGGTGTACTTTTATTTTTCTTAAAAAGTGTTGCACCATCTCCTGTTACTGTAACTGATCTGTTTTTATTGTCATTCCAATCACACACACACACACACACACACACACACACACACACACACACACACACACACACACACTGTACTGTATATGAGACTACACATGTCTAAAACTATACTTAATAACTCCTTAGCCCATCCATCTGATCTATCAGGAGTCACTCTCATCTCATCAGTCCATACACTCACTCACTCACTCACTCACTCACTCACTCACTCATCTTCTATACTGCTTTAACCTGTATTCAGGGTTGCGTGTGGCCTACTGTAGAACCTATCCCAAGAGGCTTAGGGCATAAGGTGGGGTACATTCTGGACAGGGTGCCAATCCATTACAGGGTTACACACACACACTCATTCACACACAACGGGCAATTTGGAAATACTAATCTGCAGGTCGTAGGACAGTAGGAGGAAACCAGAGTACCCGGAGGAAACTTACCAAGCACGAGGAGAAATTGCAATCTCCATGCACACCTGGTTGGGAATCAAACCCGGACCCTGGAGGTGCAAGGCGACAGTGTCTTCAGATATCTCTTGACCAAGTCTTGAGGTTTCACCTAGGGCCCGGTTTCACAGACAGGTCTTAAGCCTAGTCCCAGACTAAACTGCCCACTTGAGCTGTCTTAACTCAAAGTGACTTGCACAGACATAGATTAAAATAGTCACAGATTTGTCCTATTCTGGATTAAACAAAGCTGATTGCAAGAGGGAGGATTATACTGTAGCTGTATACTGTAATCCTTCAATGAGGCAGGTTTACTGTAACTCCTGCTTAGCACTGTTTGTGAGGGGAGCATGGAATATTTGCAATATCTAAATGAAAACCAACGAGCACATCAGAGGCCTGCAAGAGGACTTTTGGGTAGGAGTGATCCATTACATTACTTTGATGAAGACAGCTTTTCAAGACCGCTTTCGCATGTACAAAGAACATGCATTGGAGATAATATCTTTGCTAGAACCTACACTTTCCTGTCTGTCTCTGAGAGGAAGGCCTTTACCCAGTTCTCTCCAAGTTCTGCTCACATTGAGGTTTTTGACATGTGATTTTTGTGGTGCCAGTGAAGCAACTGTGTGTAGGAGTGTTTACATAAAGGTTCCTGATGCTGCTGAACGAGCCAACTACTGTACAAAGTGCAATTTTATGAATATGGGCACTTCCCAGGTGTCATTGTGGATGTCATGTTCCCATCAAGTGTCCATCAAGTCAACCTGTTGAATTCTCATTTTCATTTGATGCTCTTCCTTCATAAATTACATTTTTTGCTCATGGAATTCTCTGGATAACTTTTCTTGGATGGTCTTCCTGCTTGCGCTATTCTGAAAGGTGGTGGCAGCATCTTTTCTCAGGGATGCTGGAGCAGATTTGGAGGGCACACACTCATGTTCTCTGGCTCTTCCAGCCTGTTCAGATCCCTCAGTTCTGTGGGGGAGGACAAACAAAACAAAACACAGAAGCACAAATAAACTCACATGATTCTTAAGAAGAATAAAGATTGACAGAGTGGAATATGTACCAATGGAAGTAACCAGTTTCTTTCTTCTGTACCATTTGTGCTCAGTTCTTCATCTGAACTGTTGAAGTGATCATCATCTGGTCTACCTTCCAGAGGTTGCTGGTTCTGTATTATTCCAGACAACAAGTCACCCACTTTTTTTTTTATTTGGTGCTCCACCACCAGTAATAAATCGCAGTCTTCTTATCTCTGTCTTTAGAAAACCGGTTTTAGGTTCTTCCACATAGTCTATACAGGCAAATATCATTCATTATAAATTGTGACAAAATCGATTAACTAGTACTGATTAAGGTCTACTCCTGTCTTATATTAAGCCCTGTCTGTGAATCCGGGCCCTAATGTGTCTTGAGTCTTGTGTGGTGGTCAGGTTTCAGCCTTCCTTACCTTGGCAATGTCTCTGAGCCCTGCACACCTTGTACTGTATGTTTGGGTGCTACAGGTAGGTTGCAGTTCTGGAATATGGCAATGGGTTTGTGGGTAGCTCAGTGGTTAAGGTGATGGGCTACTGATCAGAAGGTCCCAAGATCAACACACAGCACCAGCCAGTTGCCGCTGTTTGGCCCTTGAGCAAGGCCCTTAACCCTCAACTGCTCAGACGTGTAATGATATAAAATAAGAATGTTTCTTGGTGACGCTGTTGACTATTAGCAACAAAATGTTTGATGATTCGCGGTGCGGTGGTGTAGTGGTTAGCACTTTCGCCTTGCACCTCCAGGGCCCGGGTTCGATTCCCGTCTCTGTGTGCATGGAGTTTGAATGTTCTCCCCGTGCTTGGTGGGTTTCCTCCGGGTACTCCGGTTTTCTCCTACAGTCCAAAGACATGCAGATTAGGCTAATTGGCGTTCCCAAAATTGACCATAGTGTGTGTGTGTGTGTGTGCTCTGCGATGGATTGGTACGCTGTCCAGAGTGTACCCTGCCTTGTGCCCAGAGTCTCCTGGGATAGGCTCCAGGTCCCCGCGACCCTAAATACAGGATAAAGCGGTATAGAAGATGAATGAATGAATGAATGCCCTTCCTCATTACACAAATACACATCACCTGATATGCATGAATAATAATCATATTCAATTATTAGTCACATGTACCTTACAACTTAGTGAAATAATTTTTTCACATGTCCTAGTTAGGAAGCTGGGATCAAATCTCAGGGTCATCCAAGTTACAGCACCCCTGGTGTAGATAGGGTTAAGGGCCTTGCTCAAGGGCCCTTAACCCTAGTGGCAACTTGGCGGTGCCTGGGCATGAACCCTTGACCTTCCGATCTTAACCGTTTGAGCCACCGCTGCCGTCCAATAACCATTCAAGATTATACAGCTTGCAGTTGGAAAAATTGCATAAAATGATGATCTGCTCAAAATATTCACTTGCCTAATAATTGTGCACAATATAGTTTGCACAAGTCATTTCCTCAACCGTCTATTTTTCTACCGTGATGTTAAGATAATACAAACACACAAAAAAGAAAGAAAATGCACAAAGAATGTGCAAATGTGCTAACTTCTGTTTTCTGCAGAAGATCTGCATGTCACAGCTCATGGTGTTGTAGTGGTTTGCGTTCGATACCGCGTGCATGGAGTTTGCATGTTCTTCATCACTGTTGTTTTCTCCCACAGCCCATAGACATGCAGAATACTGTAGGTTAATAGACGTTCCCAAGTGTGTGCGTGTCCTGTGATGGATTGGCACCCTGTCCCAGGCTCCAGGCCTCCCCATGACTCTGTTTATAGGAAAATACGGTATAGAAGGTGAGTGAACCTTCTGATGATGTCCACCACATGTCCTGACGGTGTAGAATTTGAACTCAAGTTTTCTTGACTATTTCGATTTTAAACGAATGCTACACCACTGATGTTGAACGTACAACAGGCAGTCTGTTCACCTGCCACAATCATAAAGTTTTGCTTTTCATGTACTTCTTTTCTCTCTCTCTCTCTCTCGCTCTGCTTTTTTCTATTTCAGTCTCGCTTCAAAGTCTGTTTAGCTTCCGTGCAGTTTTGTGGTTTTCACACAACCCCTAAAAAAAGCTTGAACTGTGTGCGACAGCAGCATACAGCCATTATATTTCGGCTGACTGCCTTACGGTGTCCTATACAGGAGCAAACTTATAGTGTATGTGGACATTTCTGATCAACTTGCAGCAGGATTTGTAAAGACAGAGGAGACGTATTGCTTTTAATGGTAACGTGGAGCGAATTTGACTTCGAGCTCTCAATTCTCCCAAAACAGTGGGGTGCCAATACTTTTTAAATGATAATTTGGGCCCAAAAAAAAGTAAGTCAATTGCATTATGGGTATTTATGAACCTCACAATAACAGCATGGAGGATTATGGGTATTCTGCTAAACTTCACCTGGTGAAAAAGTCCTAGAACAGTTTTGCTCAAGGGTCTTACTTTTTTACTTTTTTTTTGTTGTTGTTGATCAAGTTGAATAGAATTGATAAAGTAGACTAGACAGATTAGTATCTGTAGAGCTTCGAAAAAACTGTCTCGGGTCCTTGAGTACATGAGCTAAAAAGTATTGGCCCATCACAATTTAAAGACCTTTATTTTTAATGCTAACCACATCCACATCTGGGGAAAGCCTCAATCATTTCACTAACTGCTGCTAGACTAAACTCACTGCCCCACCATTCTGCACATATCTGCACAACATCTGCTCGGTTTGCTGAAATGACGTGCTGAAACATAAAAATAAAAAAAAAAGTTTCCTTTTTTTTTCTTCCATGGAAAAAGTAATCGTCTAGAGACTGTCAGTTTTTAGGCCTCAGGATTGCCCTCACTCTCTAATCTCTAAGCAATCCAGCATCCCAGGATTGCTTATTCATGTTCTTACTGTATTTATTTCTACATTTCCACAGCCACAAAAGTCAATCACAAACTTTAATCGCTCTAGACTCCAGAACAGAACTTACGTACTGTACATACTGTATGTAGCCCATCAGGTCCTGCGGTCTGGCCAATAGAGTCCACTATCCAATAGAGTATTTATATCAAATGTATCGAATTGTATCAAAATGTATCAAAATGTATATCTGTAAAGAATCTATTAATAAATACCGTATCTATATGATCATTCAACACAATTGCAAAAGTTTTAATTCTATACCTTGTTTTGAAGCAATTTAGTGAACAATATCCAGCTGTGATAGAAACTATAACTTATTATTATTTTTTTTTTTATTATTGAATAATCCTGGTGAGGAAATAAGTCTACACTGTATACTTCTACACTGTAAATCAACGCTGAAAGCTTCATACTTCACAATACACCAATAATCTCCTTTGAACAGTTGATATTGAGATGTATATCTGCTCCTTATGATCTGTACATAAATCCTTCGTAACGGCTCTAATCTGAGGTGCTGTTTGTTAATCGGTGATTTCTGAGGCTAAATGAATGTCTCCTCTGCAGCAGACCTTTTTTGTTTCGGTCTTACTTTCCTGGGAAAGTCTTCATGAGAGACAGTTTCATCATGGGGCTTGATGGGTTTTGCAAGTGCACTCGACACACAATACTGTTCTTGCAAGAAGTTTTCCGGAAAGGCTTAAAACAGACTTAAGTCTGATGATGTTACATACAGTAATTGCTTAATTCCATATGCGATTTCTTAGTTTTCTTCGTTTGGAAATCTCCAGTATTGTTATAGAATGTAGAAAATAAACCACTAAACAAAAGTCATTAAATTAGAAGGTGTGTCAAGGTTTTGAATGGTATTTTTCTTTTTTAAATAAGATTTCATTCATTCATTCATTCATTTTCTATACCGCTTAATCCTGTGTTCAGGGTCGCGGGGGACCTGGAGCCTATCCCAGGAGACTTCGGGCATTAGGCGGGGTACACCCTGGACAGGGTGCCAATCCATCGCAGGGTCTCAGCAACCTGGCATGATAAATAAATCTGGTACCAAAATGGAGCTTAATGAACCAGGAATCACAAATGTCCCAGGGCTTACAGTAACTATATTTGTTAGAAATTATGACAGGTTTATACCAACACAAACAATGAGAACTATAACTGTATGACTAGGATTTTACAAATAGGGCTTGTGCACATTAGTAGGTTAATTATACAGGTAGAGATGAATTAATATCTAAAATACGGACCTTTACTTACAATATTTACTGTGTGTCACTGAATGTCTGTGTGCACAACATCTGATTGCATTACGTACTGTATGTGGCCTCTTAAGTTCCAAACATCACCACTGGAGAACAGGATGGACACCACAGCTTCCTGTATTTAGTGCATGTACTGTTTCCCAGTGCTAGTCAAAGCAGCCACAAGAGACAAAGGAGACATACCTGTATTTTCAAGTGAAACAAAAGGTTATTATATATAACACAAAGGTGTAAATTCAGTGAATTCTATTGCTCAGGATTTCAGCTTATCACATTTGTATTGTGCAGCTACTGTATACTCTCGTATTTCATACATTTTTTGCTCTGTACCTACACCAAAACAGATCTCATTAAGACATTAAGTAAGTCTTTTCCCTTTCGACACATTCTCAATTTAACCGTTTTGTAAATTACAGTTACTGTCTTTACTTAGAGGAGTTATTTTTCAACATGCGTTGTTTTACTAAGCAGTACAGTATACAGTATATGTGGATTTACTTTATAGCATCATCAGTAGGTTCCCTGATGGACCAGTGTTTATCCCTCAGAACCCAGGTCTCATGTCTTGTCCATGATGTCGCCAAGAGAAAGGAAAAACTATTAGCAAAATTTTGCATTTTATGAATGTGTTTCAGTTGTTTACTGTTTTCTACATATGATCAAATTATCAATTATCAAATTCCCGCTGGGATTATGTTAACTATTAGCATACTGAGTAAAGCAAGAAGAGTTGGTAAGTTAGTTAGTACTAAAAATCTGGGTCCCAAAAGTCACACTACAAAGACACTACTAAAAAACTAATACAAGTTCTTTGTTGTTACTTGGAAAAAAGCTTTCTTTCTTTCTTTCTTTCTTTCTTTCTTGTCCAACATCCCATGTGAAACACATGTCTGAGTTACTCGTTGTTTTAGTGAATTGAATTGAAAAAAAAAAACCAGTATAGACGTATGGGAAAATTCTAATGAATTAACCAGTGTGAAATGGAACTGGAAATAACCTCTGAAACTGAAACATCTTCACTCGTCATAGAGGTTCATGTATTACATGGGGACTTTTTTTTTTTTTTGATGTTACCGGACAAAGTGATGTTGATCTCTGCACTGATATCGTCCACAGACCCTCTCCTTACTGAATAGGAAGCAGTATTGCATCATAGGGCCTGGTGTGATCTGGCCGTCAGGTTTGAAATCCCACCAGTTGTTGGTCCACTTTGACAATATCGTGACAGCTTCAATATACTGTATCAATCAATCGGGTGGTCCAGTGGCTCTCCCAGATCCATTTAAGAACACCTCATGATGTGCTACAGTTAGGCTATCAGATTGATTGGCCAGGGTTGTCTTGGGCACTTAGGATTATAGTCTTTTTGGCTGGACAAAAACAGTCCTCTTTGTCTGATAGAAATTGGTCTTCTGTAACCCAGAGGCAACCCACATGGCACTGATTTGTGACCCAGAGATCACCAGATTCAACTTCTGCCTTTTTTCTGGTGGTTTTGATATGCTAGCAGTCTCCTGTCCAAGCAGATAGATAGATAGATAGATAGATAGATAGATAGATAGATAGATTTAATAACTAAAGTAAAAATAAACAGAATATAATATACAGTATATAATATATAAAGAAAATGAAATGTACAGTATATGAGCAAATATCAATAAATGAGGATGAATATTCGTGGCTAGATTACAGAAACCTGCAAAAAGTTATAGCCACTGAAAGTGACAGAAGTGCAAAAGTGACTAATACAAGATTGAAGTTGTGAACGTCACTGCAGATAACTGTGCATAAATAATGCTGTGAACAGTAAGTATGTTACGAAAGAGAGCAAAATGTAAAGCTGAAGATGAGTCGTAGTTGAGGGTCCCTCTGATCAAGAATTCCAGTCTCGTCCCCAGGCACCGTAAAGAGGTGCTAAAGTTGCGTACTGTATGAGTCTGTCAGTGGAGCAGCTCTGAGATGGAAGTCTGCCACTGAACATGCTTTTCTGCACCGGTGTTTGACGTGATGGAGAACATTTTTGTTAAAGGTTCTTCTTTCCAGCACCAGCTCCACCAATTCCAATTCAATTTTATTTGTATGGTGCTTCTAACAATTGTTATTGTCGCAAAGCAACTTCACACAATCAAATAATTACAGTATGGAAGTTTGTATGAAATGTGAAAGTATATGAAGTAAAATGATAAGACTTTGCCTGATGAGCAGGCCGAGGACGAGGTTGACGATGGCAAGGAAAACCTCCCTGAGATGGCAATAGGAAGAAACCTTGAGAGGAACCAGAGTCAACAGGGAACCCATCCTCATTTGGGTGATAACAGAGTCCAGCTTGATGCCTACCACAGATTCTGCTCTCCTGACCACCTTGTTCAGTCGAGTGGCATCTCTGCATTAAAGGATCCGTCCCCAGCACACGACAGAATAGAAATGCATACCGCGTACATACTGTACAGTGCTCAAGTCCACGTGAAATGGGGGTCTCGACTAAACAGTAAGGCAATCTCGGGCACAGTTTCGAATAGTATGAAAGCTGGTCATACCAAAAAATATAAAGTAGAAAGAAGACCTCTGTTTAAATTGCACTGGGTTTTTTTTTTCTCAAAATCTGCATATGTGACATTGATCTAATCCTCTGAACTGTGTAGCCATATCTGATAAAGTAAGAAGCCTAGCGAGAGGCTATAATATTAGGCATAGAGTGAATGTTGACTTCCTTGTACTGTTTATATCTTTGTGTTTATTGGAGGATCGCAAACCAAATATTTAAAGTTTTATTATAGGATCGCAAACCAAATATGTGCATACTGCCACCTGCTGTATTGGAGAGTGTGAATATACCGTATACATATATTCTGTGTGCATGGAGTTTGCATGTTCTCCCCGTGCTTGGTGGGTTTCCTCCGGGTACTCCGGTTTCCTCCCACAGTCCAAAGACATGCAATTGGCATTCCCAAATTCTCCAAGATGTGTGAAGGAGCGTGTGTGTACAGTATGTGTGTGCCCTGCGATGTATTGCCACCCTGTCCAGGATGATGTATATACTGTAGGATAAAGCGGATGAGGCGACGACACTTTTAAGATTGTATGTAGGTTCTTTTAATCATTGTTGTTTAAATCCTTGTTTGTAACTTTGGAAATAATTTTTTCCCATTCGTTCAAAGCGTAACAGTAATTCTGTATTTGACTGTAATGTAACTCATTCTAAAGTGTTAAGTGATAATGGAACAGGATGTGGCATGGCTTTATGATGCTGAACGGGGATCCAAACAACCAGTACAGACGGATGAGTATTTTTAGCATGAAATCTGCGCTTCAGCACCGCCTACCTTGGTCTATCATCTTACATATGTGCATTGTGTTTATGTCATTGTAAAGACCTTAAAAGAGAGCATCCATCCATACAGCGATGAATCAACACCTTCTTACAGGAAAACCGTTCTGTTAAATGAAGCATTGTTCATTGTTCTGTTATTTCGGTTTCGAACAATAGATGGTGCTGAATGATTTCTCGTCCCATCTGCTGCAGGGATGCAGGATGTCAGGCCCTAATTAACTACAGGGGAAAGCGAAAATCTACTTGTGGTGCATCGGGAATGGAGCTTCCTAAATGCTGAATGAGTGTCATGCTGATATCAACACCACAGAGATGTATTGCGAATTGTGAATTGCTTTTCCCAGAGGATGCTGGTCAGGTTCCGTGTATCGTGCGTGTCATTTGTTTGGGAGAAAAAAAAAGAAAGAAAAAAAAACCCGGACTGATGACGAGATGCTTTTTGGGGAAATGCTGTACAGGGGGTAATTTGTATAACAAAAGAGATTATTGGAAGGAACAGGGCTACACTTCCTAATTCTGAGCATGAGTGAGAATGTTGCGTGTCAGTAGGATCTATTTATTTATGTTATTGTTTATGAAGCCATATACAGTGTAATGATGATGACAATTCATTTAACATTTCTATACCGCTTAATCCTGTGTTCAGGGTCGCGGGGGGCCTGGAGCCTATCCCAGGAGACTTCGGGCACTAGGCGGGGTACACCCTGGACAGGGTGCCAATCCATCGCAGGGCACACACACATACGCACACTCACACACCCAATCATACAATACGGGCAATTTAGGAACGCCAATTAGCCTAATCTGCATATCTTTGGACTGTGGGAGGAAACCGGAGTACCCGGAGGAAACCCACCAAGCACGAGGAGAACATGCAAACTCCATGCACACAGAGACGGGAATCGAGCCTGGCCGGGGAATCGAACCCAGACTCTGGAGGTGCAACGCGACAGTGCTATAAAAAAGTTATGCTCTTCTCTATTCATTTATATGCATTTTTATGTTGGTAGCTGTTTTACGGCATTCCTGGAAGTGACATAAAACTCAGCTGGCTTTCTAGAAATAGGAGGTGAATAGAATAGAAATGTAGGGGGTTTTGGTGAGCTCAGCTTACTACACAGCAGTTACAGTAATAAAAAACCACCCTAAAATAAAAAGAGAAAGCGAGAGAGTGAGAAAGAGAGACTAGAAGAAGTTCACTAGCTGAAAATGTCCAAAGGGTTTGAACACGTTGCACCTTTGTCACTCGGGTAGTTAAAACAGTAAACACCTTTTACAGTACTTCGGTTGCGTGCACTGGGGTTTGTTCTTGCCGGGTTTATTTTGCTCCTCGTTTAGATTTTTTTTTTTTTTTTTTATCACTAATGATAAATTAACTCTGACTTCCTGTGTCTTGACGTCCACTCTGAACTCTGACAATGATTCTTGGTTTTGCCAAATATAGCTACACCGAGCCCCCTGCACGACATCCTGCCACACTGGAGATAAAGTTCCATTATTAGTTCTGCAGGTGTGATCCCCTGACTCATCAGTTTGGGGAATTGAGTCAAAACTAAGATGATGAAATATTTCTGTTTTAAAGTCATTTAGAAATCGGATATCGGATAACACTCAGGAGTTTCATGTAGCATTTGTTCACTTTATTTACTGCAGAGCATTTCGTTTAAAGGCATTTTCTGTAATGAGTGCACAGACAGATTAAAACCCAAAAATAAGATTTATCCAACAGAAGCACAAAAACAGAAAATATGATGGCGGGCATAGGTCAGAAAATGAGCAGTGGAAAGAATGTAAAGATGGTGAAGATATCCAGTGAAGGGAAGTCGAAATGTGACTGCATTATGAAGAGAACAGCAAAGTTCAGATTGTTAAGATTTCATTTAAAAAGGAAAAAAAATTAACCAAACAAAATTAAAGACTTTGTTTTTTAAAGTGTAACAACTCATTGACACTGCAAAGAAAACAACCATGGAAACATTATTGAAAGGACAATTGGAAGTGATGGATTAAGGTCATGTGACCTGAAGAGTCCAGACTGAGCCTATTCCAGAGAGACGGCGTGTCAGGGTAAGAAGGGAAGAGCATAAAGTGATGCACCCATCATGCATAGCGTCCACTGTACAAGCCTCTGGAGACAGTGTTACAGTATGATCTGGGGTTGATTCAGTCGCTCAGGTCGAGACTCAGCAACGTAATGCGGCAATAAAATGAAGTCAGCTGACGACCTGAATGTACTGATTTATCAGGAGTTTTACTTCCCTGATGGCCCGGCCATATTCCTGCACTCAGATAGGGAAAGTGTGGCTCAGGGAGCATAAGACAACATTTTCACACATACAGTAAACTGTACACCAGCATTTGAAAGATATACAGTGGCTTGCAAAAGTATTCGGCCCCCTTGAACTTTTCCACATTTTGTCACATTACAGCCACAAACATGAATCAATTTTATTGGAATTCCACGTGAAAGACCAGTACAAAGTGGTGTACACGTGAGAAGTGGAACGAAAATCATACATGATTCCAAACATTTTTTACAAATAAATAACTGCAAAGTGGGATGTGCGTAATTATTCAGCCCCCTGAGTCAATACTTTGTAGAACCACCTTTTGTGGTTTAGGGTACTGGTGTGTTGTGTGTGCTGAAAATACCTATATCTCTATCAGGATTTGGATTTAACTGGGTTAACTGGTTGTGCTCTGAACCCTGCCATGATGCCTATAAAGAACACTATAAAACCCCAGATGGAGAAACATAAGTGCGGTCAGAAAGATGTACCTCAATTAATCTTTTCTGAAATATCTACAATGCAGTTGTCTCATTTAAAACCCTTTAAACTGAAGGCGTCATCGCCAACCTACTGTATGCTGTGTTGACTTCAGTCATTTGTATACAGTAGTTGGTTAAAATGAACTCCAGTTAATCCTATTGCCTGTTTTGTGCTGAAAAAAAAAATACAATACTGAACAATCCTGAACCCTATACAGTATATGTTTATTAAAAAACATCAAAACAAACAATGGCTAAAATATGAACATCAATTGCAGTCTTTTTACTATGTCGTACAGGATCACAGTCCCGACACACACCTCCTGTCTTACAGTAGATGCTTTCCAAAGCATTAACTAGGGCCATGTTAAAACTATGCTACAGTATGTTGATGTGTTCATAAAAATAAACATAGTTGCTCTTTATGTTTGAACTAAGCTTAAAACAAAGCTCAACATTCTATTGGCAGAAGCAAATAAAAACGTGGCATTCATAGCTGGAGGTCTTAACCATCACAGTTGGTAGGGAGGATAAGTGGAGAAGTTCACTCCATAGCTGGAGTCAGGGATATCAGTGGTGGAGCCCAAACTGTGTGGTCTCTCACAGGGTGGAGATGACTGGAGGCCACACAGACACAGAAGACGAGTTCTCTAGGAAACTCCAAAACATACAATTTGGTGAGTATTATAAAAATCCTGCTGAGTCTGTTTGTCCCGCCTGAGGAAGTAGAAGACGTTGAGTCTACACAACCACTTACTGAGTATGAAATGATTATTTTTATTCTCATTTACATCTAAATGTCAAATATATGAGGATTGCATGTCATGAGTAAAGAGTCGGATTTCTTGGAAATTTCATGGCCATGAGATTATGTTACAGTATGTGACATAAATGGGACATAAAGAAATAAAACAAAAAACCCTGAAGGGATTTAATGTTCCCCAGAGCTCCTCCTCAGATGTGCAGATGTGCTGGCTGCTCCAACCAATCATCTCTGGCTCATGGGTAACCTCCGAACCACACGTAATTATATTGTCTGCAGCTTGACATCGTCTCAACAGTGGTCGTTTATAAAAAGCTCTTTAAGGTGGAGTCCAAATTTGCTCTAAGGGCCAGTTGGTTGAATAGAAGGACATCAATTTTGACCTTTTTCATTTTTTTTGTCAAGGTTGTGTCAGATTAGGTGGTTATCCTGGAGCACCGAGTGTGATGCAGGAAGACACTCTGGACGGGTGACCAGTTTATCTCAAGGCATTGTGCCCATTCACACCCACCACACATTCAGGGGTATTTTAGAGTCATCAGTCCACTGTATGGTCATGTTTTTGGAAGGTACTGTAATACTGTAACGCGGGAAACCCTGAGAAACCAACACTGACACGGAGAAAATGAAATAACTAACCTGTGCTTAGGATCAAACCGCACCAATCTGACACCAATGTGGATGTGCAATAATGCTCATGTGCATGCTAATGGTAGCTAAATAGCCATTGTGGTCTAGTTGGAGTGGACTGTATTGAGAAACTACGGTAATGGATTCCACTTATTGTCAGTGATATGTTCCTGGTGAAAGAGCACCCTCTTGTGGTGGAAGCAATGACTCTCTTTTGACAGTAAACATTTAAATCAATATTTTATACAAGTAGTCATTTACTTTAGCATGCATTGGTGGCTCAGTGATAGATTTCTCACCTGCCCTGTCGAAGGCTTGGATACGATTCCCACCCAACGCCCAGACCCCATGCAGTGCCGGTCCCAAGCCTGGATAAAAATGGGAGGGTTGCGTCAGAAAGGTCATTCGGCATTAAACCTGTGCCAAGTTGTTTGGGGGTTGAACACTGTGGCAACCCCACGACGGAAACAGCCGAAAGTCCAGCAACATTAATTTACTTTGGAATAAATTGAAACGGGCGGCGCGGTGGTGTAGTGGTTAGCACTGTCGCCTTGCACCTCCAGAGTCTGGGTTCGATTCCCCGGCCAGGCTCGATTCCCGTCTCTGTGTGCATGGGGTTTGCATGTTCTCCCCGTGCTTGGTGGGTTTCCTCCGGGTACTCCGGTTTCCTCCCACAGTCCAAAGATATGCAGGTTAGGCTAATTGGCGTTCCCAAATTGCCCGTAGTGTGTGATTGGGTGTGTGAGTGTGTGTACAGTATGTGTGTGTGCCCTGCGATGGATTGGCACCCTGTCCAGGGTGTACCCCGCCTAGTGCCCGAAGTCTCCTGGGATAGGCTCCAGGTCCCCCGCGACCCTGAACACAGGATTAAGCGGTATAGAAGATGAATGAATGAATACATTGAAACGAATAGGAACCGTGTCTGTTTATCTTCCCCACTTAGTGAATTAGCATTTAGCATTTTAATGAACCGTGTCTCATTATAAATACAGCCCTGTCTTTAAAAAATAAAATAAAAATTTATCTGGTTCATTAAAACAGTTTTAAAAATAAAAAAATATGGGCAAATGATTTAAAAAAAATGTATTTTAAAATCATAATCATTGTTCTGACTTTGCCTCGGTTAGCTTCCTGGAAGGCTAATCCTTGTTGAAGTGTTAAATGTTAAAGTGGGGGGAAATAAACCCTGTTTTACTTATTTATTTTTATAATTAAAAAGCAAAATGATTTCTAAGTATTCTACAATAAGATGAGTTAACAATGTTATTCATTTGTAGCTCTCTCTTGTTTTGAATAATAAGTCTCTTGTATCAAACAGCGTAGCTACTGTAGCTAACTAGCGTAAACTAAAGCACACAGCTAGCTTAAACTAACTGCAGGTTTTTCCTCACATAATGACTTTTAATAAAACCTAATGTGAATGAAAGTCACCAAGGTACAGTAGATGGACACCATTGTCTAATTTGTGAGCTCTTTTATTTTTGATAGATAAGGATCCGGGTTCAATTCCCTACTGGGAATAACCTAAAGTATGTGTGTGTGGAGTTAACATGTTCTCCCCATGCTTGGTGGGTTTCCTTCAAAAACAGACATGCAGAGTAAGCTAGCTGATGTTCCCATAGTAAGCGTGTATATGTGTGATGGATTGGCACCCTGTCCGGGGTGTACCCCGCCTCGTGCCCTAAGTCTCCTGCGATAGGCGACCCTGTATACAGGATAAATCCGGGTATGGATAATGAGTGAGTAAGTTAGAATGAGTAGTTTTTTTTTTTCCTTTCATTTTTTTTAATGTGAAGAAAAGGATTGGGTCAATAGGATTGAAAGCACTTTGTGTTTCTGTCCACTAGGAGGCAGCACTCAAGCATGTCTCTTGTGTGGATGCTGCATAGGAATCCTTCCTAAGGTTCATTTAAAAAAAAATCTATTTTCATCTGCCTAAACTAATTTAATGATTACTCAATATTTTGAATTCCACATTTTAACCTAAAGGTGTGGCATTTCGTAAATGTCCATCATGTGTGTATGGAATGCAGGGAAGTTCCGCGCCTCCTTTGTACAGATTTACTTCAATAACATTATGTAAAATGTACAATAATATTTTGTCTATTTATGAGAGCCAGAGACATTTTAGAGACAAAACACTTTAGGTCAGTTAAGTTTACATTGTTTATAGCTGAGTCTGAGTCTGAGGTGTAGACTAAACTCGTCCGATTCAAATCACAGAGCGTCTTCAGAATGTCTAATGCGTCCTTTTTTCACGACCCGCTCTTATAAGTCAATCCTCTTAGTCCTATTATTTAATGTGCTGTTTTTTTTCTTTTCAGGCAGTACGAATGTGACAACAGGTTTAACTTATACAACATTGTAAGATGTGATGACTCAGTAGGGAGGCAGCTCTCGAACGCTCTCGAATTTATCAAGTAAGTGTGTGAATACAGTACAGAACGTCTTGCAGACAAAGTACGCTCAGTGTGCTTAGTTTGAAATATGAAGTGTCAGTGTGTATGTGTGTGTGTGTGAGTGTGTGAGTGTGTGCAAGGATCAAGCTGCCATTTCTACGGAGAGTAGTCTGTATAGGGAAGTCCATCAGAAAACCCCTTTAATGAACGTGAAATGTACTGTATTTGCAGTCTCACTTTCAAATTGAACTCATCTAGGCAAGCCTTTTTGAAAAAAAAAAAATGCTATTCAGCTAAATTCTTTCTCTGGCCTGGTTTATGACTGATGAAAGAGAAAAGGATGTCTATTTCCACGCAAGGCTGACCTTAACGATCTGCTACTGTATGATTGGAGTAAAAATGAAAAATTAATAAAAAAGTGAAAGTTGATTGTCAACTCAGAACTTCTGTTTATTTCCCCCCTAACTCACAGGAAATATTTAAACTACTTAGTTTTTTGATCTTTTTTTTTTTTTTTCTGTCGTTTGATGGTGTAAGTTTTCTGCTCTGATGTTTGGTGATTCATATTCAGTGTGAAACTGATGCACTCAAAGGACGCCTACTAAGGCCAGGAAGGGCTGACACACACTCCGGACACTGAGCATAACCATAGTTTTAAACCATTATACGTATAGCATGTAATGATTTCCGTAGCAAAAGAATCAAAGGCCAAAGTAGACTTTGAAGAAAAAAAAACCCCAAAACAAAACATTTTTATTCATTGTTCTACAACTTGAATGAATTCATTCATCAGTTTGCTCCAGGGATGTCATTTAAATGTACAAATAAAACACATTAATTCCGGTAACTCTGATGACGGAGAGCATTCTCATATAAAGTAAAGTGCATCTTTTAAAAATTGTGACTTTTTTTTTCTTTCATAAACACATAGTGCAAGTATTTTTCCATCACTGGTCGTCCAAACGTTCTACAGATTTACAGATTTACCCTCTAGAGATTTAATTGTATGTAGAATTTCTTAAGTATATACTGTATAACAATGCATTATCAAATACAGAACAGCTTTATAGGCTCATTATCTTTCAGATTTTGTATTTTTACATACATATAGATAGATATACTGTATATATAAAACATCAGGACATTTTCACAGCGCGAACTCTGATTTAGATGAGAACGATGACTGTTTTGCTCATAAAGGTTATGAAAGTTGGCTTTACCTTGCTGTACTTTCACAGAGGAAGTGAGAAAATGAAAGCCTCTTTTTTTTTTTCTTTTTTCCTTAAGTGACTTCTTTCCACTTCAAATGTATTAAATCGAGATCATTAATGATGTAAACAGCACAGAAGCTCACTTTCTGTTGTTGAAAAAAAAGAAAATGCCAATTTTTTTTCTTTCTTTCGTACAGACAAACAAGGACACGGACAAATTTTAGTGTCTTTATATAAAAACATCTTAGCAAAATATAGCCAAGGCCTATTTAAATATGCATAAATAGCTTGAAAATATTTTCTCCATAGCAATTCGAAAACACCTTTGACGTACAATAGTCATTTAAGCTAAAAACAATAACAGTAATATCAAAAAATGACGGACACAGTCCCTGTTTGAATTTCTGTACATGACAAGCACCTGCGAGACACTTTCAAACCGGCAACATGTACTGTAGCTAGAAAAAAAAGAAAGAAGAAGAAGAAGAAAAAAGACTATACAACTTTAAGCCATTTAAGGAGTGATTTTAAAAATGTGATTTTTAAAAAGACTTTCAAGTTTGTTCTCGTACAACACATCTTTGGGTGTTTTTAATGTTCAAAAGTCTAAATAGTTTACAACAATTAGCAACTTCACCATAAGATTATATAAAACATGATATAAAATATGTACAATAGTGCATACGAAGCGCTGGACACTAATCAAGGGTAAACTAGATATGTCGAGTCTGAAAGTAAATCCAAATAAAAAGTTTTTTTTTTTTTTTGCACTAGCTATCATGATAAAAATTGATCTAGATTTTTTTAAATATATAAATATATGTAGAATGAAACTAGTCATCATATTGCTCAGTGTAATGCTTTGAACCTGTTTTGCGGGCTGTTTTTTATTTTTATTTTTTATTTTTTTTGCCGCTAATTTGCGATAAAATTTCTGACAGCTAAACATTTAATCATGTAATCTTTGCATAGTGGTTTAGATGTTTAATCCTAGCTAGAGTAGATGACGGTTACTTTTCAGACAAACTGATAAGCAGGAAGCTTATTTCTGACAGAGGTGATGGAAGTTATTTGTCCCTTTAAATACCTGACTTACCTGTAAAACTTTGGAATGGAGAAAGGAAAAAAAAAAAAAAAAAAAAGAAAAACTAAAGGAATTGCACTTAACAGTCTGTGGGGAGGTTTAAGTCCCACTTTAATTTACCCTTGTTAGCAAATACAGAAGCATAAAACAACCAGAAGAATCATAAATACAAATACGTTTCTAAGATATTAATCTTTTTTTTTTTTTATACTTTTAAAATCCCTGGCGTCACATTAGAAAGCTGACGATTAAACATCAAAAAGACATCAGTTATTAAAATCAGCAATTTGCCAATATGATTTGCAAAGTCTCAGAAATTCTGAAAAGCATTAATTTATAAATTTTTTTTATACTCAAGTGCACAACCCTTCTACACTTGAGTTTGTCCTGACTTGAGTTTGTCAAGGGGAAAAAAAAGAAAAAGAAAAAAGAGTTGTGCGCGAGCAAAAAAAAAAAAAAAAGGTCATTTTGCAGCTTCAGGAACGGGTGGCGCTCGGTTCAGTCTCACGGTCCAGGGATCAGGGGTCGGGGGGTAAAACGCTGGGTGTGGTAGAATGTCCTCTCTTGCCAGGGCGAAAGCAAACACTCCCCTCTTCCTGTCCACATCCTCTGAGATGAGCTTCCTATCAGTGAGGTTCTCTCTGCTGCTGCCACCGTCTAAATCCTGCCGTCTTTCTGGCAGTTGAGCGGGCACCGGCGCTCCGAGCGACGGCAGACGCATTCCTTGGTCTCCTTGTAGCGGGTGGGTGTCCGGAGGGTAGAAGAAACTGGAGGACGAGCGCCAGGAGGAGGAAGGTTTGCGTCCCCGGCGTGGCCGGGACACGCGGCAGCTCTGACGCTTGATGTGTCGGTGCAGGTGGTCGGAGCGGGTGAAACTCTTGTAGCAGTGCTCGCACTGGTAGGGCCGCACGCCCGTATGGATACGCAGATGGTTCTTCAGGTCGTAGTTGTGCACAAATTTGGAGTTGCAGTGCAGGCACATGTAGGGTCGCTCGCCTGTGTGCTTCCGCATGTGGATCTTTAGCTTGTCCTGCCTGAAAGATAAAGAAAATACAAATATTTTTAGCTGCTTGGTTTTATCTTTCGACACCTGTACCGGTACCTGTGGAGTTATTTGTTTACGCTCCAAAAATCCTATCAAGAACTATTAAAGCCAAAAGCAGCTTCCCATACGCATACGTACATAATGTACATGAGTGAAATTTGCCCTATATACTGTAGGTGGCAATAAAAGGATGGGCATGCCACAGTGTTTTTTTTTTACATTTCTTTTTGGTCTCTGGTCTTCTTGTGGTACACTATCAACATTTCATTTTTTTCCTACTCTTTTTGGTCGAAACTTTTGTCTTCTAGCTTTCTGTTATTCGTTGTTACAGTGTGTGTATATGTGTGCTAGTTAAGAACTGAAATCTAGGTTGTATTTTCTTGTTACAGTATGGAAACCACTGTGAAGCTCTGACGGAGGCTGACCACAAAATTGCACAAAATGTTTCACAAATGCATCTGCATGACTGGGGTAATGCTCCATGACAGACATTTGATGCTTTTGCAACTTCTCTGTGTTCTATGTGACTGATTTGGTCCGGGTAGGGGTAACTCGCTGACTTTCCTGTTATTCATGACACTTCAGTGTTATGTTGTATGACTATATCGTCTTCAAAAGGCTTTTGAAAACTTTGATGTTTAAGCATCATTAAACGTTGTCCAGAAAGATATTGAAAACACAATTTGAAAGACTTAAGTTGAGGAAAGAAAATCTTCCAGCCTTCCAGTCTTGGCAGGTGGATTGTTTCATTAGCCAAGTGATAACCTTCTGTTCATTGTGATTTAAAAGGCTAATATGGTCTCAGGTCAGCAGGTATGACCAGCACCTCAACTTTCACACCTAAACAGTGTGGATCTCACCCCCCTGCCAAGTGTGTGTTCTCAAGACTTGCTCTCAGTGCACCCCTGGAGGAAGCCTTTGGCACACTGGCTCTAAAGTGCGCCCACCTGGGTGCTATCTGGGTTGGACTTAATATATGCTATGCCCAGTGTCTGTCTTACCTTGTGAAGCGAACCTCGCAGATGGTACACATGTAGGGCTTCTCGCCTGTGTGCGTCCTCATGTGCCGAGGTAGTTTGCCTGCACCCTGGATGACCTTGTTGCAGATGGGACACTGCTGGGATGCTTTGGGCTTCAGCTTCCGCTCTTCTTCTAGCTGCCATGGTGGAAACAGCGTCCCTAGGTGGGAGGCTGAGAGGAAACTCAAGTAGTTCCGCAGGTCCGCTTCGTCCTTAATCTGGCCTAGGGAGGCTTCAGGAGCCGCACCAACACTTGGGCTCACAAAGTCTTTGAGGAATTCCCTGTGGAGCAGAGTACCGGGGAGTTCATCTTTTAGTTCCTCTTTGATCACTTCCTTCTTGATGGCGAGATCCAAGGGTCCATTGTCCAACGAGGCAGGTGGGTAAGGGTGAGGTGGGCATTGGGGATCTAGAAGCTGCGGGAAGCTTGAAAACTCTGTAGCCCAAATTGGAGGATAGAATCCAGGAAGAAGAGAGGTGAAGCCTGACCCTCTTTCCAGTCCCGGCATCTTTGGGTACAGCCCTTCCTGCAAGAGGGACTCGATGGAGAAGTCTTTCAGCGCTCTGCCTTCCAGTCCTTCTTGATCTCTGGGTTTTTCCGGGGTACGGGAGTGGCATCTCTGAGAGTTTGGCAAGACCCTTTCTGAGTGCAGCTTCTGTTGTGAGCTGCACGCTGGGCTGTCTGCTCCTCGTTCCCTGCCAGTGATGCGGTTCTCCTGTTTCTCAGAAGCTTGAAGAGGTCTTTCACTGACATTGTCCTCGTCACGTTCCTCGACCTCGCCATCTTTCGAGTCGTCCTCTGCCTCCTCTGCCATCTCCTCTTCTTCCTCGTCTTCCTCTTCTTCCTCGTCTTCTTCTTCATCTTCCTCTTCATCTCCTTCTCCTCCACCAGTACCTCCCCCGCCTCCGGTGTCCATGATCTCCAAGCATACGTTAATGATACACGGGATCTCCAGAAGCCGTGCCGCACCCAGGATCTCCTTCACGTTGGAGGGTGTCACCGTCAGCGTCGACGTGTACGCAAACTCCAAAATGGCTGTCAGCGACTCGGGTGCTACAAAGTCCAGCTCGTAGACACCATGTTGGCTGGGGTCACCATCGCCCGTGGCCACGGTGAAGAGTTTTTTGAAGTACTGACTGCATGCAGCCAGCACAGAGCGGTGTGTGCGGTACTCCTGGTCTTTCACCACCAGGACCACATCACAGAGGAAGCCATCACGACGCTGTTCATTCAGACTACACAGGACGTCACTGCTGTGATTCGGGAAGGGGATCCCAATGAGGTCCTCTTCGCTGTGGGCCATAGTCTTATACGAATCTGCAGGAGAGAAAGCAAGACAGAAAGAAAGAAAGAACACACATTACATACATGTATGCATAGATACCACATGTACATGACAGAGCCTGATTAAGTAAAGGAGGCGTCAATGTCTTTTTTTTATTTTTATTTTTTAGATGTTCAACAAATCCCTCAAGCACGACTTCCCAGGCTCCACACCTCTTTTAGCCGTCTCTCTTTCTTACAGGATCTTCTGCTTTCGAGTTTTTACAAGCCAAGCATGATGTCTGCAGCCTGATAAAGTAAGACATCTGAAAGTTTCCCTCTCTGCCTTTTTCTTTCTCTCTCTTACACATGCACACACACACATACACACACGCGCACACACTGTCTATGTGACATTTGGAAACAAAACACAGGAAGGCAAAGGGGGTCAGCTCTAGTTTCTAGACTAAAGGAAAGAAGTTTGGAGGGCAAGATGGTTTTTATACCCGGCACCTCCCCCCCATCCGCCCCCCCCCCCCCACTCGACTGTTCTAATATTCTTCTGCTTCTTTATTTAATACCCGCAGATCGGTCCTGTTCACTAGTTTGCTCTCTAATCCAAATACACCTCCTGAGGAACTCACATCAAGAGGCACTACGAGGAGTCGGATGTTCAGCACACGGGTGAACAGCGACTGAATTGTACCTGTGGATTCACTAAAATGTTTACGCTGCCTTTTACACAGAGACGTTGGCACCGTCGGCCTTCATTCACAGCTATGAATAGAGCATAATCTCAGAGCGTCTACTTCACGCGGTCAGTGCAGACATTTAGATGGATGCTCTGAGATTCCCAAATCCAAACCAGCCTTGTTGACTGGCTTTAAAGTAAATGAGCAGGTTTTTATTTTTTTATTTTCACCGGCGTCCACAGGCCAACCTCGTTCTTTCTTTCGTTCTTTCTTCCTCTTCTTTTCAAACGTGTTCGTTCACGATCTCATCTGAGCCCTTACCAATCAAGTATTGAACATTTCTTGCACTGTTGCTAGGAGACAGTTGCTATAATTACCAGTTTATTAGACATATAGTCTAATAAAGAAGAAACAACATGTCTTTAAATGAGGAGAAGCGCGTACTGAACATGATGAGCGGGTCTGAGAGGGGGCGGGGATGGCGTTTAGCGGAAAGAGAAACGCTGCACTGGAGCGGAACAAAGGACTCGACCTGTATTCTGCGCCATGGGGTTTTAAACTTCTTGCGACCAGGGTCATCTTTAACGGCAAAATAATATCCCACTGATTTATTTTATGAACCTGATCTGATTATGTCTATATATTAAGCGCATTATGCAAATGTCTGTTTATACGTGAGGTTTTTTTTTGCATTTGCATTTGCAGAAGTTTCGATTTATTTATTATCTTTATAAATAATATTTCTAGGTCATAGATATTTGGATTAAACCAATTTGATTTAAGTCACCAGTCAAATCAGAGGAAATAATTATATTAAGGAATCAATAATAAATAAAAATTTTATGATAGTGATTTGTGTCAAAATGCCAAAACAAATATAAAACACAAACAAATCCTATAACTATGAATTACGCCAGTATAATATTTAGCACTCAAATGTACCACTGTATATACACAGCACTTAGGAAATTATCAGGTTATTCGCTGAACTCTCGAACCTGAGTTTGTTTTTCTATCTTACGCAAGAATGTCTACGAGCAAAGACGTCTAGAGGTGCGGCAGCAGGACGTTCCTTCACGGGAGAACCTTTCAGTCAAGGCTGTCATGCGTGTACACTTGTCATTTTAAAGATGTATTAAAAGTACACTTGTATTGTTTGAACATGACAGTGCAACACTGAAGGAGGGGGATCAAGATGTCCCCAGAAGTTCCCTGACAGGTTACAAACAAAAAATAAAAAACATAAAAAAAAAAATAAAAAGAGAAGAAGAAGAAGAAGAATAAAAGAAAAAAGACGGTGCCCCTCCCTGGAAAATCCAGCCAAGTCAAACAGGCATTTAGAGCTAAAAACAACAGTCGATCCCACCCACTCTGGGAACACGTGCAACTTCTGTAGCTGCCTAACTCTGTGCTTTTTCCCTCCCCTGTCCTCATAGATACACTCCCATAATTATAGTCTGAATGTGTGTGTGTGTGTGTAGGATAGGAGCAGGATGTGACACATGCTCAGAGCGGGAAGGAGGGCACTGCTTTCCCACTGTAACGTCCTACACCACAGGCTCAATAGTACGCACACACACACACACACACACACACACATACATACACATACAGCAGTGCCACCGACTAACATTCTTAAGACCTAAATAATCACTCAGAGAACATAATTCTCCCGTCTGTGCCGTGAAGAACTCTAGATGAGTTTCTTTAAAAAATTTGATTAGACTCGATCAGAGGGAAATAATCTATATATATATATATATATATATATATATATATATATATATATATATATATATATATAATAGTGCTAGATGCATAGACAAGATGTAACACCTGGCAGTTTCTTAAGAACAAGGTCAAAAGATAATTTAATATTATATCAGTGCGATAATGTAATATTATTAAGTATTACATACAAGTTTTTATAGTAACAATTAATATACAGTAAAATGTTGTTATATACATGTTACTATATAATTGTTACTATATAATTGGACAACTGTTAAATAAAAGTTCAATATTTCTGTATGATGATGCGTATGGAAGGAGTCTCCAGTTCCGTCGGAATGTCGTACGAATGAATCCATTTCCCGCCGAGCCTTTAGGACATCTCCGTAACATGGGGTTAACGTACAAATTAGCAAATCGCTTTGCATAACGGTACATCACACCTCTACTGTACATCACTGATTATTTGCTCTGATTAATGTGTTATTCGTTACGTACGGTAGGTCGCTGCTCGACTTGTTAACCACATAGTCATCTTGCTCGGTTCACTCCTACAATATACGACGAGGTCGTTGCGGGGTCCGTGTTCGAGTGCGCTGAGTATGTCAGGGTGTGAGCTTTTAATCTTTATGCATCATTCAGCTTCACCTGAAGTTCAGTGTAAATATGTCTACTTCAGAGGTTTTGGTTTTGAGTTTAAGTTCTAATTCTGACACGAAAAAAAATAAAATAACGCAAAGCTATAGCGTTCACCTCTGAAACCTAAATGTCACTTAATTGAGTAAAAACAGAAGTAACTTTGATCTTTAAAATAACACACACACACACACACACACACACACACACTGCTGCCGTACTTATTGAGGACAAAACTTCACAGAGTGTCACTTTGTTGTTTGAAGTTTGAGTCACGGTTCTTTTTTCCTTTATTGTTTTTTTTAAAAAAAAATGTTAATTTTTAAAAATAGACACCATGTAGTGTAAAAAACATCACGGGTGAAACGCGGTTCATCAGCCAGGAATAATAAAGTTAAGACAAAACTTTGAGAAAAGTTAAAACAGTTCACATCTCTCAGACATATTTCATCATACCCTCATGGTGCCGGGGACACAGAGGTGTCAACAGAGAAGAGCAGGAGAGAGACAGTGTTACAGACAGACACGGAAGACCGACTAAGAGAGAGAGAGAGAGAGAGGTGAAGAAGGAGCTGTACATGAGGAATATGTGGTGGTAAATTGGCTCAATCCAGTGCTGGGTTAGTGGGTCCTAAGGGAGATCATTTGAGGGCCTTTCCAAAGGCTGAGCTGGAGGGCGACCTGTAGGTTCAGGCTGTTAGCCGTTAGCACAGCCACTTATTTAACCTGTTTACACACACCGGAGCTCGTCGCCGTCTTAGCAATGGCCCTGCAATAATTGAACAGATGGTTCTGAATTTGGATTTGGGTGATGTGTCTCTCAGCCAGAGGAGACGGAAGCGCCGCGGTAATGACAGGTGTGACACGAGTAATGAGCGCCTCCGTCACGGTTCAGGATCAGCAGATGAATTTAAACTGGCCTCGTTTGGGGAAACTCTGGCTACCAACTTTGGGAAAATGTCTCGGTCATATTCTCGGCGGTGTGTCTACGACTACAAATTGGGGTGGTGACGATTTCCTGAATCGGTTGTAACGCAAACATATCTCGTATACACCAAGTGTGTGTGTGTGTGTGTATGTTTTCATCATTTATTTTTGCCTGGTTTATTTGACCGGTGATAATTTCACTGACTTCGGCCGCTTATAAAGTGTGGGATGTTAGGTTTCGCCTTTCCATTTCGGCGTGTTTATGGACAGGCCCGTCGCCCGTTTGACAACTGCGACGACGTTATGAGCCAGTAACGGAGCACTAAAGACAAACGCTGTGATTTGTACAACGACGCCGCCTTCAGAATTTTCAGTGCTTCTTAGAATCGATGAAATACTGTACAATAAACAGAACCCTATGGCTTTGGCATAATCTTTGAGAACTAACAGTAATTGAAGAAATACAGCGTTTCAGTTTTGGGGATTTCTAATAACTTGCATGATTGAATCCCTGGTGAATGCACGGTCGTTATTAATTACTAATTAAATTACTAAATGCATACGCGCGAACAACTCTATTATTCAGCACATGATTCATTGTTGACTCCTAACTAGAGTGAATGGGTTTGCATTGTATGCATTTGTATAATGAGCCCAACTTTAAGGGCGTGAACAAAGTATCCAAGTAATTGGATAAAGATTAACCATATTTACCTTTAAAGTTTATTATACACCCCTAACACGCCTCGGTTATGACAGACATGATTATAATACACAGATACTAAGACACCCTGAAGCTGGGTCATGTCTGCTCTAATCCTCGCGCTGTGTAAGTACACACAGCAGAAGTGCACAAACACCGTCATCAAAGGCGTGACGCGGCGTCCCACGAAAACAATCATTTTCACGTGAGCGAAGCTCGCTCCGTCCCGCCGTCTGCCGCGCTCCTTATTCGACCGGTCCGTCTCCAAACTCGCCGGTTCAGCTCGACGACTAAATACTGTAGCGCGGCGCTGTCACAGCAGCACCAGGCCTCATTTCAGTTCCAAGCCTTCAGTTCTTGATGTGCAAGCATTTTAGTGGATGTGTGTGTGTGTGTGTGAGACAATTTGATGACTCCTTTTTTTTTTTTTTCAGAATATCAGTAGTCTTCAGAAGCAGGACGTGGTTAAGGGAAAGCACCTCTGACACATTAATGACAGTGTGTGTCAAACCCGAATCAGCGAACTGGATCGATCACATGTTTGATCCTTTTCACAGTAGCACAAAGCTTCACACTTTTTTTTTTTCCCTTTCTCTCTCTCTCTCTCTCTCTCTCTCTCTCTTTTTTTTTTTTTTTTGCAGACGGCGGGTTGCAACCCAAATAATTACACAAGTCATCAAATTACCGTGTCGCACCGATGCCGCGCTATTGTCACCGCGCCGGGCTACACTTGATACTTACTGTATACACACACATCCACATCCACACACACACACACACGCTCACTCAAAAGGAAATACAGGTGTTAGGAAGAAAAGAAACACATATCGCTTGTATTACTTTTCAAGAGATGCATTCAAACAGAACATGTAAAGTATACACACACACACACACACACACACACAGAGTAAAGAAAAGAGAAAGAAGAAAAAAAAAAGAACAAAACACACACACTCACCCTGAGCCTCCTCTGGAATGTGTGTGACTTATCCTGAGACTACGGAGTGATGTTCGTGTCTCTGACTCTCTCTCTCTCTCTCTCTCTCTTTCTCTCTCTCTCTCTGTGTCAGTCTCATCTCCTGGCTTTTACGCCGCGCTCCCTGTCCATTCTCACTCATCCGCTCATCTTCCCTCCATTCACAAAAAAAAAAAGATCCAACATTGGCAGAGACAACGGCCGTCTATCACGCGGGCACGCACACTCACACACACTCACACTCAGTCACTCAGTCACTCAGTCACGCGTGCGTGGTACCGAGAGCGAGTGGATGAGTGCGAGAGAGAGAGAGAGAAGAGAACAGAAGAGAAGAGAGAAGAGAAGAGGTGGACCGCACTGTACAGCGGAAAGCTAGAGAGAGAGAGAGAGAGAGAGACGGAGCGAGAGAGGCAGGGAAAGAGAGGGAGGGAGAGAGAGGACTAGTGCAGGGGCAGCGTGTGTGTGATGTAGAGATGCAGCACCAGGCGTTTTTATAGCTGGGTGGGTAGCACAGAGATAATAATACCCCATCCACCTCCACAACACAAGTTAGGCCCGGTGTGTAATAAGGCCGTGGTGCAGACACCCTCTGATTTGGGGTCGGCCTAAATGAATTTTTAGTTTCCTTACTGCAGATTTGCAGCGACTGACCGAGGACAGGACGACAGCACTGGGAGGTTCAGGAGAGAGACAGAGAGAGAGAGAGAGAGAGAGAGACAGAGAGAGGGGGGGGGGTGATGAACGAGTCCGGAGTGCCAACACTATTTGTGCATGTGCAGCACATTGAGCCGTTCGAGACGGAGCAGAGGGAGTGACCCGTCCCGCTCTCCCGAGGGAATCACCGTACACTATATAAGGAACAAAACACACAGCGGCGGTGCCATGCAACCCGACTGTGAAGAGTTTTATCCCTCACACAATTACTCCATCAACTTTTAATCCATGACAGGAGAACGTCCCTGTCATCGCTTACACTATAGCAGCTTGAAGAAACGCCTCGACACTTGGTCTCTCCAGTACTTAATGTTACTGTGTTACTGACACTGGAGACTCCTTACTGAACTCTTCCGTCCGCAAAACGTCGGAAGTTAAACGTCAGCATCTGGAGTCAAAAGGAGCTCGTTTGTGAACGTTTATAGTTAGTTAGTGTGTTGTTTAGTCTGGGTTGTTCACTTGTTTGTTTGTTTTTTTAATCATTCCCATGGTTTGGTTTATTATTTAGTGCACATGAGATGCAATTCGTGGGTTTTTGGTTCAATTGTACAATTTGTGCCAAAAAGTGATACAATTTTGTTCATATGTTTTGCTTAATTAATGCGTACATGACACAATTCGTACCCACTTTTTGGTTAGTTTGTGCGTACGAGCGTTTTTTATTGATTCATGCATACTGTATGATGCACAATTACTCCCCAGTTTTCAGTTGATTACTGAGTGCAAAACACCATTCGTACATACGTTTTGGTTAATTCATGCGTACGAGACACGATTTGTTCTCACATTTGTTAGGTTTTGGGTTAATTTGTGCACATAAAATACAATTTGTTTTGTGAGCATAAAAAATTCATTTACACCTGCTTTTTGGTTAATTAATGCCTACAAAACACAATTCGTACCCACTTTTTGGTTCATTTCTGTATATGAGGGACAATTTGTTCCCACGTTTTGGTTAATTTGTGCGCGTGACATAAAATTTGTTCCTGCATTTTAGTTGTTGGTTTATTTGTGCACACAAAATGCAATTCGTTCACACATTTGCATGCACAAGACACATTTCGTACCCACTTTTTGGTTAATTTGTGGATCCGAGACACAATTTGTTTCCTTTGATCTGGTTAATTCGTGTGTACAGAGCAAAATTTGTATATGTTTTTTGTTTTTGGTAAATTTACATGTATGAAACGCAGCTCGTACTCATATTTTGGTAAATTTGCGTGCATGACATTTTCACATGTTGGTTTTTGGTTAATTTGTGCACATACAGTATCAGAGCTGACGCTATAGGAAATTACTCAACAATCTCTCACTCTGGCCAATCAGAATTATGATTTTAATAGCACTGGGGTACAGATATGAATATAAATATAGTGCCAAATGATTTCAGGTGCCCTGTAATGGATTGGCACCCTGTCCAGGGTGTACCCCATCTAGTGCCCGAAGTCTCCTGGGATAGGCTCCAGGTCCCCCGCGACCCTGAACACAGGATTAAGCGGTAGAGAAGATGAATGAATTAATTAATTAATGATTTCAGGTTAGCCAGCATCTTTGTTAGCAAGCTCAAAAGTTTGTACTCCCTTTGCCATTTGTCCATGTCGAGTTGATGTTAAAAGGTCAGTGTGCTGTGAGGGCAGACTCGTCCTGTATAGGATCGCAGTCCCTCACGGGGTATAACACGCACAGGGGCTTCAGAAAGAAAGTGAGAAACTCTACGCAGAAAGTAACCTGAGCTCAGGATCGAACCAGGAACCCTGGAGCTGTGAGTCAACAATGCTGCACCGCTGCCCTGCTCTCAATCTATACCCTTTGTCCTTACTTTTAACTCATAACTTCAATTAAGATGACCGTGAAATCTAATTCTAAATCTAAATAATGATTTTAGGAGTAATAAAAAGTGGTACATCATGATCGTGAGCCTGAATCATGTGTTTATTCATTCGTTTATTTATTTTTTTCCATTCTCATCCGGATGCAAACGTGCCACAACCTCAGTCATGCTTTAAAAACTGGAATAATAAAGTCATGCTACCATGTCAATCATGCACCAGGGCTTTAAATAGCTCGAAGCCAGTGGAAAATAATTACCCGAGTCACACAGAAGATCTGAGTAAGAACAGAAAACAAAAGAAATAAAGAGAATGAGAGGGAGGAATGGAGTGGGACAGTGGCGTAAATGAAGAGTTATTGATCTTTGCATGTGAGCGTTCACGTGTAGACGCAGGACGTGAGCACACTGTCACACGATTGTTCACACTGACGTCCGTGTCACATCTTTCACATCGCCCTGAGCGGCAGAGCAGATACAGCTTCCTGTGCCTCCATTTTTATTTTTATTAATATTTTTTTTTATCTTATTTTAAAAATGTCTTTTTCAGATGGAGATACTGTGAACGTCAGTAAAGGGTCCTCAAATTCATCATTTAAAGATCAAAAATTATTTCCACATTTTTTTGCGGAAATTAATCATTTAATATTTACTTATTGGATATTGTTATAGACCCCTTTATTCCTAACCTTTCGACTCACAAAACTAATAAAAAAAAAAACACTCATAAAAGAGCATTTCTGATTTGATTATAATTATTATTATTATTATTATTTATTTTTTTTAGCATAAGAAAAGAGTTGCCTTATTACTTATTAACAAACGTCTTTAAAAAAAAATCAAGCGCGACTGGTATCATTTTAAACAGATTATTTATAAATTCTGTAATAATATAATACAAAAAAATAACTGAATATATGAATAGCAAATTTTTACAAATGTAAAAAAAATCAACAACAGATGAGTAAAGCTGATTTAAATGCATTTACACAATTAGGTATATATATATATATATATATATATATATATATATATATATATATATATATATATATACAGTATATATATATATAGAGAGGGGGGGGTAATTATTTATGATAAATAAGTAATAACAAAAATAATGAATAAATAAAAATTAATAAATAAGAATATATATATTTTTTTATTATTTTATGACTTCAACCATTTTCTTTATTTCCGTTCTTCTTCTTCTTATTATTATTATTATTAAACTTCATAACACATGGACCATTAAAAATATAATCCATATAATACAGTAAGTAAAAACTTTAAAATATTAATTTTAAAGATGAAAGTGATATAATTATAGATGATAGTCATTATATTATGGTGTTGTGTGTGTGTGTGTGTGTGTGTGTGTTCATATTGTTCTTAAGCCAAACACCTTAAAAAGTCCAAATTTATGGATACAGCCTGCAATTATATTTTCGTCTCCTGAGAAAAGCCTCCAAGTTTAGACCCGAGTCAAGGCTTAGCATTAGTCCTATCGAGGACTTTTCTTACGTAATACACAACAATGTGTGAACTCGGTGATGTGTGACCTTCTGAAGCGACTCGTCCTCGTCGTTCTTGTTTTTGTTGTTGATGATGTTTTAAAAAATCTTTCTATTATATGTCCCCTGTGTTTGTTGAGGTGTTTAAGTTCATGGCATGTTATCACCAGTTTATCTTAGCTTTAAAGATCTTCTGAAAACTGAACAGGATTTCATAAATGACATCAGCAATCAGGTTAGTTATCAGGTTATGAAGCATGCTCGAGTGGCCTGATTCACTTCACCTCATCTCGCCGAGCAGTAAGAGATTCGGAGTAGTGATAGAGGACATGATGAAATTGAGTAATAAGGGGAGGAAGAAACTAAGCGCTAAAAACAAAAACAAAAAAACAGGATGTCGGAAATCTTTATACAGTCAAGTAAGTCAGTAAATAAATAAATAAATCAGATGAAAAAATTTTTTTGGAGATTATTGTGAATTTTTTTAATTCAGATATTTTAAGGAAAAAATCAGTGGAGGAACATTTACGCACTTATTCATTATAATTAATCATTATAATTCATCACGATATGTACATCACGATATGATTCATCGGTTGTTGCTCCAGAAATGAGGTGTGAGGTGTAAAAAAATAAAAAAGAAGAAAAGAAAAATTGCCAAATACAGGGTTTAGCTGTGAGAAAATGTCCACAAAAGAAAGAAAGAAAGAAAGAAAGAAATTACTACATAACATGCAATATGTGTTTCAGAGCTTTTACATCTATATTCTTTTATTTATTAATTTGCTCACTATTTATAGTGCTAATAAATTCTAGACAAAATCAATGTAAGAAAATATACATGTTATTATTATTTGTGATATGAAAGAAAAATATCAATAAATATATTCAGAGGATGGTGTGTATGCATGGGAGAAAGCATCCATAATTAAATTATTATTATTATTATTATTATTATTATTATTATTATTATTATTATATGTGTTATACATTAAATAATACTAAAACTAATACTACTAAAAAAATTATAATAATTTACCATTTTACTAAATAAAAATTTAACTATATAATTTTTTTTTACCAGGATAATTTTTCCTGCTTCCATATTTATAACGCATTTACAGAAAGAAGAAGTATTTTACCATCATACAATTTTGACATATCAATCAACCAATCATAAAGCAATAAAAATATCTTTGATCTCGTGTCAAACCTGTATGTAGGAAAAGAGACTTTTTTTTTTTTTTGTTTAAGCTTGAATTTTTTAAGACTTAAATTTTTTTTTTTTTTTTTTTGGTGTAAACACCCCCAGCTAAATGCTCGCCACACAGACCAAGATTACAGTAATACTGAAACACACACACACACCACACAAACACACTGAGACATACTGTAAGGCTCATTCAGTTGTCATAGAAACCCAGGCCTCAGCAGGTAACTCTTCATTAGTTAGTGGACTCAGAGCTCTGAGAAACGCTTCTTATATTAGATACAAGATGTCACCATTCTTCTCGCCTCATTATAAAGCCAAGCAGCTCCGCGCGCGTTTGTGTTTCGTCCACTTTTGTTGTCCTTTTTTTTTAAACGTTGCGTTTGTTTTGGTAATGAGTTGTTAACAACTTTATGTAAAAAGTTATTTCGTCTATAATTACAAAATAATCGCTCAAAAGCTGAAAAATTATTGCGTTAAAATGTTAATTAGTGGTAGTGTGTATGATTGATGATTATGTAACTGTTTATGGTGTCATGTGTTTTGTTTTTTGAGAATTTGATCAAATGAAGACAAAGTCAATGGAATTTGATCATTTTTGTACGTAGAAGAAAATGCGAGATTACTCCATCACGCTAATCTCTAAACTTAGCCTTTATACCTTCCACAAATGTTTATATGCAACATTGTTTTATTTAAAGCCCTACGATACACACATATTCATGCTAAGTAAAGGTTAACCTGCTTATTGGATGTGCATTTAGGAAAAAAATTTATTACTTTTATATTCCTAATATGAGACATTCGACATGATTTATTCCTCTTATCCCACACCAACAATTTACTGACAATTATATTATTTTTAAACATGTATAATATACAATTATATATTTTTATTTAATTAAAATACTGTAATAAAAAAAAGACTTTCTATGTTGTAGATGAAATGAAAGAAATGCTTTACTGCAACAATTCTTTAGGCAAATTGCCAAATATTTATGTACCCTATTTATGCAGCAGCCTCATTTCCCCTCTCGTCTGTTTCAACCACTCAGCCTCAACAATATAACTAATCACCATGATAGATCATCTATCACCATCTGCACCTGTTCCTCACTGGTTCGTTTCTTAGATGTTTTTTACTCTTGAATGATTCATAGATCTCTGGGTGGTTTAGCAAACAAAAAACATTCCTCTGAAACTGCTCAGGTACCGGGACTGGAGTGAAAATGATGAGAGACAAGAATAAAGTGCTTCAGGAAGCCCGGAGAACTGTTCCTTGGTCCTCAAGACTACATTAAGCAAATACAAGAACGGCAAAACATGGAGAAACGAAAAAAAAAAAAAGGGGGGGGGGGGGTCAAGACTTTTGCACAGCTCTGTATAATATAACAACCACATATTGAAAGATGCCCTAGTTGACTGTGTGAGAGTTGAGATGAGATATAGGATAAGAAACACATCTTTTGGCTGACTAAGTTTCGTGTGTGTGTGTGTGTGTGTGTGTGTGTGTGTGTGTGTGTGTGTGTGTGTGTGTAGTCTGTTCGCACTCAGGAGGTCCAGGCTGAGTAAGCGTTGGGCTTCTGCAGTACCTGTTTGTGATCACACTCCGTTCCTGTCATCACACACACACACACACACACACACACACACACACACACACACACACACTACAGAGAAATAGATAGAGAGAGAGAAAAAGAGATTTCATAGACTTCAGCTCTATGATACTGAGGGGAGGGAAAACTTTCAGCAGACGTGAGGTAAACATGAGACAAACCACTCGGGACGTCGGACAGGGGGGACGGTGGACGGGTGGACGGTGGGAAAACTTGTGTCATCCCTGCCTGCCGCAGACAATCACACCCACCCACCCACCCACCCACCCACCCGCTCACCACTCCCAGGGTTAGCAGGGTGGGAAAAAAAACTAGTCCAAGGACAACACACACACATAACACACACACACATACACACACACACACACACACTCCTCTTGTCTGGCTGCTGTTCATAGACAAGACATTTTTACACAGGGGTGTATGAATGTAATATACAGCTTAATAATTTCACACTGTTACACAGGGGTGGGTATTTCCTGTGAGGACACACACCGAACCCACCCACCCACACACACACACACACACACACACACACCCCTCACACATATATTACAACATGCATAGCATCATAAATCGACTTCAACATTACTGGAACAAAGTTTTCAGTCAGAGGAAAGTCTTCAGGACGGAAGATTCGCACCGTCCCAGATTCTCACTTGCATGAAAAGGTGGCTTTTTCCATCTTATTCACTTTGAGAAAGAGAGAGAGAAAGAGAGAGAATGGGAACCTGGTGAGGCAATGACTAGCCGCTAACTGATAGCTGACTAGCGGATAACGTCTGATCCTCCCAGACGCTCCACAACATCAAAGGTGGATGTTATTGTTGTTATATATATGTATATATACTGTATATAGCAAATACATTTAACAGAATGAAGCAAGTAAGACAAGCACGAATATAAATACGTACACACACACACACACAGATACACATGTACACTATCTAAAAATATGCAGCTGTAAGGTCATTCCAGCGTCTCGCTACATCTCAGGATTAAGGAGGAGCCGAAGCCATCAACTCCTGTTTTCAACCCAGTAGCTCTGCGTTTTATCTCATACTGTGTTGACTAATTACGTGTTTGTGCCCGTCTCTTTCTGTGTGTGTGTGTGTGTGTGTGTGTGTGTGTGTGTGTGTGTGTGAGTGGCTATATATCTCTGTGTGCATTTGTAAGGTAATTTTCGGTGGGTGGCTGTAAGACAGGGGCAGGTGTGTGTATGTATGAGGGGGAGTCTAACCTGTGTGTGTGTGTGTGTGTGTGTGTGTGATTATAGCTAGCCTCTGTCTGCCCTCGGGCTCTCTGGCTTCTCCTAATTAAAACCAGCCAGGCTGCAGGGCACAGGAGACAGATGCCTGTCATAGCAGTAGCAACACACACACACACACACACACACACACACACACACACATTAGACACAGACTTTCATAGTCACCCTTGGTGCTGTATAGTCTATAGTCTAATAATACACACACACGCGCACACGCACACACACACACACACACACACACACACACACACATACACTATTGTTATAATAAAGTCCACACAAATTCACACGTAAAATCACGTACATTATAACGCCATTATCAGAGGGTTTTATGTATTACCGTAATATCTGTAATATACTGTATGATACGGACGACAAAAGTGTTTTTTTATAGATTTCTATATTTTTTATTTAAATTGAAGAATTCCAAAAAATGTAAAACATAAATAAATTTAAAAAAAAAGTAACAGGTGCTTTTCTCTTGTATCAAATAATCATTTTATTAAAAAATTTTATTTATTGTTTTAAATAGTATAATATACTTTAATAATAAATTATTGTTCATTATTATTTTCTGTACGCTTGTTTTATTTTAATGCATTTTAATTTTTATATTTTTACACGTGTTTTATTATTATTATTATTATTATTATTATTATTAATTATTATTATGATTATTATTATGATGATTATTATTATTATTTCTTTTTAATTTATACATTTTTAAGCCATTTTCTGCATCATACCAGCTCAGAAAATCCTGCGAGGTCTCTTCACGGCTGAGTTTCCGGCTCTTCCCATCACATTCTGCCCATCAGCTCTAACTATCAGGCCCAATATCAGCCCCCTTTAGGAGCTACGAGATAATTTGGACATTTTTGCCAGCCCTCAGCGTAGCACCTCTACCTGTCTCGTCCCATTCAATGTGTGTGTGTGTGTGTGTGTGTGTGTGTGTGCATGTGTGGAAGGACATTTTTTATATGTTGGTGAGGACCAAACACCTCCACAAGGACAGGAACTTTTTAATGTTTATTTATTTATTTATTTATTTATTTATTTATGTTTATCACTTTTTAAACTTAAAATGCAAAAAAGTTTTCTTTCCTGAGATTAAACTTCTAAGGCAGCGTTAATTACCTGCATTAGGTGGTTATGATAGTGGAAGGTCCTCACAAGGACGTGTGTGTGTACAGTATGTATGTGTGTGTGTATGAGACTGAAAGAGAAAGAGAGAGAGAAAGACAGAGAGATTGTGCTATATGGAGGGTAGGTGGGTGGATCAATGTGTCCTTATTTTGATCTGAGAGAGTGAGTGATAACCCACACACTCGTTTCTCTCTCTCTCTCTCTCTCTCTCTCTCCACACACACACACACACACACACACACACCCCTCCTCCTTTCCTCTCCTTCTCTCATACCAGAATACAAGTGGGTGGATCCAGTTTCACAACCAAAATCCATTACAAAACCACCTCTTATTGTATGTGTGTGTGAGAATGTGTGTGTGTGTGTGTGTGTGTGTGTGTGTTTATCTCTTCTATAGAAATCTCCTCTATCTTAGGCATTTGCAGAGTCTTGCACTTGTGAACGGGTCTGCATTGTAATCTCTGATCTTTAATTGCACGTGCTGTGAACAGCTACAAGTCTTTATATGAGAGGCGTTCAAGCCAAACCGGGACTTTTGATTGTGCAGAATAACAGAACACAGTTGTAAAAAAAAAAAAAAGGTTAAAAAAAAAAATCTCCTTTTATTTCTCTATATAATCCCCTGCTACACTAATGCACTTATGCCAGTGTGTCACAACTGCTTGGTCACCATCGAGGTAGAACGTTTTCTCAGTATTGGACTGGTCTAAAACACTAGCCCCCCAGGAACTCCTTTAATGACCCAAACATGTGGAAATGTCTTTGAGGTTTTTGAGGTCAGGACTGTACGGGTGGATGTGGGAATAAGTGGCGTTGTTGGCTGATTGTGTGTACAGTTCCCACAGAATCAGCTCAGATCTCTTCTGTAAGTTGATTTTCTAGGATCATGAACGTTCACTCATCACTCGCTGAACGTTCACGTCTGCGAACGACTGCAGTGGGCTAGGATCGCCGTTCCCGGACGCACGGCCTGCTTTCAAACGTTGTCCTCTGTATATGTTTATTGACAAGAAATTCCATGACAAGGAATCCTGGTTTGACTTGAACACCACTCAGATATTAACACTCAGGTTTTAACACAGCGCTCATGGAAAAATCACTGTGCAGGAATACACACACACTGAAACGACAGCTTCGGTATCGTTATTAAGTTTAAGTTAAAGAGAAATACGACATTTCTCTATAATTATATATTTGGCAAGACTTGCTAGCGTTAAGGAGTCAATCCTAGACCAAGACGAAATTGGAATCAATTCGAAAGTTTACCAGTAAATTACAGCTGAGACACATGATTGTAATCTATCAGTGTAACGACGGTAATCTGCGTAGTCTGCTGCTGTTAGCATAAAACCCCGCTAGTTTGCGCAGTCATTACCACGCTAGCGAACAAAAGAAAGCTGTTTAGCCTCAGGCCATGTTTTTCCCTTCCAGTTTTGGATCCTTTGGTGAAAGATGACTTTAGCTAAAGGATTTGTTTTAGATGTAAAATACAGCATGAGCTAGCTTTGTGAAGCTAGAAAAACTTTGATCAGCGCTTTTACATCTAGTTACTGTAGCGTCCTCTCTGACCCATCAGTGTTCCGGATAACTGGGTCTGAACTCTTGATTTGCTGCTACTCTTTGAAAGAAAGGATCCACTTAGCACCCTACAGGCTCCTTTTGCAGATCTTAGGACCATTATCCATCCAAAGAACCCTCAAGGAACCCCTTTTTTCTAAGAATCTTTTAGTACTGGTTAAGAAACAAGAGATTAGATTTAAAAAAAAAAATCACCCAAAAGCTGTGATATCATTTATAGGGACAATGATTAGCACCTTAAATCTCTGCCTTTATTTAGTTCTACAGTAACTATAGTGAAGCTAATTGGAACATTACATAAATGAAAGATAATGAGAATTAGAATTTGGGATGTAAGTCTGGCTTAAACGATGAATCCAGATAGTATAAAGAGTTAGAGAAGAAAAACAGGTACAGTATGATAATCATGAGATTTTTCCCCACAGTAAAAGTATTCATTTAAAGGGCATTTTTAAAATTTATTACGCAAAATTCACATTTTTGTCATGTTTACATTCAAATGTAATGGTCTCCAGAGTGTGTGTGTGTGTGTGTGTGTGTGTGTGTGTGTGTGTGTGTGTCCAAACAATATACTGTACAGTATGCGACCTATGACTTGAGCGTGGCTCATCTTGTAGCTTATTAACATAGACACTGAAACAGCGTGTTTGGAAGAGAAGTGACATCAATGGAGTTTAACATGTAAAAAAAAAAAAAATATTATCCGAGGAGTGTTCCAGCTGGAGCATTAACACACACACTTTGACTCCGCTCTGAGACCTGCGTCAGCATCGAAGCTATGTGTTTGTGTATGAATTCCGAGCCAAACGCCGAGCGAAAATGTTGCTCGGTGAGACATACAGTATTAAGGCGCTTGAAATGCATTACTGTTTAATACGGAATTTGGACAAAATTGATTGGAGTAACAAAAAGTAAGACAACCCAAACCAATCTCCTTTCATTTTAATGTTTCCAAATCCCACATCTTGTTGCATCTTGTTGCTATCATACTGTATGACACCAGGATCAATTGATCGATTGATTGAGCTTTGATTTGATCAGAAAAACTAGGAAGAATTTGATGCACATAATAAGTAAAGAAGACGTTTAAATTTAATTAAAGTCTATTATTTTAGAGTGAATTATGACGGCACATAGAAGTAGCTACATCACATAGACAGCACTAAAACCTCACTTTTATACAAAAGCAGTGAGTGTAAAACAAATGTGGGGGGAGAAACAGTGAGTGGTGGGTTGATGATGCTCGGTATGAGCTGGCTCGATCGTGACAGAGGTTTAGTGTGTGGTATGTGGTGTGTATTTATGCATGTGTGTGTGTGAGATAGAGAGAGTGTGTGTGTGTCTGTTTGTGTGTGTGTGTTTAAATCCCCCCAAATGGTCTCTGTTTTCAATGAGCTGGCCAAGCTCAGAGCCACGACATGCTTCTACTGCCTCTTTTCCGTCCAATGCTTACTCACACACACTCTCACACACACACACACATAGCCAAACTCGTGTTGATATTCATCCTGCCAAGTTCTAAGCAGCAAATCCTAATATTACAATCGATACAGTTCATTAAAACAGAATATTACGTGATGGGAAGGACGTGAGCACGTGAGCACGTGAGATCGTCCCGACGTTTATCAGCCGTACTGTAGTTCGCGGATCAAGAACCCCGAAAGCGAACGGGGGGGAAAGTGTTCCAACGGTAGAAAGTCTTTTATTCAGCGAGTCAAAGCTCTCAAGGAGACACCAGGAAACCGATTTGCATCGGAAACACAAAACAGTCCACTTGCTCATCTGAGATGGGCCGTGATAAGCTGATGGGAACTCGATTTGTTTGTTCTCACTGTGCCACTCTGCCTGTCAGACTCCCACATTCACCCTCTGATGTCTCTCTCTCTCTCTCTCTCTCTCTCTTATGCTGACTGAACTGCTTTACGTGCTCTCGTTTCTTTCTTTCTTTCTTTTTTCTCGTGTGACCCGTGTTCCTTCCGTACCTGCGGTTCGAAAACAATCAAAACAAAACAAAAAAAAAAAGTCTCACTATTTAAAAGGAATCAAAGTTTGGAGGCGAACAATGCCGTCGTCTCTTTCCTTGCCCTGAGATCATCAGGAACAAATTGGCCAGGTCTTAAAACCAAGCGATATCGCCTGAACAGTCTTGTGTGTGTGTGTGTGTGTGAGAGGGTAAGAAAGACTAAGAGTGTTTTTTTTTGAGTGGGGGTTTTGCAGTCACTCAGCGGCGCAGAGATAGAGCCGGTGGAGAATTGTGTAGCCGGATCTGGAGCATTGTGAGGCCTGCCTCGTTCCCACAGCCCCCCCTCCGAGGAAAGCAAATAGAAGGAGGCTACTCCTGAAATGTTTGTGAACACGCCAATGTAAAAGTATCCAGGCTGTAACAAAAGCCTCCCTCGGATCAGGTTCAACTTCGATAAACCTTGTCCTAGTGACTGTGAAGACAAAGGCGTGGTGCCTATCCCCGTATAACCCTCTCCCTCTCTCTCTCTCTCTCTCTCTCTGTAACTTTAGGTGTTTAACTCTTTACACCGTTCCTGATTACGCTTTCACATCAGGAGCCGAGCAATCAGTGTGAATTCAAACACAGGCTGAGCGATCAGGAAGTGCGCCGCGCCGCACCGCGCCTGTGCCGCCGTATCAAAAGCGGATGAATAATTGAACGTGCAGGTCATCTCCCTATTCACCTGCTCGGGTGTATCCTTGAGCATTCCAGGTTTGCACACTTTCACACTTTCCTCTTGCATTCACACACACACACACACACATGCACATACACACGGTCTACTGTATGAGACGATAACCTCTGACCTTTTTGGGAAAAAAATCGATAATCGAAGAATCATTCGTTATTTTTCGTGACAATGTTTTAACAAAGTTCAGCTCAGGTCATGAAACCATGCGCATTCTCAGACAGGAGTACATTTTTTAATGAATGATTTCGCAGATCAGCGAGAATGATGTACGTTTTCTCAATCATTATTTGTAAAAAAATTTTTTTAAAAAACAAACAATGAAGAAAATAATCCCGAGTATAACGACCCTGTTATGGCCTGAGTGAGTGGGGAGATAACCTACTACTGTCTGACCCGTCATCTCCTTTTACTCTATTAGACTTTGTAATGAGACAGAAAGAGAAAGAGAGAGAGAGAGACAGAGCGCGAAAGAGAAAGAGAGACAGTGAGAAACTGTGACACAGTAAACACACTCATTAAAGTAAACTTCTACAGAATTTGATGATGCAAGAGTGTACGGGGATACCTACGGACAATCTGAAAGAGAGACGGAGGAGAAGGAGAGAGAGAGAGAGAGAGAGACAGAGAGTGAGAACGGGAGAGAGAGAGAGACATTGCTGACCTTTCGTAGCCGCTGGCTGAGTCGAGCTCCGTCAGTGTCAGGAAGCAGGCTGCTATCTTCCCTCTGAAGCATGCGAAAGTGAGAGCGAGCGTCAGACGGTGAAAGCGATAAGGAGAAGAGTTGAGCTGCACGCAGGAAGGTGTGTCAGTGATTCAAGAAGAGAGAGAGAGAGAGAGAGAGAGAGAGAGTGATCAGTGCGGGGAACGAAACAAAATGTGTGCACCCACCTACAGCCCTCCCTCTACACTGAAAGTATTTTGGCAGCGTCCACCTGAGCCACAGCTCGTTGAGCTGGGAGTGCAACACACACACACACACATACTCACACACCCCCACACACGCATACACACACACACAGCTAGTGTACAGTACTGTACCTGCACCTACAACCTGCAGCAGGAGAATCACATTCATCTTCACATCGTGGCTGAGATTTATGTTGAAAGTTATTAATAGTTGATTCGGATTGTCAGTGTTTATTTTCTACTGTTCTTCATTCTCACGTGTAATGATCGTGATGCTGATTTGTGAAACATTTACCAAAAGAAAAAGAAAAGCAAGCAAGGTGTCTGCATGTGCATAGAGAAGACAGAGACGTAGATGAGACAGAGAGACAGAGAGACAGAGAGGTTCGCTGGTCCCTGAGGGAAATTGTTTTGTCAGACAATTACAGACACCAAATACTAAGCAGACGCGTTTGTCTCGAAGGTGCTGAGGACGGCAGGAGGACAGCGTCGAGTGAAACAAAGTGTCCAGGTAATCGTGATGATTGATACGCCGATGTATAATGTTATGTATAACGTAACCTCAGACTGGAGCAATAAAAAAAAGTATTATTCTTTATATAAATACAGTTAAAATATCATGCAGCATGGCGGTGTGGTGGTCAGCACTGTCGCCATGCACCTCCAGGGTCCGGGTTCGATTCCCGTCTCTGTGTGCTTTGAGTTTGCATGTTCTCCCCATGCTTGGTGGGTTTCCTCCGGGTACTCCGGTTTCCTCCGATACATGCAGATTAGGCTAATTCGCCTTCCCAAATTGCCCGTAGTGTGTGTGTGTGTGTGTGTGTGTGTGTGTGTGAGTGTGTGCTCCGCGATGGATTGGCACCTTGTCCAGGGTGAACCCCGCCTCGTGCCCTAAGTCTCCAGGCCCCCCGCAACCCTGAATACAGAATTAAACGATGAGTGAGTTAGCAGCGTTGACCTTCATTATCTTCATTGACCTTCACATGATGCTTCTAATGTGTTCATTAATTCATAATTAAGTAATTTTAAGATTATCGATGACTATTATCATTGACTATACAGTACAATGTGAATGTATTGTTTGTGAAATCTGACCGACTTTTGTTAAAAAAACATACATCATTCAGGGTTTTGTTTTTTTTGCTTAAATCAGGAAAAATTCCATCTTCTACAGAGATCTACAGCACTGTGCCAACGTCTTGAGCCACCCATTGTTTCTTCATATTATTAACCGATATAATTCAGTTTAAGTGAAAGAAATTGGATCAAATTGGATGTTTTACTGCAAAAAGTGTCTAATGATACAATTTAAAAATCGTTTGTTTACACAACAACCTCAGCAGCGACCTCATTTCCCCTCTCGTCCGTTCCAACCACTCAGCATTCAGCATCACCAGTATAACTAATAACCGGCCTGATCATCATCTCCCATCATCTGCTCCTGTTTCTCACTGGTTCATGCCTTCAGTTAGATGTAAATTTTTTAAGCTTGAATGATTCGGAGGTCACTGTGTGGCTTAACAAACGAAACAACATTCCTTTAAAACTGTTTAGAAAATGAGAGACCTTCAGGAAGCGTGGAGAACTATTCCTCAAGAATACACTGAAATACAAGGAAGTTTTATAAAGATTTATAGAAGTGTATTCCAATAGGTGCGTCAAAGCATTTCAGTTTTTAACTTTCCTCGCTTTTCTAACCTTTAAGACATTTATTTATTTATTTATTTTTAAATTAAATACAGTTTTGTTGAAGGAAGGATGTGACATATGTTGACATTTTAACCATCAAAACCAAAATATACACACTGTACCTGACTGTACACTGTTGCTGCATCAGTACACGTATTCACAAAAACCTGGATGCCGTGAACGAGGACCCTTTCGACGCAAGTCTGATGCTTTTTGTATTTAAAAAAATATTCTTTCACCACAAAGAATGCTGTTAAAGAAAAATAATTAAAATTTCAGACGTTCGACCTTGCTTTGACCTTGACGTTGAATAAATCGAATCAGTTCATCGGCTAGCTGCTAGACAAGCAGTTACATATAGATTTATCAAACGCAATCTCATCCTTGAGATACGGCTCTTACTTACAAGTACATAAAGACAGACGCCAAGACAATTAGTAAAAACACCACCTAGAGGCGAAGTCTGAAAAACGCAATGCGCCAAAATTGATGAAAGCAGTCTTTACAGTACATTAATACATGATACATTAATTTAATACATTAACATTAATTTACTATTAACATTAAAACCACCCAGGTATTTTTGGTTCCCCTTGTGCCACCGGGGTGACTCTTGCCCCTTGGGGCGTGGCTCCACAGAGTCTCTGGGGGTGTGCTGTGGTATCTCATATTGGGACATTGGCAGCATATCCTTTGGGTGCTGTGGGTTGTGGGATAGGACATTGGGAAGTTTGTTTGGTTGTTTGGTGTTCTACGGGATTGGACCGGGAGGGGTTGGCCTTTGGCTCCCTTGGGCATGGGTGGGCCTTGGGTGCCCATGATCTTGTCACCAGTTTACTGGCATATAATTGATGATCAAGGTTGTTCATTTCACCAGGCAGTGATGTTATGGCTGATCAGTGTATGTCAGATCTCATCAAGGGTTTATGTTGGTATGATATACAGTAGGACATTAATGTGGCCATGTAAGGAATTTAACTCTTGGGTGGTGTGCTGTTGCAGGAAAATAATCAGCGACAGTGTGCTGTGATGTGACGTGATGCGCAGCAGAGGTTTCTCACTACAATTTCCTTTTTATTATTTTTGCATAACTTTGTGTCTTGATGTGTTTTATTCCTCTTATACAGTACTAAGGCGATCTGTTTATAGTTACCCATGTAAGGCTGGGAAACATTCTCAAAACATGTTAGTTGATTATATCAGATATAAAATGTTGTTCTTTTACCAACCTTTATTTTTTAAAATCTCTCTTGAAGGGAAAAAAATAAAAACCTTGGCACATTATCGAAAAACTGCAAACTGTACACGTTGGGGGGAAAAAAACGACTTCAGGAAAAGATTCAGTGGCTTTTTCTCAGCATATGAATCTGCGCTGAGCGTAAGGTAAAGGGAGCGGTGCTATCAGCTGGGTTGGTGCGATTAAGTGGCTTCTGAAGAGGGTGTGGGGCGCGCATTGTGTGAGCTTTGTACAGCTGGAGATTGGGAAAACAGGCGTGAGCCGCGGAGATAATTTCACAATGAAGCGAGTGTAGCTGCTGCAAACACATTACACACATTACACACATTGCCGTTTCATTCGGCCTACGCACGCTCCATCATTTAGACATCTAGATTACACCGGGGTTACATCAGGCTAATCATTTAGGCCACGGTTTGATATCAGGGGACTGGATCGGTCCGTTTCGGCTGCTCGCCGGCTAAGTGGTGTCGATGTTTGAGTAATTAGGGAACAGACTAGACAGGTCAGTATAACACACTGTTTCTATCAAAAGTTTGAGGAAAAAGTGGTCTTTTCTTAGCTTTCTTCACACTTAGGTGAAAATGACAAGTTTCAGTCAGTTTCTTCTAAAACTGACTAATGACTTATTGCACTCTCTTGACTTCATCTCTACATTTAATACAATTGATTACAACATCCCTCCAGATCTTCTTAATCATGCAGCGGAGATTCCGGATAAAGTTAGATTTCTCTGGTTTTGGCTTACCCCAAGTCTCCATTCTGGGCCCTGTTTTGTTTCCTTTACATTTGTTGCCACTGGGTAAAACCTTGCAGAAATCTAATTTGATATCATTGAGATTAAAGGTCTGGAGTTGATTCCAATTTGCATTTGGTTGCTGTTTAGTGGGAAATCTTAATATGCAGTCCAAAGAGGTGCTGATGCAAGAGAAGGACAGCATCATTAAGGTGAAAAAACATTATTGACAACCCGAGACCTTTCTTTTCCTGCAGTATCTAACTCCACATTTGGGGAGATTTTTTTTATCAACCCTGAAATTCAACAAACAAATAAACTCTGGAGATATGAGGGGTGTTCATATCAAACCGGGACTTTTGATTGCGCTGAATAACAGAACACGGTTATGAGCATAAAAACTCCCTTTATTTCTCTATATAATCCCCTGCTACACTAATGCACTTATCCCAGCGTTGGATACCATCAAGGTAGAAAGTTTTCTCATTACGGTGGAGCCACAATGGTGCTTCATGTCTAAAACTCCTTTAATGTCCCAAACTTGTGGAAATAGCTTGGAGCGAGGTCAGGACTGTACGAGGGATGTGGCGATAACTCCCAGCCGAGTTCCTGTAATGTGCAAGTGCTGCTGGTGAATGATTGTGTTTACAGTTCACACAATCACACGTGTCTTCTGTAAATTGCAGACAAGTTGTCCATTTTTTTAATCCATTTTTTTTAGAATCAGGCATTCCAATAAACGACTTTATCCTGAGCCACCTCAATCGGGATCGCCATTTATATTTGCACCCGTCTAATGTTTTACAGTCTCATCACAGTACTGAGCTTTATGTCTCCTGTAAATGTCAATCGCTTTTACGCCTTCAATCGCTAGTCTCGATTTGACTCGAATACCCCTTACATCATGGCTTGTTTATTTCAATTCCCTTTACATGGGTGTTATTTAGGCGTGTTAACGTGCCTTGCCCTGCGAATGAGATCTGCCTTTTTAATCTCTCCACTGGACAGCGCTCTGGTCAGCCTTCATCTGCTATACAAGTGCTCTAGAAATGAATCGAATTAAACTGTTTAATTTGATCAACAGTATCCTCATGACCTCCAGTGATGATGAGGACAAAATGGTGCTACTTGAAAAAAAAAAAGATAAGATTTCGGAGAAACGAATTGTTCATATTCGTGGAAATTCATGTAAATCTGATCAGAAGTCAGGTATAGTTTTAAATCTTAGCACATCGCCAACCTCTCTCTCTCTCTCTCTCTCTCTCTCTCTCTCTCTTTCTCTCTTTTTCAGCTGAATTGGCAAAACCAACCACTTCCTCACGCTTTGTCGCTCACGTCTTTCATCATCTCATACCCCAGTATTGCACGCACACACACACGCACACACACACACACACACACACACACACACACACACACACACACACACACACACACACACACACACACACACACCTGCACATATTTTTTACAGAGGGGGGGTTTTCCACTTAATCATATACAAGTATGATTCGGTGCTGCACCGCCTACTCTGCCCCAAACCTCAACCTCTGTCAAAACTTTTCAAGAAAATCTACAGATTTCTACCGGTTTGATATTTTCAGGTAAAATGCATTTTTCCCACATGGGTACCTAGGAACCGTCCCTATGATATCAGAACATCAGAATCTTCTTTCCTTTCATCATACCCTCCTATTCACAGTAACCTCTGCACTTTTTTCATGTTTTATTACCTGGAACGGAAATAAATCAAGAAACACAATTTTCCACCAAACTGCTACCTCTTCATTATTATTATTATTATTATTATTATTACATATATATTTTTTCAAGATCCTTTTACAATCATGCTCTTGCTGCTTGATGATAACTTCTGCTTCATAAAGGCAGATTAAAAAAAAAGTTTTTACAATCTCAAGATTATTTAAAGATTATTACAAAAACAAAACCAGTCCTGACTTTGCACTGATTTCCACATGATTTCTTTTTGTTCTTTTATTATTTCTTATTTATTCTCACTTCTGATTCATTTTGCATTCATTCAGTCCACATTAGAATTATTTTTTTTCCATGATTCATTTATTTGCATGTGTGATTTATTTGAATTCTGTTTGAAGATAAGATTCATGTATTATTTAATGCCATTGTGAAAGATTAGCACCCCGTCCAGGGTGTACCCCACCTCCTGGGATAGGCTCCAGACCCCCTGTGACCTTACAGTATATACAGTATAAGATAAAGCAGTATTGACCGTGAGTGAGTGAGTGAGTGAGTGGGTGAGTGAGTGAGTTAGTGTATTAATTACATGTGATTCTTTTTCCACTTGAATCGTTCAATTTTGCATGTGATTCTTTTACACACAACTTGTTTATTCACACTTCTACATTACAAATTTGCACATGATTCATTTATTTCCACCTCTGATTCCTATTTTTGTCTAATTCTATTTAGATTTTTAATAAGGGATTCTTTCTCAGATGTGTTTTTTGTGCTTCATTTATTCCCAAGTGGTTCATTTTGGACACGATTCATTTATTTCAAACAAATGTTTTTTTTTTTGCACACATTTTTTGTTATTTTTTCAAATACATGATTCATTCAGATTTATATGTGATAGTATATATATATATATATATATATATATGTTTTTTTATGATTCTTTTACTGTATTTGTGCCTCATTCTATTTACACGGGATTAGGTAACTTTCACCTGATTCATTTATTTTAAGCTGATTAATTTGACAAATGACAAATGTTTTTATCTGATTCTTTTTACACCTGGAGAATTAAATTTACCTTTTTAAATCTCTTTTTTTTTACTTGATTCTTTATACAATTGATTTGTTTATTTTCACACGACTCTTTTTAAACCTGATTCCTTTATTTTCACCTGATCAATTTAAACTTGATCATTATTACTTTTTTTTTTTTTTTTACATTTGATTAATTTACATTTTTGTCATGCAATGTTTTTTTTTGTTTGAGCTTCATTCATTTTCACTTGATTCGTTTTTACAAATTATTAATTTATTGCACTTTCTTTAAATATTCAATACATTTATTTTCACACGATGCCATGTGGATACCCGAGTTCATATGTGGTTTTGACAAACATGTTGAACTGTACTTTCACATGTATTTCATATATAATCACCCACTTCTCAGGCGTTCACTTTTATTGCACATTTTTTACATTATTATTAGAATCTCTGGCCACTGTCCCCGTGTTTATATTCTGAGTCATTTGCATGCATACAGTACTCTCTAGTGCAGATGTTTAGCTGGTGTGATGTCCGATTAGCTTTAGCAAACAGCCCAGGATCTGACCAAAACTGTGTGAGCAAGCGAGAGATTTGATGTCACAGTGATTGTCATCTATGAGCTTCTAACTGAATTTATCTCCTACTTGGAGCGGAGTGTTGAGTCTCTCAGGAGACGGGTCGACCTCTGGCAACTGGATCATGATGCTCTGTACCTCAGGCACACCCAGAGACAAACACAGCGCTGTTCAAGCTCCTACTCACTTTTGCAAAAGTAAATAAATAAATAAATAAATAAGCAGCCAGTTTTACTCAAAACACATAATCACGATGTCCTGCATCAGTGTTTTGGAAAAAACTTTGCTGAAACTGGAGACTCCTTCCACTAATGTTTGAGATTTGAACAACTCCTTAGAGAAAACTTTACAATTCCAACGATTTAATCTGTTTATTGTAGGCTTATAAGCATTAGAAATGATAATGTTCCGCATTAATATCAACATGCGATTTGCGTTATGCCAAACTGATGTTATAGAAAACATGAGCACAACATAATTTCAAAATTACTGCACAAAATTCTACATGACGTATAAGAAAAGCACAAAAAGCAAAAAAAACTTCCTGACTTACAATACAGTCGCAGTTATTCCTCATGCAGCTATTGATTAAAGGTGCGGTCCTCACTTTTTAAAATCCTACCATGACGGGTTGGTAAACATGTCATGTACTACCCAGTACATGTTTACCAAGCCGTCATGGTGGAAAATCCGATCTGCGAACCGCCGCCCACCTCATTGGGGTGTTTGTATTGCGGTTAAATCCTCATACACTTGGGAACTATTTAAGATTAACCCTTAAATATATGAGAAAAAATTGGCAATTGTGCTTCAAGAAGGAGATTCCCCAGTAGTGTGTGTGTGTGTGTGTGTGTGTGTGTGTGTGTGTGTGTGTGAGAGTGAAATGAGGAGATTTTTTTTCTCAAGGTCAAATAAGACTCGGGATTCGAGAACTTTGTGCAACCACATTGAATTTGTGAGTATATTAGGAAAGAGATGCAAAAAAATGAAAAAGAAAAAAAAAATCATGTGGAATAAAATGAGAATCGGATTCAAATTCATCTAATAATTTTGAGCAAATTTAAACAAAATGAATTTGATCTTTTTTACCCCACAAACAACAGGAAATTTTAATTACCTACATGACTAGTAAGAGATTTTATTTCCATTATAAAGCATCAGGTTTTGAGCGGATTCTTCTGCATTTATTTATTTATTTATTTATTTATTCATCTTTTATACTCCTTATCCTGCATACATGGTCTTGGAGGCCTGGATCCTTTCCTGGGAGACTCGCGCACATACTGTACACACTCATTCACACACTACGGGCAATTTAGAAACACTGTACCAGTTGGCCTAATCTGTATGTCTCTGGAGCACACAGCTGCAAGGACAAGGTGTTACGCCATCAACAGAAATCATGGGGGCGTGTAAACTTTTGCACTCAGTCTACGTATATTTGTATATTAGATAAACAAGTTAAACAATTAATTGTCTCAAATATATTTTGTGTGCACAGCATTGAGGAAAAATGTGGTGTGTGTGTGTGTGTGTGTGTGTGTGTGTGTGTGTGTGAGAGAGAGAGAGAGAGAGAGAGAGAGAGATGTCCTTGTCCCAGTGTATCTCAGGGCGAGGCAGTGCCAAGGCTACACACCTGGAGTGGTCCGACTGGTTCGTACCAGCTCACCCCTTCTCAATCCTTGTATTTTAACTCTCTTCCTCCTCCTCCTCCTCCTCCTTTTCTCTTTTTGTCTATCCATCTGTCTGTCTGTCTGTCTCCCTCCCTGCCTCCAAGCCTACTGCATGAGAAGGCAAGGAGAGGAATGTGATCTAACCACATACTCCGATATTGAGATGCCTCCCCCTCCCCGTCTCTCCCTCCTCGTCACTCCCTCCCTCTCTCTCTCTCTCTCTCTCTCTCTCTTGACTCCTGTGATATCTCTGCCAAGCCGGAATGTTTTTCCTAGCCTCTCCTACACATTTTCACATACACACACATCCCTCTTCATCTCTCGTTTTTTTTTTTTTTCCCTTCTTCTCTGGCTCTCCCACATGCTCCTCTCTTTTTTGCACTCCTTTCTCTTCTTTATACTCCATCTCCCGTTCCTGTTTTTCCCTCCGTCTACCTCTTTCTCATTCGCTGGATCTCACTTTCTCTCACACTTCATGGCAGGGTAGGTGGGAAGATTCAGCCCACCTCACATACACGCACACACTCACTCGCACACACACACTCATGCTGTCTCGTGTCTCAACTTGCATGCGTGAGGTTGTTATCCAATTGCTCATGCCACTGGTTGGAGCTGCACCCATCGCCTCTCCATCACTGCCATACACGCTGCGTTTACGAAACACACTCTCGCAGCGCACATCCTCGCAGCTCCTCGCAGTTGCCCATTCACTCCGAAAGTGGTCAGAAAGTGTTGATTAATTGCCTGTCAATCAAATCCCGTTCTGTTATTAAAATCACATGATGCTTTTACGGAACTACAGAGTCTCCAGTAAATGAATATTAAAGGAGGAGGAGTCAGCGATACTGAAGAAAGATTGCCAAACAAATACACCCCAGCTTCAGTGCTCCTTCAGAAGCTCCGCCCCAAAAAATCACAGATGGGCACTAGCATCTGGGTTAGCTGACCAATACGGGCCGTTAGAAAATATGCGCGATGAGTGTTGCAGTTTTTTATTTCACCTGATGGTGGCAGCAGACTGCATTAACACTTGCACACTCACTCATTGTCTGTATCGCTTCACCTGTATGCTGGGTCGCAGCGGGCATGGAGCCTAGCCCAGGTGACTTAGGGCACGGGGCGGGGTACACTGGACTAGATGCCCAATACGGGCAATTTGGGAACATCAATTAGGATAACCTGCATGTCTTTGGAATGTGGGAGGAAACCGGAGAACCCGGAGGAAACCCACCAAGCATGGGAAGAACATGCAAACTCCACACACACACAGGTGGGAAACGAACCTGCGGCGACAATGCCATCGTGCCGCCTACTGCGTTAACACATGAATTTGATTGATTTATTAATGATAATGTATTTAGTAGTTAAGCTATAGCAAAGTGAAAATGACACACATCACAACAAAATAAAGGAGACAATGAGAGGGCAGAGAAACAACCATGGCACAGAACTTTCAGTAGCTCATCAGAGCTTTTCAGTAGCTTCCCACCATCAAGAGTAGAAAGGTCAAAAGTTTTGAGAATGACACAAATTTTAGTTTTTACAAAGTTTGCTGCTAAACTGCTTTTTGATCTTTGTTTCAGTTGTTTCTGTGATGTACTGAAATATAATTACAAGCACTTCATAAGTTTCAAAGGCTTTTATTGACAATTACATGACATTTATGCAGAGAGTCAGTATTTGCAGTGTTGGAGCTTCTTTTTCAGGACCTCTGCAATTCGACTGGGCTCTCAATCAACTTCTGGGCCAAATCCTGACTGATAGCAACCCATTCTTTCATAATCACTTCTTGGAGTTTGTCAGAATTAGTGGGTTTTTGTTTGTCCACCCGCCTCTTGAGGATTGACCACAAGTTCTCAATGGGGAGTTTCCAGGCCATGGACCCAAAATTTCAACGTTTCGGTCTCCGAGCCACTTAGTTATCACTTTTGCCTTATGGCACGGAGCTCCATCGTGCTGGAAAATGCATTGTTCTTCACCAAACTGCTGTTGGATTGTTGGAAGAAGTTGCTGTTGGAGGGTGTTTTGGTACCATTCTTTATTCATGGCTGTGTTTTTGGGCAAAATTGTGAGGTGAGCCCACTCCCTTGGATGAGAAGCAACACCACACATGAATGGTCTCAGGATGCTTTACTGTTGGCATGACACAGGACTGATGGTAGCGCTCACCATTTATTCTCCGGACAAGCCTTTTTCCAGATGCCCCAAACAATCGGAAAGCGGCTTCATCGGAACAATATGACTTTGCCCCAGTCCTCAGCAGTCCATTCACCATACTTTCTGCAGAAGATCAATCTGTCCCTGATGTTTTTTTTTGGAGAGAAGTGGCTTCTTTGCTGCCCTTCTTGACACCAGGCCATCTTCCAAAAGTCTTCGCGGACACCCTGAAGCCTTCTTAACAAGAATTGAACCTCTTTCCTTGAAGTTCTTGATGATCCTATAAATTGTTGATTTAGGTGCAATTTTAGTAGCCACAATATCCTTGCCTGTGAAGCCATTTTTATGCAACGCAATGATGGCTGCACACGTATCTTTGCAGGTCACCATGGTTAACAATGGAAGAACAATGATTTCAAGCATCACCCTCCTTTTAACATGTCAAGTCCGCCATTCTAACCCAATCAGCCTGATATAATGATTTCCAGCCTTGTGCTCGTCAACATTCTTACCTGAGTTAACATCACGATTACTGAAATGATCTCAGCAGGTCCATTAATGACAGCAATGAAAGGTTTTTTTGGGATTAGGTTAATTTTCATGGCAAAGAAGGAGTATATGCAAATTGCTATTATAAAAACTTAAGCAGCAACTTTTCCAATTTCCAATATTTATGTAATTCTCAAAACTTTTGGTCAACATCTCCATAAAGCTTTTCAGCAGATGGAAGCATGAAGTGCTCCAAAATCTCCTGATAGCTAGCTGCATTGACCCTGCCCTTGATAAAACACAGTGGACCAACACCAGCAGCTGACATGGCACCCCAGACCATCACTGACTGTGGGTACTTGACACTGGACTTCAGGCATTTTGGCATTTCCCTCTCCCCAGTCTTCCTCCAGACTCTGGCACCTTGATTTCCGAATGACATGCAAAATTTGCGACCTGTAGCCCATTTCCTGCACACGCCTGTACACGGTGGCTCTGGATGTTTCTACTCCAGACTCAGTCCACTGCTTCCGCAGGTCCCCCAAGGTCTGGAATCGGTCCTTCTCCACAATCTTCCTCAGGGCCCGGTCACCTCTTCTCGTTGTGCAGCGTTTTCTGCCACACTTTTTCCTTCCCACAGACTTCCCACTGAGGTGCCTTGATACAGCACTCTGGGAACAGCCTATTCATTCAGAAATGTCTTTCTGTGTCTTACCCTCTTGCTTGAGGGTGTCAATGATGGCCTTCTGGACAGCAGTCAGGTCGGCAGTCTTACCCATGATTGCGGTTTTGAGTAATGAACCAGGCTGGGAGTTTTTAAAAGTCTCAGGAATCTTTTGCAGGTGTTTAGAGTTAATTAGTTGATTCAGATGATTAGGTTAATAGCTCGTTTAGAGAACCTTTTCATGATATGCTAATTATGGGAATTTGAGATAGGGATTTTGGGTTTTCATGAGCTGTATGCCACAATCATCAATATTAAAACAATAAAAGGCTTGAACTACTTCAGTTTGTGTGTAATGAATCTAAAATATATGAAAGTCTAATGTTTATCAGTACATTACAGAAAATAATGAACTTTTTCACAATATGCAAATTTTTTGAGAAGGACCTGCATATATATAGACCTCAAGAGGTGTGTTGTAGGGTCTGGCTCCACGGAGTTGGTAGAAGATCCTGCTCTGGGTTGCAGGGTGGAGCATCTGTGGATCAGACTAGTTCCATCGGTGCATGATCAGATTGGAATTTGGGGAGTTTGGAGGCCGGGTTCATGGCCTTGGGATCGTTTCCTGCAGAACCTTGTGCATGTTGGTCTTTAGTGCACTGGGTGTTCTCGTCCCTTTTTATCAAGATCAGCATTCTGGCGATTTTTGTTTTTTGGTTCGATCAGACTGGCCTTTTGTGTGAGCCATATAATTGATAATTGTTAGTGTATTAATGTTACAGCTGATCTCCAGTTTCTAAAGTCTCTGAACTTTTCGCAAAAATGGTTTAGTTTGTAGAGTAGCTATCAAGTAGAAACGAAACCTTTGTGAAAGAAATAACTTTCGGTTTTGTTTCAGCTTTCTGCCTGTAGGATGATTTTGAGATCGATCCATAGATATACGATATCACAAAGAGGTTTACCATGTAAAACAAAATTTCAACAATTCCATCATTTTCATTTTCTCCTTTTCCCAAATGTAACACAAAGAAAGTGTGTTATACAAAACATAAATTACGCAGCTAACATTTACAGGAAGTGACTATATAGTCTCATTCCTTTATACATTTAAACCTAAACTCTGTATTACAACTGCCTGACCTTTCTCATTTAAAACATGAATCCATGAGGATGAGATATTTGTGCAGCTTGTGTCTGGGCGTTAGCTACTCATCTATCTGCTTAGACTCATCAATTCAACCTCGGTGTCACAAACTCGATAAGAAATATTGAAAAATTGTCATGGCGGCCATCTTGCCTTCAGGAAAACCCAGTCCTTCATTATTGTGTGACTGTTTGTGGGAGGGTAATCTTTACATTTCACCACAGCTGCTCAATAATTGGGTTTGTAAATTACCCCATGCCATATTTGTGCTGACAAGCTGCTTCTCGTGCATATGGTGGTATGTTTTTCTTGTTCTTCTGGCAGGATGCGTGCTGCAGATTGACAGTAGAGCCTTATGAAGGTTATTGGTTTGTACCATCGCCCCGTTAATGTGGGTTTACTTACAGGAAGCTTACCCAGCTATCTCGCCACATCTCTGGCTTGCACCGATCGATAACGCGTTCTTTTTGTCTGCTCGAATTGAGTAATTTTTGTTTTTCTCGTCAAACTGATAAAAATGTTTTGTATAGAAGAAGCGCTGACTATGTGGATGTTCCAGACCATGGACCATGTCCTGTAGAAAGCATCTTGGTGGGGTTGTTTTTTCTGCGCGTAACCACCAACAGCCCCAGGTTTATATGCAATCAGATAGAAACAGTTAAAAATGTATCTTCTCAAGAGTGTATAAATAATCAGATGCTGAACAGATTTATTTTATTTACGAGGTGTTAAAACAAAGAGTTTTTCACAACAGGTAATCTATAATATGTCTGTAAATAGATAAAAAAATATATAGTATGATATTTTGTAATAAAATACAGTACAAGCGGTTTGAGCTGTGGAAGTGCTGTCGTATACTGTAAGATGAATAAAACATTTCTGCATGTGCTGTTATGGCAAAATAATCATCTTTCAGGTGGATCTGATTCATCACGCCATATTACCCTTGATCATTTTCCTATAACAGTAAGCTCCCGAGAGTTTCATTCAATTCCATTTATGGTATATTTACTCAGACGGGATGGTGGCTCAGTGGTTTTCACTGTCGCCTCGCACCGAGGGTTCGATTGCCGCCTAGGGGTCTGTGTGTGTGTGTGTGTAGTTTGCATGTTCTCCCCATGCTTGGTGGGTTTCCTCTGGGTACGCTGGTTTCCTCTCTTCCTCAGAGAGAAAAAAAGGTGACATGTTCTGGGTAAGCTCTAACAAAAAGAGGCAAAGTTTAAAGTGGCGACACTTTCTTTTCCTGATTAAAACCTTACTGATTGTACCTTTAATGAATTGCCAAAGTCGATCTACTGAAGTTACAGATAAAAGCAAAAAATTATTGATGTGAAAGCAAACAAAATTTAGGGAAAGGATTTGTGCAGGTACCTTCACTTGCTCTAACGTGCCTGATTTGACCAATCAGCTAATTATCCAGCCATTCACAACTTAAAGCAGGTCCTTTAAAGCAGGGAAACTCCAGGACTGGGACAGGGAACCACAGGTCTCATATGATGTAGTGCTATATCCGGACTATAATCACCCCTGGTGGCTGCCAGTGGCCCGTGGTAGAAAGAGGAGGTCAGTGGTAGAGGCAGCCATGAGTGCCGTGGTGGTGTTGAGGGACTTAAATAGACTCATGTGTTTGGGCCTTGCCGGGCACGATGGGGTGTGGCAGCTCGGACCCTCATTGAGCTCCTGGGCACAGCCTCTGCTGGCCGTCGCCAAAACCTCCCGCTGGTAAAATGGGCCATACTCCGCCGCTCCCTTCGCTACTTTCATCACAAAGCCAAAGTGAAACAGATTCAGACTGCGCCAGTGGTATTTATCATTTGCTCCCTGTATGCTAGCAGACAAGTGTCAAAGGTCAGCAGCAATGCATCGTGTTACATAAGGAGAATGAAAACATGACAATGCTAATAAAGGTACCAAGCTTTTCCTACTTTTCATCCTCTTTGATGGTACCATCAAGGAGACATCTTTATACCTTCAACAATAATTGAAGGAACTGGCAGAGACCACTTTTGTGCTTTACTGTAAATGCTGTCCTTTACAAGGGGCATCACACCGGGACTTTTGATTAAATTTCTGGTGAATTAAGGTGACATTTAGAGTACGCTTAGATGTTCAGATGCTTAGCCATATCGCGTCACATTCAATAACACCACTTTCACATTATAGGAATTCGGTTGGGAGTTATTGCCACTTGTTCTGATATTTTGCACAGTCCTGGTTTGACTTGAGTAGTACAACAAGAAAACGCAAACTTGTTTGGAGTCATAATGAATGACATAAAAAGTAATAATAAATGCATCTAATGTTTTTATGTTACTTTATGTTTTGTATTGATCAGATAATGTCGGCTGTTAGCTGTTAGCTGCTAATGATTATAATCAAGCAAACCCGAGGTTAGCATAACCTACTGTACAGAAGCTAGCTAGGGCATAACACGAAAATTATTAGCATAAATCCATGTTTCTTAAACTTTCAAAACACTTTAATGTAAAGGTAAGAAAAAAAAAATCCTGCTTTGGATTAAAAAAAAATGTGCTCTGGGTCTTTATCTCACATATCTGTTATGAAGTTCAGCCTTGAACTCTTCATGTCCTGTAACTGTAAAGAAACGCAAAGAGACAAAAACACAAAGGTGACTGAAATGATGAGATGAAACAGGTTGGACGTATTTTCATTGGAATTTGTGCTGAAAAGGTGGCTCAGAGTTATTTGGAGTTTAAAAAGACAGGGATTTTAAAAGGATACCCTGGAGCTGTGGCTAATGCAGGCGTGTTTTTCGTGGGAAAGGGGCATGTTAGAGAAAAACAACTTTCCTTAAAGTCAAACATGTCTGAAACTTAAAATCTGATTCAGTTTTCCTCTTTTAAATCAAAGAAATGCTGAGACATGTTTATTTCACTGATTGTTCCACTAACATTTAGCCACAGTTGCTATCATGTAAGAAAAGATTGAAGCTAAGATGTTAGAATCACGAAAACCTGGTGATAGCTTGTGCTGATATGTACAAAAATGACGAAGTGTGATAATATGCATACATGTTAGGCATAAAACTAAGCTAATGCTGTTACATGCTGTTTTATTACACGTTAGCTGTATTAGCCTAAAATGGTTTCGCATGTTTCGCATGTCCCTATACGGTATGTGCGAGCTACTGTACAGTATGTATGGACCGTTAATAGCAACAAATTGACGAAAAAGATTCCATGGAAAATTTTAGCGTTTTAAAGTTTATGAACAAAAGTAAACCTAATAAATCAACAGTCAAGTACAGAGCCTAGCACGTAAAATGTTAATCACAGTGACAAACTACAAGCAAGACAAGAAAAGCTCAGCCACAGGGTCGGTACAGTAACAAAGATAACGTTAAGATTTTGTATTAAATAAACAAAGAGCACTTGCATCATTTGTTAATTTTAACAAAGTTTATATATATATATATATATATATATATATATATATATATATATATATATATATATATATATATACAGTGGAACCTCAGATTACGAGCATAATTCCGGAGGCGGGCTCGTATTTCAAAACACTCGTAAATCAAAGCAAAATTTTCCATAAGAAATAATGGAAATTCTAATTATTCGTTCCACAGGCCCCCCCCCCCCCCCCCCCGCTAAAAAAAAAAAAAAAAACATATATATATATATATATATATATATATATATATAAATAATTAACACAAAATATAAAGTAAAAATAAAACAAATTAACCTGCACTTTACCTTAAAAAAAAGTCTAAATAAATCCCGACAGATAAGTGTTTTCATAAATGTTCACAGTGTGTGTGTGAACCGGCGCCGTGTCAAATTACACGTGCGCACACACATAACACACACACTCTGCAGCGCAAGAGAAAGAAAAACACGCACGCACACACGGATGTTGATTATACCAGTAAGAGACGAGCACTAAGACCCAGCAGGGGAGACGATTACCTACAATTCCGCAGTGCGAGAGAGAGAAAAACCTTTGGCTCAGTTGTGATCACGTGACACTGCGTCAAAACAAGAAGTGCATGCGTGATACATGATAATCGGTGCTCGTAAACCAAGACAATGCTCGTTTTCCAAGTTCGAATTTATTAAAAATCTCTGCTCGTCTTGCGGAACACTCGCAAACCGCGTTACTCGTAATCTGAGGTTTTACTGTACAGAGTAAATGTACAAGTCAAACTGGGACTTTTGAGTAACACAACACAATAATGAAAATAAAACTTTCTGTAACTCCCAGCTCTGTCGTATTTCTCAAACTAAATCTTCATTAACATCAGGTGATGCCCACGCTAATTTATTCACAATAAAAGCAACAAAAACTCCAGGACAGGGTGTTATGGGAAAATAATCACCTTTGGTGCAGGAAAAGTGACTGGATAAACCATATTGATTGATGAATGATTACTTACTTTGTTTACATTAAAGATTAAACATAATGTACATTATTTATTCATTTACAGTTGAGCCATTTTTTCAGATTTTTTTCCAGATATTAACAGACATTGCATCATCGATCGCTCTTTGTTTCCTTTTTCTTCTTTCTGCACAAAATTCAAATAAACACTTTCATCCTGAAGACTTTCATGCAATGGAAAACTTACTGTACAAGGGGCATTCAAGTCAAAGCGGGACTTTTGATTGCGCTGAGTAACAGAACACAGTAATGAGAGTAAGAACTCACTTTATTTCTCTTTATAATCCACTGCTACACTAATACACTTATCCCAGTGTTTCATTAGTGCTTGAATTCCATCAAGGTAGAAAGTCTTATACAGTATATACAGCGAGCCCTCATCGAACTCCATGGTTCACGTCTGAAACGCTGGCCTCCCAGGAACTCCTGTAATGTCCCAAACATGTGGAAATGTCTTGGAGTGAGGTCAGGACTGTTGCGAGGAATGTGGCAATAACTCCCAGCTAGATTTTCAATGATCAGACATTCCACTCGCAGAATGTTCACGGGAATTACTGCGATAAGCTCCTGAGCCACCTCGGCCGGGATCGTCATTCACGGACGTACGCCTTCTTTAAAACCTTTGCACCATTCAAATGTTTTACTGCAGTCTCATCTGGAAATGTCCAACGTAAGAGTCCCAGTTTGACTTGAACACCCCCCTTGTACATTTTACTTATTGCATGTATGTTTAGAAGATTTAGAAAACGTATACAAGCCTTGTTTAGTGTGCTTATGTACCGTATTTGCTTTAACTAGGGTTGCCAAATCTTTATTGATAAACAACCTGTTTTTTCCCCCCCATTTTATTAGCTAATGGTTAAAAATGTATAATATGTTGTTGAGTATTTTGTTGTAAGGTATCTCAGTTCTACTGTGAAAAAAAAAACATGATGCTGATTTACACCTGAGATTGGGATATTATTATTATGCCGAAATCCTCCTCCAGGTGTCTATGTACTGTATGAGATCTAAAATGTCAAATTTCAAACAAAAACCAGATCTTCCATGCAGCTGCAGCATTCTTAGTATTTAGAACTGTTTAGTACGTCTGTCCCTAGACGTCTCAGACCCAGGAGTCTGTTGCTAAGAAAAGGCCAGAGCAGTGAACCTGTGTTGTGTGAGGACAGGAGATTGGTGAGGTCGGCCTGGGCTGGAGCAGCCGGAGGGGAAAACAAGATGGTTTCTTTGGCTTAGAGGAAGCCTTTCATTATGAGTCTGGCTGCCTTTTTGGGTCAGAGGTTGTGCGCAAAGTGCAAAGTGAGCCCTGCAGGAGGGATTTGGGTGCTGAGACAGGCTAGGCAGCTAAATTTGGCCCTGTATTATAATGTAACTCGTGATCTGCTGAGAGATTTGTTGTTCTTGTTAAAGGTTATTTCTAAGGTTAAGACCGTGTGATACGAATGATGTGCATTCTTCATGTCAGATTACAGTATATGATAAACATCATCTAAAGATAGATGAAAGTCAGTGCAAAGAAAGTGAGTTTGAGGTTATCATTTCTATCCTGTCCATTAGCAAGTTTTTTTTTTGGTTTGTTTTATCACTAGCGTATTTGCAGCAGTCGCGTGAGTCTCTCTTCTTTAAAACGCTAATCCCGTGTCGCATTAGGATTTTATCTACCATACTGCATGCAACTGGGTTGAATGCGAGTACTTGAGAGATTAGGAGATGTTCAGTTCAGTGTGCACGCTATGTGTATGTATATTTAGGCGTGTTTCATTCTCTTATATAATATATGATTCAGGGAGGTGGGGGACGGCGTGTAGTGAACCTGGAGGACAGAGTGAAGTGGTGAGCTCGGATGTGGTTTTTTTTTTAATGTTTTTATTTTATTTTTTTATAGCAGCTAATCGGGCTTCACAACTGCCTACAGAACTGAAGAGGAGAAGAGATCGGAGGAAAGGAAGAAGGAGGAGGAAGAGGAGGATGACGAGGAGGAGAACTGACCGAACTAGAGTTCTTAAAGTCCTGAAGTTTACGCTGACCTCATCTTCATTTGTGTATCGATAAGCAGGGACACATTGTGTTCAGTGAGAAACATCTGCGAACACGCTCTCACACAAGGAGTTGCAATACGTGTTCACAAAAACATGAGCTCTCGCTCTCCAGCGCACCACGAAATAGCACCTTGTAGCTAATCATATAGTCCAGGACATGGGCGTCCTCCGGGAGGCGGCAAGTTAGGACTCAAAGCCAGCTGCCAGCGTGTATCGAAAAGCTCCAACTCTTTCTTTCTCTCTCTCTCTTTCTCTTACACACACACACACATATAGAGGCTTAATTACAGGAGCATGACAAACAAATTTAGCCAGGATGCTAACCAGAGTGGAGGAGGCAGGAGGGAGCATGGAGCTGGCCAGGCAGGACCACAGAGCGGGGAGGGGGGTCTATTTCGGGCCGCGCCACTCTCATTACTTATCATAGTTTAAGTCTCGGAGCACGCAGGCAACCTACAATTCAGCTCCCCAGATGGGCTCGTCCACCCGACCCTCCTACACCGCACCAACCCACGGCCGGGGCTTTACCTAAATATACAACACACACACACACACACACACACACACACACACATGCGCACCACCAGTGGCCTGAGACTTCAAAAGCGCTAACCCCACAGCCAGTTCTCCATGGCACAAGGCACTTGCCTAAATTAACAATCAAGCACACACCCAGACAGCCGGGCAGGAGAGAGAGAGAGAGAGAGAGAGAACCTGAGGTTGATATAGTGAGAGTGTTAGTATGTGTTAGTGTGTGTGTGAGTTTTGGTCAGAGACAGCCTGAGCACAGATTTGGTTCATTTGTAAAACTGATCATTTTTTGAATGTTACAGGAAACATTAATCGTAAAAATATCTTACTGTAAATGTTTAGCTTACACATTTACTGTATGTTTTTACTGCAGATGTTTCATGATGTTTTTTTTTTTTTTTTTTACTTAAGTAAAATTGACCAATTTTCTTTCTGAATCATTTTGCACGGCTTGGAGACGCATCATGTACTGTAGTTCAGAGGTTAAGGCATCAGTCTAGTACCCGGAAACTCCCAGGTTTACATTTAAGCATTTGGCAGACGCTCTTATCCAGTGCAACTTACATTTTTAATCTCATTACACATCTGAGCAGTTGAGGGTTAAGGGCCCAACAGTGGCAACTTGGTGGTTGTGGGGTTTGAACCTGGGATCTTCCGAACCCGTAGTCCAATGCCTTAACCACTGAGCTACCCCTGGCCCCTAAATTATTGGGTTTAAACCCAATCATCGCCAAGTTGACACTGTTGCGCCCTTGAGCACGGCCCAAGTGTCATAATGAGATAAAAATAAGTAAGTCGCTCTGGATAAGGGTGTCTCCAAAACGCCGTGATATAAATGTAATGTAAATAAATTAAATCAAATTCTAACCCACTTAAACACCACGTTTACTGATTAACATTGGAGATGAAACAGATTAAATAAGGGAACTGGACATGGAGCCAATCTCTAAAATTTCACAACATTCCAAGAAAAATGTCTGTTACAAAAGCAAACAACATAGCAAATGCAGTGACGTCTGTCAAGTGCCAAAATCGAACAAATATCTAAACAAATAAACAGTTCAACAGATTTCAATATTGATGTTGATTGGATTGCAAAATGTCAACAAACCAACAAACAAACAAAAAGCACAAACTGCAACAATATCTGTCAAGTGTGAAAGTTTACAAAACAAACTCCAGCAGATTGACAACAAACAAACACATTTCAAGAATAATGCCAATTATCTAGTGCAAAATTTAAACGAACATAAACAATTAAACAAACTCCAAGAATTATTTCTGTTGATGGCAAAATTCAAAAGTTAAATGAATTGTATTGAATTATGTCTGTCAAGCAAAAAGCTTAAACAAACCTTAAAAACAAAACGAACAAACAAACAAACAAACAAAAACCCAGACAAATACATTTCAAGGATTTCAGTCAGTGGCAAAGTCATATAAACAAACATACAAACAAACAAACAAACAAATTGCAGCAATTATGTGTGTAGTTGACAAAATGCAAACAAACAAAACTAAAAGGAATACATGTCAAGAAAGAATTTCAACAAACAAGCTTTCTGGAATATTAACATTAAAATCACTAAAGGCTAAAAAAAAAAAAAAAACATTGACTGCACCTTTAAACTAAACCCATACTATGGTGCATTTGTAATTAGTAAGTGTTTAAAAGGTTGTGGTGTGTTTGGTGTGAAGATTGTCGGTGTGTTTATCCGCCTGAGCTGCAGTAGGTGTTCGGTGCAGCCGAAGCGTTTGACGTCGTGTTGGTGCGCTAACTAATGGGCGCTTGGCAGTTGTAGCCAGAGATCACCCACGGCCTCCACCACTTCCACCCACCATGTCCTCCATACAGCTGCTCTCAGTGAAACAACCTCACACCTCTCTCTCTCTCTGTCTCTCTCTCTATCTCTCATATCAACCTATCCATCCCTCGCTCCTTTTCCCATCACGACATCTCTCTGTACACAATCTCTCTCTGGTCTGGTCATCCCACCCTCTACTCCTCTCCCTCTCTCTTTTTCTCCCTCTCTTATCCAAAATTGAGTCATATTCAGTTTATTTTTCTGTATTTGTTCAAAGGATTCTTTGCTCCCTTCTGTCAATACATTTGCGTCCTCTCTCTCTCTCTCTCTCTCTCTCTCCTTATTGATTAAGCCCTTTCAATTGTTTGGTTTTACAAAGTGTTCTTTCCATATTCCTCTGCACCACCCTGACTTTCAAAATGTAAACTTTTTAAGGATAAGGATCAGGGACGGATGTTTTTATTTATTTATTTATTTATTTATTTTAAATCTTTTTTAGATAAACAGTGAGCATGTTTTCCAGGCGAGCTCAAGGTTCCATCTTTCCTTTATCACTTATTCTATTCAAGTTCTACTTTAAACCTTTTCTGAACTCACTGGCATTGTGTAAGAGACAAATCCTTAACAAGAGAAGTTTGTTGCCTCTCGCAGAGGTGACTGCTTTGATTTCCTGGACATCTTACTGTACTGTACTGTACCTCTCCTCTCTGTCCAGAAGGTGCTGGATCGTGTTCTGGAACAGCGGCCCAATCATTGAGGCTCATCATGGAGAACTTCCTCAGGGTGTTGTCTGATTGGCGATTAAGCATTATAAAGGAAAATGTGTGTAACTGTTAATTTGAAGTTCTTTTTAATGGACCTGCTACAGTAAATCGTTGTTTATGGAAGGAGGAGTCTCCGGTGTCTACAGGACCTTGGAGAGTAAAGGGGGAAAAGGCGTATGAGGGACCGACTATTAACCAGAGGTGGAAAGAGTAATAAAATTTTGTACTCAAGTACAAGTACTGTTACTTCAGTGAAATTTTACTTAAGTACAAGTAAAGTTACCATTATAAAAATCTACTCAAGTAAAAGTAAAAAGTAGCTCATTAAAAAATTTACTCAGAGTAAAAGTTACCGAGTTACTTTTTTATTTATTATTTTTTTAACAGCGGGGGTGGGATGAGGCATTCTAGTGTAGTTCAAAAAAGATGAGCAGATTCATTCATTCATTCATTCATTTTCTATACCGCTTAATCCTGTGTTCAGGGTCGCGGGGGACCTGGAGCCTATCCCAGGAGACTTCGGGCACTAGGCGGGGTACACCCTGGACAGGGTGCCAATCCATCACAGGGCACACACACATACACACACTCACACACCCAATCACACACTACGGGCAATTTAGGAACGCCAATTAGCCTAACCTGCATATCTTTGGACTGTGGGAGGAAACCGGAGTACCCGGAGGAAACCCACCAAGCACGGGGAGAACATGCAAACTCCATGCACACAGAGACGGGAATCGAGCCTGGCCGGGGAATCGAACCCAGACTCTGGAGGTGCAAGGCGACAGTGCTAACCACTACACCACCGTGCCGCAGATGAGCAGATATAAATCTCAAACTATTTGTTTTTACCTGAAGGAACACCTTTGCATAATAAAGCTGTTGTCTTTCTTGTGCTTGAAAATCAAAGTGGTCACTTAAATATGGTGTTACGTCCCAGTCTAGGGTCATACAGCAAAAGAATGGTTCAGGGTTCTATTTTAAACTGTATGGAAATGGTGGTATATGGCAGAAAGAACTAAATCCAATCATTAACTGATGAAATAATTAGGTTTGTACACACACACACACACACACACACACACACACACACACAACAGGAGGAGGATCAGATTCAGGATGGACCCAGGCCAAAATAATAAACAAAATGGTATTTATATTTAGTAGCTAGATTACAACAAAAAACAACAAAACAACAACAACAAAAAAAAAACACAAACAAAAATACAGGTACCTTCCTAAACCAAAAACAGTGAAATTATCTACAAATATATACAAAGACCAACCAAACCAAAGCGACAAAGCTATAATTAAAGTTAATGGGAGGCAAAAAGTCAAAACCGGAATACACAACCAAATATCAAAACACCAAATATCACAACCTCTTTCATCTTTCCCGCGTCTCTCCGGTTTATATATGGTCGCACTAGTCAATGACGTCACTCAGGGCGGAAGCGACCGTGTGGAAGGTCAGGTAGATGCCGATGTGGAGACAGTCAGAAAACCTGGAGTGGAGTCTGGAGCGGCGCGCGACCAGGACATGATACACACACGCGGCGCAACGGAGCATTTATACAAAGGATAATATTTTTTTATTATTATTTTAGCATTTTCATTCATTTATTTTTTACTCAGTAGCGAATATGATTTAAAATGTAGCGAATTACAATACTTCAAACAAAACATACTTAAGTAAAAGTAAAATTACAAATTTTGAAAACTACTTAAAAAAGTAGAAATACACAAAAAAGCTACTCAATTACAGTAACGCGAGTAAATGTAATTCGTTACTTTCCACCTCTGCTATTAACTGTCAGAGATGAGGGTCGAAGCAGGAAGTAAGTGCAAACTTTATTAAACATAATCAGGAGGACTGTAAACACTAACTATATACAGTATATATACGTGTATATCGGCATAAGATCGAACAAACCGAACCGAATTGTGGCTAAGTTAGATTTTTGTGCACCTTGTGCAAGAAGAAAACGGAGCCACTTTCTTCAGATGGTCAGCCGAAAAATTATTTTCTTGGAAATCTGTACTATTGGTAATATTCTGGGTGGCTGGAACAGACTTTCTGCATCAACATTATTTATTTCATATGGGAAAATGTATTTTGCAAAAAAAAAAAAAAAAAGAACTTAAGCTTGAGAACTTAAGGACAGCAAGTGCGTAGAGTAAGAGGGATGTGTGTTTATGAGCTTTATTCAGATATGCAAAAAAAACAAGCAAAAATAATTTTATGTCTATTTTTAACGTACTTCATTATTTTTAATTAGTTTCAGCTAAACATATTAATCTTTATTTTAGTTCAACGTTCAACACATTTACTTGAGTGAAAAAAAATTCTGCCCTTTATATCAATATACTGATACGCAAATGATCGTTTTGTCAGTGCATTCTGATTGTTCGATTTTCTGATAGTGTGGTAGGTTTGGCTTCGTTTGTAAGCCAGACTGACCTTTATGTGAAACTAGGCTGAGTGTAGAGGTCTGCATTGTCGCTCCTTTCCTCTCATGTGTGTTTTCAGGTTCACGTTAGTTATAAATAGCTCAGGGAAAGCCTGTGACCTCTCAGTAGCACACAACTGAGACCCCAGCAGATCAAATAAAGGTACAGAGAGAACACCAGGACTCGTGATTTTACCCTCCTCGCAATCTCTCTCTCTCTCTCTCTCTCTCTCTGGGAACAAGTAAGACATTTTAAAAAACACAGTGCCAATACTACATTTACATCCTCCTCCGCCTCCTTCACCTCCTCTTCCTCCTCCTCCTCATCATCACCTAGCTTTTAAACATAGTGACCAACACATTAATAAGCTAAGAATTTGACTGGCACAAAAAGAAGATGATCATCAGTTATATAAATATATACATCAATATAATTAGATATTTTCTTATAGTGTATTGTAACTATAAAGGTACACTAAATCTGTGTATCTGTATCACTATAATAAAGCAGTCCATAGTACAACTGAACTTCTAATTCAATGTTTGTGTGTTTGTTTGTTTGTTTAGTGATTTCATTTCCTACATTCTAAAACAATACTGGAGATTTCAAAACTATGAAATAAGACATATGGCATTAGGTAATTAAGAAGTTGTTATTTTAAGACACGGAGGTCAGCAGATCTAAGAACAGTATAGTGTCAAGTGCATTAGCAAAACCCATGAAGCACCCTGATGAAAATGTCTCTCATGAAGACCTTTCTGAGAAAGCGAGACCAAAACAAGACGTTTTGAAGGTTTTGAAGATTAGAGCCGTTATGAAGGATTTACAGAGCAGAAGTAGCAGATATACATCTCAATATCAACTGTTCAAAGGATTATTGAACATTTTGGACGCCTTCAGTATGGTTTTACAGTATAGAAATAAAAATCAGAAAAAGTAAAAAGATAAAATAAAAAATTACAAAAAAAATAAATACACACACAAAAAAAAAAAATATATATATATATATATATATATATATATATATATATATAAATATCGGGCGGCGCAGTGGTGTAGTGGTTAGCACTGTCGCCTTGCACCTCCAGGGTCTGGGTTCGATTCCCCGGCCAGGCTCGATTCCCGTCTCTATGTGCATGGAGTTTGCATGTTCTCCCCGTGTTTGGTGGGTTTCCTCCGGGTACTCCGGTTTCCTCCCACAGTCCAAAGATATGCAGGTTAGGCTAATTGGCGTTCCTAAATTGACCGTAGTGTGTGATTGGGTGTGTGAGTGTGTGTATGTGTGTGTGCCCTGCAATGGATTGGCACCCTGTCCAGGGTGTACCCCGCCTAGTGCCCGAAGTCTCCTGGGATAGGCTCCAGGTCCCCTGTCACCCTGAACACAGGATTAAGCGGTATAGAAAATGAATGAATGAATGAATATATATATATATATATATATATACTGCTCAAAAAAATTAAGGGAACCCTTAGTCCCAGTTTGACTTGAACTACATGAAAAATACTTCATTATTTAATTATTCATTATATAATGTTATAATTAATAAATAATGGAATAATGAATATAATTACTTATATTGTTACTGTTTTTTGTTTGTTTTAATAAACTTTATAAACATTTTAAAGCAACACATTATTGTTAAGTCAACATCAATAGTAAACACTGCCCTTGTGTATATACAGTATATATATATATATGTGTGTGTGTGTGTGAATAAATGTTTATGAAGTTTATTAAAACAAACAAAAAAAACAGTAACAATCTAATTCAAATAAATGAGTAAATAATGAAGGGTTTTTCATGTAATGTAATGGAATGCATTATTCATACAGTATGTACTGTATAATTGTAGAGAAACTGCATTTAAACCTACTTTGTTCTATAGATGTTCATGGTAACTATAATAAAACATGATAATGACGTACGTCTCTATGAACAATAAAGCCCGAGTACCGAGAGACAGTAGACGTGGAGACGCGTGACAGATTTATGGCTTGTGTTTTTGGCTTGCGTGTTGTTTTGAACATAGTCACAATGAAAACCTGTCCCTTCCCCCTCACACAACCCTGTCATTACTGACACCCTGACCTAAACACCGTGGTTGGGGGGGTGGGGGTGGTTTAGTCTGCACATATCTAACCCTTAAATCAGTGTTCGTTTGGCTCGACCATGACAACTAGGTCAGCATCCACACACACACACACACACACACACACACACACACACATGCACACTGTGATTGGTGTGAGTGAGCACAGGCTGTGATTTTATCTACAAGGGGAGAAAAAGGGCCGGAACGTATCTGACATGACCGGCGTGTCAGAGAGAGAGAGAGAGTGACGGTTAGATTTCTGTAGACTGATACGGCCGTGTGGCTTCTTTTCCTGCTGCACTTGATCTCAGATTGACAAAAGTGAATCAGATTGAGTTTGGAAGACAACTCAAGAAGCAAAACCTTTCCATAACCTCATTTAACAGCGGTACTTGAAATCAGATTTATATAAATGTCAAGCTCACCTACAGTACAGCAGTTATGAAGAACAGCACAGTGAATATTGTTTGTCTGTATATCCGAGTTTATTAGGATGCTGGGGTCTGGATGGCGTCTGGTCAAGGCCTGATACGGTGGTCCTGAAGCAGACAGGGTTCAAACCCTTAAAATTCAATGCAACAGAGTGCTTATACTGTACGCCTTGCTGGTGCGTGTTAACTTCAAACTGTGTATTTTGGTTTCAGAATGAGAGTTCTACGCATATTATTATTATTATTTATTTATTTATTTTTTGTTCATAGAAACACTTAAAAACAACCAGAAAAGCACGTGATCACTATTTCTCTGTCTACGTGACCCTTTTTTAATTTTTATTTATTTATTTATTTATTTTTGGTTGGTCATGATTAGGTAGTTGGTTAAAATGAAATAAAATTCAGTTCATCATATTGCCTGTTTTCTGCTGAAAATAAGGACACTTTACTTCATACTGCAAAATCCTCAGCCCTGTATATATTTATAAAAAGGTGCGCCAGGTGTGGTTCAGGGATCTAAGCACTGGACTACGGTTCGGAAAGTCCCAGGTGCAAACCCCACTGTTGGACCCTTAAGCAAGGCTGTTAAACCTCAACTGCTCAGATGTACAGTATAATGAGATAAAAATATAAAAACATCATTTTTTTAGTTTCCTAAATCTAAATGTAAAAAATTGCTCAATAAATAATGTGTAAGATACTCTGAGCGATTCTTCGAGCTGAGGCTTGAGCTGCCGACCTCCTGATCAGTAGCCCAGAGCCGTAACCCACTGAGACGCCACTGTCCCTGATTAAATCAGTTAATTAAGCGTGTTATTAGTCTCACAAGTATTAGAAATGTTCCCAGGGATGGAGGCTTGTCATTTAGTTTGCGCCATGAGTTCTTGATTGTGGTGATTTGTGCGTTTTTTTCCACAATGACATCTTATACTGTATGTTGGCAATCTAGATCATATAAAACTATTAACAAATACATACTGTAAAGGTGTTTTAAAAAAGTTTGATACAGTGTAACTTTTTCTAAGGTGATGTAACATGTATGGAGTCTCCAGTGTCAGTGATTTTCCTACTTTGGATGAAATGAAACACTGATGATGGGATGAATGGCTTAATTTGCTATAATAAGGATGAGAGCAGTAATACATTTGTCTTGGATGTTTGATCTTAATGTTAGCAGTAAATAAAATATCTAAAATGTAATTGTTAGTAAATGGTGGAAGATCGATGTTGGACTGATGTAGGAAAATAATCAACTTTATTGATGATTCACAATGTAAAAGGACAAAAGGAAACAGATACATGTGTGTCTGTGTGGGTGTGTGGGTCTGTGTGTGTGTGTGTGTGTGTGTGTGTGTGTAAGTGCCATCGCACTCATTCCGTACATAAGGGGCGAAATGATAAAAGACACTGTGGAAATTCCCGGGTCCCGGCTTTTACACAGCGTTTGCACTTTCATTTCTCGTCCGCAGCTTTTGATCAGAAAGAGACTCGGTGTGGCTTCATCACACACTGGCATCTCTGTCCACCCTCACACCGGCCCCTGATCGACACACATGCACACACACAAGGGAAAGATGACCTGTTTAGATTAATGACACTGCGTGTGAGAGTCGTGAGATGTTAAAGATACGAGCTGCAGCTAAAGTGTGTGATTCCAAGATAGGGTCACGCAGCAGAAGATGGACTTCACAATTTCCATTGTGACTGAGAAGGAAAAAATAAAGAAGAAGAAAAGAGTGGACGTTTCTTAGAATTCTACATGGGGATGATAAGGTCATCGTTTCTCTTTTTTCCTTTTTTGTGTTAAGTTAATTTCATCTGAAGGACAAACACTTTGTTTACAAACACCACGAAACATCACTTTTCATAAACAATTTTTTTTTTAAAACGGAACAAATTTTCGCATCTGATGAACGACAATCTCGCCTGCTAAACAGAGTTCAGTCATGTGGTGTAGTGCAGGCCGCGAGTCCATTAGGAACTAAATGACAGTTTTACTCTAATACTCTAATCACTGAATAAACAAGTTCAGCAAGACAAATTGCTGAGAAAATAAAATATAATCTGATAACCTGTAAATAAATCAGAAAAAAAATTGCTAAAGACATTGTTGTAGCATGTTAAATTAATTCATTAACCATATACGTAAGTAAAAAAAACAACAACTAATAAATGATATAAATTAATTAATTAATACATGAAGTTAGTGAGTGAAAAAAAATGTAAATAAACAAGTTAATAAACAAGCTACTAAGTAATAATCTAGTCAGTGGTAGTAAGCAAGTTAATTAATAAGTAAATTAAAAAAGTATGTATGTAAAAAATATTAACAAAGAAAGAAGAGTTATAGGTTAATAAGAAAATAAATAAATAAATAAATAAATAAATGAAAGATTATGTGAAGTGATAATAAGTGAGTAAGGTTGGATGTAAATGACTGAGCACGTAAATAAACAGCATATAAGGGAATGAGGAAACGAAAATGTTGGTAAGTTAATAAATAAATAAATAAATAAATGAATTAATTAATTAATTAATCAATAACTGAGTAATTAATTAAAAAGAAACTGAATGAGTTAAAGCATTAATTAAACTAATGAGGCAGTTAAGTAGCTGAGTAATTAATCAATTAAATGCATGTTAGCAATAAATGTAATAAAAATAAGCAAGTGAGGAAATAAAGTGAGGGAAAAAATAGTAAATGAGTAAGTAGGTTAGTAGGTAAGTGAATGAGTGAATATGTAATAAAGTCATTAAGAAATTAAGTGAGTGAATGAATAAATTAGTAAATAATTAGGTAAATGAGAAAGTAAAGTAATTAATAAAGTATTGAGTGATTAATTCGTTTAGTAAGTACACAAAATAAGTTAATAAGGTAATAAATGATTTTATATCATATTCTGTATAAAGAATATAAGAATATTAAAGAATATGTAACAGCCTAAATCTGTGTTCTGTCTGTATTGTTTATACAGATCTGATATAAACCTGTATATGCGTATACATATACATATACATGTATATGCGCATTATTATTATTATTATTATTATTATTATTATTATTAGTAGTAGTAGTAGTAGTAGTAGTAGTAATATATGAACAGATTAATATCTGTTGCTGGAGCTTTTTTAATCCCCTTTGCTTCCTCCCTGTTAAACATTTCTTTACCTCCTGACCTTGTGCATTCATATTGTATATACTGTAGCTCATGTGTGAACACACTGTGCTCTCTCTCTCTTTCTCTCGCTCTCTCTCACACACACACACACACACATACACGAATTGCTCACACACTGATTCTGGTGTGTTTTCTGACCGCCGTTATGTGCTGTATCTCCTCTCCAAGCCCTTCCTCCTGCGTGCTGCTGCTGATGCTGTTTGGCGTTTGTACAGCTGCTTCTGCGTTTTTATTTTAACAGGTTTTAATGTTCAAACAAGAGCACTTTGTTACGTTTTCATTTCAGCCATGGTTTTCTCCGAGCAGCAGACTTGTAATTTGTGGTCACAAATTGGGGAGCTTTTGTAACCGACTCCCTTTTAGTCCTGCGTCTGTCCATGAGGATAAATATACAGACGTGCCCACCTCGGCGGTCACAGCCCCCCTCTGCCCTCCTCTGACTCATATTACACACTTCTGAGAGCTTCTAATTCATGCTCTCTCACTAATGAGGTGTTGACTTTGAGAAGCCACTAAATAAACTAGGAATGATAAAGGAGTGAACAGGTTCAGTCATGTAGTGTGGCGCAAGAGCTTACATTCATCAGGCTTATGATTTAGACAAACAGACAGACAGACAGAAAAATGAACAGACAGACAAACAGAAGAACAAACAACCAAACAGACAGGGAGACCAAAAAAAAAAAACAAGCATGCAACAGACAGACAGATAGACAAACAAACAACCAAACAGAAAGACCATTGTTTAAATATATGTATAACATGGCAACCAAATAATATTATTATTAATGTCTTTACAGCATTTTGTGAAAAGGAATGTAAAATTAAAATGTGTAAATTAAAATAAAAATGTGTGCAATGTTATGTATATTTATGAAAGCATAGACTGACCTATTTGCTTTAAGTTACTAATAAAAAAAAAAAAAAAAAAAGACAAAAAGAGCTGAAAAATGCATCATTAAAACCTGGAAGGATACACAAAGGTGAATCATCATCTTTGAGGAAGAATTATGGTCGGAATTTTTTTTGGATGATCGTGATGGAAGATCACTTAAAATTTTAGTGAAAAAAAAAAACATTATAAAGTAGGTTGCTGTATGTTTAATAGTGACAGTGAGAGCATTTCCACACATACTGTACTGAAGGGACTGGGACTAAACAGCTGTGTAGCCTTGAGAAAACCATTTATCAGTGAAGTTAATCAGAATAAAGGCTTCAAACTTTATAATAATAATAATAATAATAATAATATCTCTTTTTGTTAGTTACCATATTTTATCATATGGACATAAATCATGACGTAATATTATATTATATTATATTATATTATATTATATTATATTATATTATATTATATTATATTATATTATATTATATTATTAGAAGAGTCTAGAGGGCATTTAGATGAAATACCTGATCAGAGTGCTTCACTTAATGACTTCATTACTTCCAGTCGTCCAGTCTGACCCTAACACCCACATGTACTTTTTTGCATTTTTCCCCTTTAGTCTATTTTAGGTGTGTTTTCCACCTGACTGAACATGCACACACACACTCGGAATGTGTGGTGGTTGGAACACTTCCAGTTGTAGATATTTGACTAGATGGGAAAAGGAAGTGAGGTTATCGCTACGAGGACTCGGCGTGACTTCCTTTCACCCTCCTGCTTTCTGCTTCATATAGTGTAGCCTGATAACACCCTGTGGGCACCCAGCTTCTTTCCTCTGTTTTTCCATCTACTCATCTTGGTATCAGTGTGGGAACCCGACCCGGACCTTGTACACGAGGCAGATGAGAGTCATGGTGTCGCATCCTCCCAAAAACCCCACCCTGAGAAATCTCTCATCATCAGAACACTTAAATAAAGATACAACGAGCACACGGTTATACAGAAGCATCCGGAATAGCATTACACAAGAATCTGATAAAGCTGAAAATCAATCATGGTTTTTTTTTTTTTTTTTTTGATATCCTGAATTTATATCTCTGTAAAGATCTTCAGTGCCAGCGCTGTTTGTTAAAGGCTGTATGTGAATAAAAATGTGCTTTTAAGTAATTTTGTGTTGTTACCAATACCATAAAGTATGAGCTGATGTCGATATCCATCTAATAGTTTTACTTATACATTTAATTATATACACTTATAATTTTTTTTTATTTTTTATTTTATTTTTTTTATTTATTTATTTATTTTTATTTTATTTATTTTTTTATTTTTTTATTATGTGTACAATATGTAGGAAAAAAATATTTGCATTTGCAAATTTCAACAGTACTACAAAAACTATTTTTTAAACTGCAAAACATGACTTTGCCAATTTCTAATATAAAATAAATATTTTTTCAAAATAAGAATTCAAATATCTTAATAAAATAGTCAACAAAACCTTTACTAAACTTTATATGTAAACATTTATATTTGAAAAAACATGCAAACAAACAAACAAAAAACTACGAGAGAGACATTTTTTTTCAGTCTGATATCAATGTGATACTGATACTGGGTATCAAATCACAATCTACAATTTTTTATTTTAATACTTTCGAAAGCTCAACACTAGAGGTGAAATGCAACAACATATATTTTTGCTTATTTATACCTGCTTCTTTATTTTAATTTTGTTGCCTCAGTTGGATAGTTTTTCTTTCTGTAATCTTATATATATATATATATATATATATATATATATATATATATATATATATATATATATATATATATATATATATTGTATATATATATATATACTAGTACAAATGTTTTCATCAAAACGCATTTTTCCTACAATATTTTATCTAATCGTCTAATTATCCACTGCAGCTGTAACCAGACAGTCACTAAGGATGAATGAAACTGTGACTCCATCATTAAGTGCCCAGAGTTCATGTACATGGTCTTCCTGTGTTCCACAAGCTTCATGTCTGACTGCCTGAATTGTGCCTCTCCTGTCCTGTCTGTCAATATTTATTAGCTGTTCTTTCTGAATAACATTAAACATAGTATTTGATTTAATCAGTACTCAGCACCCAATAAAGAATTCATGACGCTAAAATTATATAGAAAGAAGAATATTGGAATTTTAATATTTTCTTTAGAAATTTTTTTAAAATTACTCAACCGACTGAATGTGAAAAATATTTTGTGGCATTACAAAAGTAGAAGAATAAAAAGAATTATAATAATAAGAAAACCAGGTACCCTTATTACCGTGTCGAAGATGTAATCCAAATGTTATTGCATCACTAAACTTAAGAATGGATTGTGGTTTAATATGCAAATACAGGCTACAGTATGTTTAAAATGCATATTCATAAAGTCCGATTTTTTTTTTTTTTGGGAAAGCATTTCTTTGTATTGACTTTTTATTGTAGTCTAATGACTGAAGTACCATTTAAAGAATATATGTATAAGTGGAACACCTGGAACACCTGGAATAATCCAGAAATAAAGAAAATGTTCATGTAATGCTGGAAAACTGAAAATTCTAGTTTTTTGATTGTAGTGTCAAAGGACAGGAGAAAATTCAGTAACAATTCTAGCATTGTTTAAAAAAAGTCCTTGCTGGATGAGTTTACTCGTAATAATAATAATAATAATAATAATAATAATAATAATAAAATTACATTTTTATTTGTCATGTACACAACTATACACAGTATGATATACAATGAAATGCTTATACAACTGTCCATGACCCAAACCTTGGAAATGGAAATAATATGTATAATAATAATAATAATAATAATAATAATAATAATAATTAAACTTCTTACTTATCAGATGAGTCATTCCAATGAAGTCTAAGTATTATATATTATATATCGGATCTCTATATCTAGCTTTAACAGTTTTGTCTTCAGATTGGATTTATTACAGTTCCTGCATGGTGTAGGAAATATAAATTCCACCAGGAAATAAACAATTATTCTAATTTTTTTAAGTACAATCCCCTGGACGATGCAGAGTGCAGCATCTCCATCACATTAAACCTGAATGTTTTAAGAGTCTCACTTGTGGGTTGTAATTCAGCATTGCAAATGAATTTCAGCATAACGAACCTTATGTACATATGCATGTGTGTGTGTGTGTGTGCGTGTGTGTGTGTGTGTGTGTGTGTGTGTGTGCGATTATGTATATGCACCTGTATGCTTCCCTGTGTGTGTGTGTGTGTGTGTGTGTGCACATCATCATGCTCATCGAGGGCTCCTCCAGGCTACAGGGGGGCTGTAAACAGCTCAACAGCTGATTAAGCATTAAGCACTTGTAGAAAATATACACACTCATTTAAACACACACACACACACACACATGCCTGAACATGCACACTTACTCTGTCTGTCTCATTCATAAAGAATTTGGCAGACGAATGAGGACGCATTAACAGAGAAAGTGACATGCGCATGCAGTCGGAGGTTTACATCGAAGGGATGGTAGAAGGAAAAAAATCGCAGAATTAAAAATTGCACACTTAAATACACACTTAGCACGAGTGCACAAATGACATATTTATGATTTATCAGAGGTCCAGAGTGCTCACTCACTCACTCACTCACTCACTCGTGTTTTTTGGTTGCCTGGAAACTCAATACATTTAAAGCGGCAGTTTGTAATTTTGATATAATCGCAAATAAAACGCTACAAGCAAACCATCAACATCTCCTCAAACCGATGAACTCTCCTTGTGAAACTATACATGTGTGTACACAGACTTGGGTGTGCGTGTGTGGTTTTTTTTAAAGGATAAATGTTTAAGGTTGTATAGTTATTCTTTGGCAAGGGGCGGAGCTAATTTCTGGACCAGAAATGATGCAAAAAGAAGCTTGAAAAGCAGAAAATACCGAGATCTGCTGCATATCAACGTTACAAATAATATATCTTTATATTTAAAGTATCTTTAAAAGTGTAAAAAAAAAAAAAAATTATTACAGACTGACCCTTTAATAGTGACCTACACTTTACCTAGTGTACTGTTCAGTAGAGGGAATCGCAGTGTCTACGATTGAAATTTTAAGTGCTAAAAGAAAAATAGTCACAGAAGAGGCTTGAAAGGGGGGAAAGTTCATTAATGTAATCCTCCTGGCCAATCAGGACGTCCATAGGAAGATAAATGATGAATGCTAAAACACAGGCCGCTAACTGAATTAGATTATATTTTAACTTCCTAAGTCGTCCTGCTCTCTCTCGCTCTCTTTCTGTCCCTCTCTGTCCACCATCTCACGTTAGCACAGAGCGGACATCGCTCCTCCGGGTGAAGCGCGGACACCGTAGGGTATCCGTTGCGAGGTCGCCACCCTCCAGTTGCCATGGCACCGGCGCCGAGGCGGAGGTGAAAATTAAAGATGGCAGGAGGCGTCTCGCACTGCACCTTGCTCCTGTCCCGAGAGGGACAGAGGGAGCGAGAGAGGGGGGGAAGAAACAGACGACAAACGTCTCAGGGGCCCAGTCACCCACCGCGTGACGACGGAGGGAGAAAAGGAGAGAAGGAAAAAGAAAAAAGAGACAAAGACACAGAGAGAGTGAGAGAGAGTGAGAGAGAAAGCACAAAGTAGAAAGAGGCCTGAATATTTCAGCCAACTAGTCACAGGGTGGAGCAGGAGAGAGAGAGAGAGAGAGAGAGAGAGAGGTGTGACTGATTTTGTCTTTTCATGTCACAAATTAGCGACATGTCCTTCCATTGTTCTGCCGTCTGTTCTGCCGGCTGCTCTCGTTCGTTTTATGGAGCGGTAGCACGCAACGGGAGAGACAAAGATACTCACACTGTGACTTTTGTGGTTAACAATACGGAAAAGTCACTCGTCCGGCTTTGTCACGTCTTACCGAAAGGTCACGGAGACGCACGAATGCCAAGGAACAGTGAGACGGAGTGGAAATAGATTCACACACAAATCATATTAAGCTTTAATAACATACTCTGTGTGCACGTAGCGGTATATGTCTGATCACATACGTCCGTTTGCCGTGTTGCATGTCTCGGCCATGTGACAGAGACACGGCGTTCGGCGTTCGGGGTGAAGCACCGCGGCCTCGCCGCCACCCGTCCATCCGTCCTGCAGCTTTCCAGCAGCCGATCCAGGGCGGTTACGGAGGAGGATGTTAAGCGAAGGGCGCCGCCCTTTAGCTCGGCTTTGTTGTGCGGTGACACACACTCAGCCCACCCTAGCATTCCGGCTCCTATATTCAGCCTGCAGCACAATTGCAGGTTTGCGCAGTTACAAACGGCTCAAGCAGAGGTTAGGCTCAGCCGAGGACACACGCACCGGGAGAGAGAGAGAGAGAGAGAGAGATTTAACTTCATCCAAACAGTGCAGTTAAGATATAGTTGCCTGGCAGAATCAACCTGAAGGATGGCATCAGCCTCCAGAAAGCATCAATAATCCTCAAACAAATGATTCCTTTAAGCTTGGGATTAAAGTGAGGCTTTAAAAAGGTCTTATAAAGTATTATAGATTATAATGATAATAGCACTGTAATAACTATGTAATAATAACTACATGATCATATGTATGATTGTAGAATAAGTTTTGATTAGAATGTCATAAACCAAATTACATAATGTAGCATAACATAACATAACATAATGCTTAGGTACACTACGGTAGTACACATGTGCCAAAATGTGTGTGTGTGTGTGTGTGTACATGTGTGTGTATGTGTCTATATAAACTGATATATACTGTACAGAGTCAGCCAAAAAATGTATACACACTTCAGAAAAAGAAAAATAGTATAATGTATATTATATTAATATAATAGTAATAATATTATCACATTATTAGCATAATATTATATATTACTGTATAACGTATGGCAATTAATGTAGTACATGGATAGATAGATAGATAGATAGATAGATAGATAGATAGATAGATAGATAGATAGATAGATAGATAGATAAGTAATAAAATACAACTACTTTGTCAAGTATTTTTTCACTTTGAACATTTTTTGATGAAAACCTGCACTTAAACTCAATGTAGTTACATTTTAAATTGAGACTTTATGTACTTTTCAGATGACAATCACACAAAAGTGCATTGACTTTTTAGTCTAAACAGTACCGTTCATGCTGTCACACACACTATCAGTATACATACAGTACTGTAGACACACACCGTGATCTGAGCTCAACCCCATGTGGGAGAGACAGAAACAAGACCACCTCCACATCTAGTTTACAGAAATGACTGTCTGGTGATTATGAGAGCACAGATTGATTAGTGGACATTTACATCAAGACATAATGTCCTTTGTCTAAATACCTGACTGTGTTCACCTCTCCGTCAAAACATGAATGTAAATCACAACATTTGCCTCTTTTCCACTGCATAGTACGGCACAGCACGGTTCAGTACAGCTCACTTCGGTTCGGCTCAGTTCGGCTCAGTTCGCGCTTCCACTGCAGTGTAGTAACGCTTTAGAGTGGGCGGGATTACTCACGTGTCGTTTTACTTGCGGCGCCTCTACTGCCGTGATGTCATCGTAAACGCGCCACAAACAAACACACAACAATGGAGCATATCGACGGCATGGTGTTCTTCATTCTCGGCATGTGGATGTTTTTAACAGCGAGACGAAGGAGTTTGTTTCAAAAGAGGCCGACGGTTAATACAAAAAGGTGCGTCCGATCCTTCTCTGGCTGTTTCTAAATATAGCGGTTCTGTTGTGTCTCGTGTCGCAAGTTCAGTGACGCAGTAATGACGATTTTCTCCGGCCAATCGGTGACCAGCAGAGTTTACACGTCACGTTTTGGTAACGGTTCGGCGCGCTCGGAACCTCGGCTGAGGTGGTACTAAAAAAATGACCAGGTACCAGGTACTGTTCCCAGTGGAAAACCCCCCAAAAGTGAGCTGAACTGAACCGTGTCGTGCCGTACTATGCAGTGGAAAAGCGCCATTTGTAAATCCATTCATTCATTCATTTTCTATACCGCTTAATCCTGTGTTCAGGGTCGCGGGTGTAAATCCATTCATACATTTTAAATAATTTATTAAATTGTAAGGTTTTATGACTTTGTAAATCATCTGAACCAGTTAATTGTACATTTATTTATTAATTAGTAATTTGATTAAATTACATTAGTACTTAAATAAAATTGTAGCTTTCTGCAGTAAACAGGTCTCCACTAGACGTGCACATGTTATCAACAGAATTAACTTCAGTTGGGTTTAAAATATTTTTTTTCAGTAACTAGAAAAATCTGTTTCTTTGTGAAGTACTTATACCTAAAGCACATTTTCGAGCGCCTACTTAGTCCTTCTACTGGAGCAAAAATGTAAGTGGTTCTCCTCCTTGTAGTGGAGTAGAGTTTTAGGTAAGTACTTGTAATGGATGCCGTGCAAATAGGGCACTATGTAGTAAATGTGTTTTTATTTTAACACTATAGTCCGTCCCTACTCACGAAAAAAAATCATCTTTTTATTTTTGTCAAGAGCAAACAAACAAACAAACAAACAAACAAACAAACAATATATAAATAAAGCAAAATAAACTGAAATAAACAGAAATTTGTCATTTTCCCTTACAAATGTATCGACATAAATTACATTAGGAAATGAACTCAATAACAGATTGTATGTGTTATTTTAGTCTTGTATTACAAATTTTATTTAAATAGTGATGAGATAGAACGTTATCATTACACATTAATAAAGATCAGTGGTGTCAAAAGTATTCACATTCATTACTTGAGTAGAAGTATAGATACCAGGGTTTAAAAAAACTTGTTGAAGTATCAACTCAAGCCTTTCACTTAAGTAAAAGTGTAAAAGTACTGGTTTCAGAACTACTTAAAGTATAAAAGTAAAAGTAACTTGAGGGGGGAAAAAAGCATTGAGGTCACACGTTTTGATCATGTGACCGGGGGGTGGGGGGTATGATGTGCGCGTTTTGATCATGTGATGGGTGGGGGGGGGGGTTACTAGTAACGAGGCTATTTTTAAAATGTAAGGAGTAGAAAGTACAGATAATTGCTTAAAAATGTAAGGAGTAGAAGTAAAAAGTCGGCTGAAAAATAATTACTCCAGTAAAGTATAGATACCCAAAATTTCTACTTAAGTAAGGTAACGAAGTATTTGTACTTTTTTCACTTTTTTCACTGAATCATCCATTTAATGACTTCATTTTCAAAAATTATTAAGTACAAATAAAGACAGAGGTTGCAAATTATCCAGTTCGCTAGATTTTCTGTTAAAAAGAGCATACTATACCCCTCCACACACACACACACACACTCGAGTCCTGTAGGCTGGGTGTGGTGTGTAAGGTGGGTTGGCTAATCTGCTAATCAGAGAGGAGTGTAGCAAAACATGCAGTAACAAGAGCAGGGATTAAACACACACACACACACACACACTTACACAAGCACCTATACACACACAAACACCATCACCAGTATCCCCTTACTAATGATTTATAAAATACACTCTCATCATACAGTACCATCAGACTCTAAATCTCAAGCAGAAACGCTCCAGACTGTCTGTAGTCTCTGAGTCATCTTTTTTGTGTCCCCCACCCCAACACACACACACACACACACACACACACACACACCCTCCCTCGCTGTCTTGCAAGACATTCATTAGGAGGCCAAGCCAAACAAACACACACACACACACACACACTGTCTATGGCACACCACACTGTAAGCCTCGTACCCCCACCCAGCACAAATGTCATAACCCACAAACACACCCACCCATCTCACACACACACACACACACACACGCGTACAGTAAGCAACCGCCCGTAGCCCTACCGCAGCCCACTGACTGTGAGGTGGTTGGTACGAGTCTGGGGTTTAAACTCGCGCCTGTTTATGGTGATTCCAGCGACGTACACAACCGTCTCGATCCTTCAGCTCGAACGCCACGCGATCCCCTAAAGGGTCCGACGTGTCGAGATGCTTTTCAGCTGAGGACGATTGTAAAGAGTCTCTCGAACCTGAAGTCAAATGCACCCACTTTTAATAAGCATATAAAGTTTTGCAACCCCCTCCCTCCTCCCTCTTGCCACAAAGGGAGTGGAGGGCTTTACTTTTAATTGCTCATGAGTGTGTTAGAGCCATTATTCTGTGTGTGTGTGTTTGTGTGTTAGTGTGTGTGTGTGTTTGTGTGTGTGGGATGAGTTGTGGCTTGAGAGCAACCTTGACTATCCAGTGTGGCTTGATTTCCCTGAGCCCCTTCAGACGAAATACAGCTGTCTGTACAGACATCACGCCCTCGCAGGGCAGCAGACGCACACACACACACACACACACACACACCACAAAACACCACATACACACAACATACACACCACATACTGTACACACATACGCTATTTTCTCGGTCTGTCTCTTCTCCCACTGAATCTCTCTCTCTCTCTCAGACACACACACACACACACACACACACACACACACACACACACACACACACACACACACACAGTATATAGGGTGTGTGCAGGAAACTGACAATAGGCTCTCTGGGGATCTGTTATGTGTCAGTTAAACTACGACTGAGCTCACGAGTGGAGAATTGTTCAGCAAATAGCAGGATTCAGTCGGCCGACTTTATTTCATCAGGTACGAGAAAGAAAAAAAAAAAACAGTGGAGTGTAACTCCAGACTTGTATTTCATAAACTAATTCTAATTCAGTAATCTGGGGTGAAGATGGCCTGGATAGAGGAGTCAGAATGAAAAGAACGTTACACTTCAGGAGATGGTGATCAGGTTTGGGGTGATGGGAAGAACCATATTAATAAGATCAAACATAATGTAGTTTTTATAATCCATTCACAGTCGCGGCTACTAAATAATTTAAATAAGGGGGCGGCGCGGTGGTGTAGTGGTTAGAACTGTCGCCTTGCACCTCCAGGGTCCGGGTTCGATTCCCGTCTCTGTGTGCATGCAGTTGGCATGTTCTCTCTCTTGGTGGGTTTCCTCCGGGTACTCCGGTTTCCTCCCACATTCCAAAGACATGTAGATTAGGTTAATTGATGTTCCCAAATTGCCTGTGTGTGCCCTGCCCTGCGGCAGGATAAAGCGGTATAGAAGATTTTTTTGCAGACGTAAAAAAACATCAATTGGGCCTTACTAAGGCTGTTCAAGTCAAACCGGGACTTTTCACTGTGCAGAATAACAGAACACAGTTATAAGAGTAAAAACTCCCTTAATTTCTCTACGTATTTTCCTTGACGTTCCCTCCTGCTACACTAATGCACTTATCACAGTGTTTTACTAGAGCTTGGATGCCATCAAGGTAGAAAGTTTCCCAATACAGTACGCCAGAGCCATAGTCGAACTCTGGCTGATTCACATCTGAAACGCTGGCCTCCCAGGAACTCCTTTCATTTTTGCCCAAACATGTGGAAATGGCTTGGAGTGAGGTCAGGACTGTACAAGCGATGTGGAGTAACTCCCAGCCGAGTTCTTGTAACATGCAAGTGGTGTTGGTGACTGATCGATTCGCAAGTCTGATCACCGCACTGTGCTCGGCGTCTGCTTTTACTGTTTGTCTCCTTTCACCAGGAATTTCAGCATAAGTCCCGGTTTGACTTGAACACCCTCAAACACTGACACTGGAGACTCCCTCCTTACACGTCTCCATATGGCCTCTATGCATTTTTTATTTCAATTATTATATTGAGAAGGTGTTAGCAGAGGCAGCTCAGTCATTAAGGCATTGAACTACAGTTCAGAAGGTTATAGGTTCAAAGCCCACAACCACCAAGTTGCCCCTGAGCAAGGCTCTTAACTGCTGAGATGTATAAGGAGTTGAAATGTAAGTCGCTTTGGATAAGGTTGTCTGCTAAATACTGGAAATTTAAATATTATACCTGCTATACAGAAATATTACAGCAATACCTGTTACTATAGAAACGATAATGTTTTAGAAAATCAATCAACTTGTGAACAATAAGAATAAAAAATTACCTTGGATAAATGAAATCCTAAGACGTTTTAAATTATTAGTGAGTAACTTTATATTCTGCAACATTTATATTATAGCATGTTGATAATGAAGCATAAATATTGGCACCCATGTTCATAATCCTTATAATTTATTTATTGTTTTTTTTTTCTTTTATCTATTTATTAATGGGTGTCTCAGTCAGGCATGTGGAGTGAGGAGTCGGTCGCTCTTACATTTAAAGTGGGTGACACATCGCTCTGTCTGTGAGCTGTCGAGGGGCTGAGGTTTCACGTCTGACTGCTCGACGATGACACACACACACACACACACACACACACACACACACAAACATACACACACTTGTTGGTTTTACTGTCTTTGTGAGTTGCTTACTGTAGCTAAATAACCCTAACCACATTAGTAAAAGTAACCCCTGACCTCGACATTTCCTTAAAAGGAAATCGTTTTTCCTGCATTAGTTTTGCATAAGACTCGTAAAGCCAGTGCCCACAATAAAGTAAAATTAGCCTATCACTATGGGGATATTTGGCTTATAAAATGAGGATAAAAACATGAAAACATTCCCCCATATACCCCTACACACACACACACACACACATATATACAAGCATCCTACTGATGACTTAACACATTGATATTGAATACATCTAATAATTATCGCGCAAGTCAAAACTTGGTGGGGACACGTACAGACACACACACACACACACACACAAACTCGAGACCTGTTCATTACAAGACGTCCAGACGAAGACCACAACACAAAAACCAGACCGTCCAGTGACGTGCAACCCAAAGTGAGAATCACACTCTCAGGAACAGCCTCTGGCGTCAATTAAAGAGAAATTAAACACGCCGCAATATGGCACTAGGAAGACTCTGTTTAATACGTGACTTCTGAAGGCCCTCAGATGGAGCAACAAAAAAAAAATGTGTCAGAGTTTGCATTAGATTTTTTTTTTCTTTTCGCAAAGTTCATCGGAAAAAGAGTTTCGAAAGAGTGGTCCTTCTTCAGCCTCCTTCCTTCCTGAGTACCTGACACCTTCTCTCTCCTCCACGAACTTCTCTCCTCGGTCCATCTGCCCCCCTTCCCACCTCTCCCACTCCCTTCCAGCTCACCCACCTACTCAACGGGTGCTCACTCACACACTCGCACACTCACGCTCAACCAGCGAGCAGCACCGACAGCACGCCGCAGGGGTTCGGGCCCAGCAGTACTGCACTGAGCCAGCAGGGGGAGCTCGGAACCAGAGCCACAGCAGCACCTGGCTCGGCACAAACACAAAGGAATTTTCTTTGTTTGGAAAATAAGTAGGTGATTCCTTATGATGATTCACATTAACCTAGGTGTATTTTTATTAATAACTTTATTAAAAAAAATTTTTTTTTGGAAATTCATCATTTCAAATAATTACATGTTTGCATGAATGCCATGACTGAAACATTATTTTCCCTGATTATCTATTACAGGATAAGAAATAAAAATAAATGGTACTCTGACATATCTGGTTGCGTCCTGAAGATCACAAGAAGAAGAAAAGTTATTGTGTTCTTTTTCCTTTGCTTTAAAATACTACTGCATATTTAATATAATAATAACTTCTATGAAAGCTTATACAAATACAATATTTTTTATTGTTTTATATTGAACTATAATTCTAAATTTTATATAATTATTTAAGGTTATATAATTATAATGCTTTGGAAATTTCCTTACATTTTTACATTTGTAAATTATACATTTAAAAAAGGGCGAGCAGCAGTATCAAGGGGTTCGAATCCCACCTCAGGGTCTGTGTACATGGAGTTTGCATGTTCTCTCCCGTCCTCCAGGTGCTCTGCTTTCCTCCCACAGTCCAAATACATGCACTGTAAACTATTTACCATTCCCAAATTATGTGTTGCATGTATTGTGTGTGTGTGTGTGTGTGTGTGTGTGTGTGCCCCTGAGACCATGCATACTAGGTAAAGCGATGTAGAAGATGAATGATCTTGAGTGTCCTTGTATCACGAGCCTGGATGATAAAGAGCCTGAATGCAAAAGAAAACTCTGTAAATGGGTTAATGTAATTATTTAAAAAAATAATAATAATAAATCAATCAATAGGCATGGAGACATGGAGTTTCATGTTCTCTCCCGTGCTTGGTGTGTTTCCTCCAGGTGCTCTGCTTTCCTCCCACAGTCCAAATACATGCACTGTAAACTATTTACCATTCCCAACTTATGTGTTGCATGTATTGTGTGTGTGTGTGTGTGTGTGTGTGTCCCTGAGACCATGTATACTAGGTAAAGCGATGTAGAAGATGAATGATCTTGAGTGTCCTTGTATCACGAGCATGGATGATAAAGAACCTGAATGCAAAAGAAAACTCTGTAAATGGGTTAATGTAATACTTTTTTGAAAAAAAAAAAATCAATCAATAGGCATGTGTATATCTGGTTAAGTGTGATCGTTATGTTTACTTCATATTTTTGGGATTTAAATTAAAAGTCCTATATTTTATTGTTTCTTCAGCAGGTCAACATGAGCCTCAAAGCTCACTGAAGGTAAGTGGTCCAGCGAAAATACCCCTCAGATACGGAAACTCATCTTCTAAATGCTCTTGGAGAATTAAGGGAAGGTGACATTATGAGGTCACAATAGGGGAAAAATCTCATTGGTTTGTTTAAACAGCAAAAATTTGGGACAAATTAAGAGTGACTTTTTTGTTTGCACACACACACACACACACACACACACACACACACACACACACACACACATATATATATATATATATATATATATATATATATATATATATATATATATATACACACACACACACACACACACACACACACACAAATAAATATAGTGTAATACTGTAGATGCTCTTTGTGTTTCTTTTTTTTTTAAAACTGAACATGATTCAAATTGCAATATTACATGTTAATATTATTAAATGTAATAACTGCACCCTTTTCTGGATCTCTTTATCAATTTCAAGTCTGAAATTTCATTGGCCAATAGGTACTAGAAGTACTATTTTCAAACAAAATTCTTTGTTAAAAAAAAATGAAATGTTCAGCCAATCCAAAAAGCTCATTTCAAACTTGAACAAGTTTCTCCTTGTAGTTTTGAAACAAATTTATAAATGTATACCTAATGTTTTTTAGGCTAAAACTTAATTTATTTACTCATTTCATTACAAAAAGTTTCTTTTTTTTTTTTTTTTTTTAAATGACAATGGGTTTTTGAGCACTTTGGCAATAATTTATTTTTTTTTTTTTACATTTCTTTGTTCATATGCACATAGACACACACACACACATACACACACACACTCGAGAGTCAAAAAAATAAAAAAAAATGTCTAAAAATGACAAACAAAAATTGTGTAATATATACATTTGTGTTTATTTTTCCCACTAAATATAGTCCATTTGCAAAAGAATTAAAAAAAATGATAATTAATTTTTCAACCACTTTGTCAATAATTGTTAAGTTTGTTTTTTATTACAAGAGCATGTTAAAATTTCTGTGGCTTGTAAAAAAAAATGGAGAAACAATGAAAAAACAGAAATGAATTTGATCTCAATTAATAAAACAACTATAAGCCAAAGACCTGTTCCTTTTTTCCCCTCTGCTTGTCCACGCTATCTTTCAAGTTCTTCTTCTTCTTCAATAAAAAAGAGCTAAAACTTTAAATTAGTTCTTGTTTTGGCACACATCTTCACTTCAGCCTTGTTGTTCAGTTGTAACTCTGCCTTCTTTTCGCTTTGATCAGTAAGACGAGCACATCAAACCCTGGACTGGACCCTATTGTGCTTTTAAGCTTTTCCCTAATGAATAAATGATGCCATGTTTGTCCGAAGCTTCCCATCTCTAAAGCAAAAGCCAAATCATGCAAATCAAACAAGTCACACCAGGTGTAAACATCTAATTATTTTCAACTGTTAACTGGTGACGATCCCAGACTGGTTTTACCTGCCCATGTGGAACAGTCCATTAAAACAACCCACTGAAACGGGAAGCCATTAGCAACCTGTTTATCCCTGTAGCTTCCAGTTATTTCACTCTACTGGATCCGACTGAAATTTCCCCTAAGGCTCGGATATGATGAACTTGATGATGAATGCTAATGCAGGAGCGCAGAGCTGTGAGAAAACGAGCTCTCACCACCACTGACAGGCTGTCTGCTCAGACACACACACACACACACACACACACACACACACACACATGGCCTGGCTGGCCTACTGTCCCCACCTGCTGGCTAAAGAGACAAATTCCTACTGAAGGTGTGTTCACCTGACTGAGCAACACCTGTGCCGTCTCTCTATCCATCATTCTGAATTAAACAGGGAAGACCACACATACACACATCAGAAAAAAAAAAAGACTCCAGAAACCCTCAACTAACATCTCCAGACTTGTTAGACATTACTCAGTGTTGTTATTCTCTTCAGGGCTATTAACGATTCTAATTGTAGGTGGTGCCCATAAATTTGCAAGCAGAATTTGGGAATAAAGCAATGCTTCGGGAGAAGAAAAAAAAATGTTTACAGCATCTCTGTGTGTGTTTAAGCTGTACATGGTATTTCTCCTACTGTACCTCTGTAGCTAAAATGCAAAACTCTTATTATTAACATCCTTCATTATGAGTCAAATGGATGTGGAAAATATAAACACTTTGCATCCAGTGAGACAGAAAAAGCTGAAGATGATGAAGGTGCACAATACAGCATAGTAAAATCACTCTTCATCCCAACATATGTCAGCGTTTTATGAAGCTGGGGTAAGAGCACGGTCTCAGCTATGATACTGGAGCGGAGAGGATTTACGTTGCGTCCAACAGTGGCAGCTTGGCAGTCCTGGGGTTTGACCCACTGACCTTCTAAATAGTAACCCAGAGTCTTAACCACTGAGCAATTGTGCCTCCTGTGAGAGCGACCAACCAAACCTTACAGTACATATACTGTATATGTAAAGACTTTGAGTTTTGTGGTCAGGTGAGACCTTCAGCATTGGACTGCGTACATGGAGGGGTGAAATAAATGGAGAGAGGTTGAGTGAGGGCTTCATTAAAAGGGCGTGTTTCTTCAAATGGGTTAGGGTCTCAAGAGGTGGCCCTGAATACTGTACATGAAAAAACACCTGATGAACTGAAGAAAGAGATATTTCAGTCCAAACCCTGATTAAGACTTGACTCTAGACTGGAATTTCACCCATCCATCCATCTAGGAACCTCTGTAGTACAACTAGGGACCAATGGTGACCATTTTGTTTATTCCCATTTTACGAAAGTGGTAGGAACCCCAGTCAACACTCACATGCTCATTCACACACTATGGGCAATTTGGGAACGCCAGTTAGTCTAATCTGCATGTCCGCAGATCTTTGGACTGTGGGAGGAAACCGAAGTACCTGGAGGAAACCCACCAACCACGGGAAGAACATGCACACAGACCCCAAGGTGGGAATCGAACCCTTGACCCTGGAGGTGCAAGGCAACAGTGCTGACCATTACGCCACCGTGCCACCATACCATATGAATTAGCAAGAAGCGTAATACAGTGGAACCTTGGATTACTAGCATAATTCGAGTGGGCTCATATTGCAAAACACTCATAAACCAAAGCAAATTTTCCCATATGAAATTATGGAAATTCAAATTATTCGTTCCACAGCCCCCAAAAAATAAATACATAAAAATAATTAGCACAAAATATAAAGTAAAAATAGAACAAATTAACCTGCACTTTACCTTAAAAAAAGTAAAAATAAATCCCGAAAGATAAGTGTTTCCATTTATGCGCACAGGTGCTGTGTGTGTTTTTCTCTCTCTTGCGCCCTCTCTTGAGTGTTTGTGTTATGTGTGTGCGCCAGCGTAATTTGATACCCTGCCGGTTGTGTGTGAGTGAAGCACCCCATCTCACACACACACAAACATACACACACATTAAAGGCGAGAGAGAGTGAACTGGCATGCGCGCGCACACACATACACACACACTCAAACACTGACACACACTAAATATGAGAGAGAGAGAGAGAGTGTGTGTGTGTGTGTGTGTGTGTGAACTGGCACAGTGTCAAATTACGCGCGCGCACACACATAACACACACTCCCCAAGATAAAGAAACACACACACACACACACACACACACACACGGATGTTGATTATACCAGTAAGAGACGGGCACTAAGACCCAGCAGGGGAGATGATTACCCGCAGCGCAAGAGAGAGAAAAAACGTTGACTCAGTTGTGATGACGTGACGCTCGGTGTCAAAACAAGAAGCGCATGCGTGATACATGATACTCGGTGCTTGTAAGCCAAGACAACGCTCGTTTTTCAAGTCAAAATGTATTAAAAATCTTTGCTCGTCTTGCGGAACACTGACAAATCACATTACTCGTAATCCGAGGTTCTACTGTAAACAAACAAACCCTCAAAATAATGTTGTAGTAAACCACATAGCCTGAAAACTAGTGCTGTAGTAAAAAAAAAAAAAAAGAAAGAAAAAAGGTAACCCACAGAATAGCGTCAGATATGAACTAGCATTATCGTATTGCACTTTACACTAGAGGAAAACACACCTGAAGAAAAAAGTGTATAGAAATAAGCCCACAAATACATGATCCACCGCAAAACTCAAGAAAATCCCCATGTTTGGTTGGAAAAGTGCGTTTGTGGTTGCCTCTACTAGGAGGTTAAGCCTTCTAAATAAACACAGGACACAAACTCGATGTTTTGCGATGACCATTTCAGTCACCGGATCTGAACCCTACTTAAAACCCTTGTGGTCTGAAACGAAGAAGGGAGTCCACGTGCACAAACCTAAGAATATAACCCGAGCCGAAAATGTTTTGCACGAGCGTGTCCAAGGTCCTCGACGAAGGTAGACAGTATGAGACAAACAGTGTAAAGTGTAGGGGTGCTGATATATTTGAATCTTTTCGATTTATAGTGTGTTTAACCTATTTGATGTATCAAACGTCTCCAGAAAATGAATTTATAGAGCATCTACATTTTCACACATCCTGTTCCTGTTTTAAAAATATTCAAAATAATCCCTTTTCTCTTTTTTTTTTTCGACACACATTGAGTGATAGCATGTTCACACGTTTGCGCGTGCGAAATGGTGTCAGAGGAGGCTAATGTGGAACGCTATATATAGCACGTATACAGTATATCGCAGTGTATTACATTAGTATATTAGTGTGTTTCATGACTCTCGGAGCCAGATGGACCTCGGGTTTGAGCAGCGAATGGGCCGTGCTGTCTAATTCCATGTTTAAAGTTTGGCCTTTTTTAAGCGCAAGCCGCAGCCTCACGGAAATATCATCACGCTGGCTCTCTCTTACTAATTACCGTCTACCGTCCCATCCAACAGCTCTCTCTTTTCCTTTCGCTCCTTGCTAACTTTCCTCCACTCAGCCCGTCTCCGCGCGCGGCGCAAGCTTCCTCGCACCAAGCGCAAGATGTATTCCGAGTCTGATCTAATTGAAAGTCTGTTTGTTGGAACAGCACGTTCTAAACTGTTTCTTTTTTAGCCTGCGTTTCATCCTTCCCTCTCCATCTCGCGCGCTATCTTTGGCCACATGTGCTAGCTCTCTGTCTTCTTTAGTAGCGAGGGTAACAGGATCACAGAATTAGAAAGAAACACATTCACGTTGGCTTGAAAATAACCAGCGAATCGTGTGGTTCTGCTGCCCACGCACCGCCTGGCACCGAGCCCATGTGACTCACCCAGCTAATGAGACAATATTACAATAAACTGTCAGGAATGATGCCGAAACAAACACAGCGTTCGGATGGCAGATGTACAACACTCAGGCTTTAATATGGTTGTTTTGATGCTTGTTAGCAGATGGCTTTGTTAACAAAATCTTAACCTAATGTACCAGCGTGGAAGAAAAAGGATTTAATTGCTGGAATAAAAAAATAATAAAAAAAAAAAAAAAAAAAACATGTCGGGGTAACACAGATCATTTACAGTATCTTTGTTAAAATGCTGGGGTCAGATATAACATGGTAGCCCTGAAGCTAAGTGTCCTACTCATGCAATCAACACTAACAGCTATGTGGTGTTGAGATTTGAACCTGCAACCTCCCGATCAGTAACCGCTGCTGCTCACTGTTGATGCACTAACATCCCAGTCTGCTCCGGCACTCGTACACCACAATGCTGTTGCCTTCCTGATTTTAATCGGTCAGACAACGTTGATTCATTTTCTATATCAGCATCTCTGAGATTCGTATCCATAGTAACAGCGTACACAACCTGGAACTTGAATAACTTAGACTTTCTTAGGCGTAGAACATCTTCATGAAGGTTTTATAGCTGCTATAATGTAAGTGATAACAGGAACTTGTTTCAGTTAGTTAGGTTAGTTAAACAAAGGCATCTTCTAGTGTCGCTGTGCAATGTGAAACCAAAATTCATGACTTTATGGAACTTAAGGGTTCTGATCAGAAGGTCAGAGGTTCAAGCCCCAGCTCCACCAAGATGCCACTGTCGCGTCGTTAACTCTGGGCGCCGTATCATGGCTCACCCCACACATGGTGCATGTTCTAGATTGCCTGTAGTGCTTGTGCCCTATGTTAGGTTGGCACCCCATCTAGGGTGTACCCCACCTCGTTCCCCTGGCATACAGTATGTTAAGAAGGAATTTCACTGAGCTTTAATGTATATGTGAGAAATAAGGGTGTATTCATCTGCTACATTATCTTAGGTCAACTGCTTGTCCTTAGTAGGTGTCATGGGCATATCCCTGCGGCACAAGGTAGGGTACACTCTAGATGGGGTGCCAACCTAACATAGGGCACAAGCACTAGAGGCAATCTAGAACATGCACCACATGTCTGTGTGAGGAATCAGAACTGAGAACATGCAAAATCAATGCTTACAGGACTGGAAGTGAGATTCGAACCCACACCCTACTAAGCCATCCTGCCACCTACAGCTAATTCCTAATTATTAAATAATTAATTTTACTACATTATTACTAAATTTACTGATTCTTCCTCAGAAGCCCTCACTCACGCACTTATCGTCTATACCGCTTCATCCTGGATCGCAGGGGTCCTGGATCCTATCCAAGGAGTCTTACAGTAGGTCACAAGTCAAGGTACAACCTTAACAGGGTGCCAATCCATCGCAGGGCGCACACACATATTCACACTCACACACTCTATCACACACTATGGGGCATTTAGTCTAATCCTCATGTCTTTGGACTGTGGGAGGAAACCGGAGTATGCAGAGGAAACCCAAAAAGCACGGGGAATCGATCCCGCGACAGTGGAGGTGCAAAGCCACTTATTTCGTATATAAATGTCTTAATTTCCCCAAATCTACTCAAAACGTCTGATAGACGTCTCTACACCAAAATCACATGAATAACACAGAATTGTCGTTTAGCTAGCCGGCTAATTACTCACTAGTACGTTAGCCTACGTTTATAACAGGCTTAACACAAGTACGTAGTGTAGTGTCTCAGTCTTAATCAGGTTACAGATTTATTAAACCCCAGCCAAAGAAAGAAAAATCGAAGAAATGTTATTTGAATAGAGATTTTTGTTTAATACTAACGTTAGCCACATTAGCCGTCTGACTAGCTTAGATGGCGTGTTGGTAGAAAATACTTGAGCATGACTGTTTTTGTGTGTGTGTGTGTGTGTCATGAGTTTTTTTTTTTTTTTTATACATAAGTAAAGATGAATTCGTCATTTTAAAAGTGTTTGAGTGAGGTGTAACCCTTCTGCCCCAGCTTCATGTTACATCATCAGGATCAGCCGTCCGGGACGAGCTAGCGCTTTTAAGACCAGCGTTTTTCAGAAAGAGAGGGTGCTGCTTTCAGGTGTGTGTGTGTGTGTGTGTGTGTGTATGAGTGTGTAAGTGTGTGAGTGAGTGTGTGTAGAGGACTGTGTCGGTGTCAGGTACTCCAGTGTGGGTGAGAGGAAGTGAGGGGAAGGATGGAGGGATGAAGAAAGAGGAGGGTGGGAGCTGTGGCTAGGTGCTGGAAGTCCGCGGGAAGATGGCTCTCACCAGGAAGATTAATTAGTCTCTGACAGCGATAGCTAAAGTGTTACAGCCATCTGGAGAGTGTGGAACTTCAGGAGACTTCTGACTGTGTGTGTGTGTGTGTGAGTGTGTGTGTGTGTGTGTGAGTGTGTGTGTTCATGCATGCTTATGAGAATTGAAACTGTTTTGTGTGTGTGTGTGTGTGTGTGGCTCTGTAGCACCGTTGTTGTAGATATGAAAAGTTCTTGAAAAAAAAAATGCAAAAAGCAACTGCAGAGTGTTAGAGAGAGACATCCGTAGCAAAAGTGTGTGTGTGTGTGTGTGTCAGGGTGTGGATGTGAGGACTGTTTTTATACCTCGTTTGAAACCAAATGTCCCCACAAGGACATCCAAAAGGATACAGTATGTTTCTTAGAAATTATAGTCTGTTCCTTCTCTTCCTATAGTCTATAGTCTGTTCCGTCTAGACAATGTAAACAAACAAACAAATAAATAACTAAAACAACGTCAAATGTAAGTATCCCCTTTTCCTGCTTTCAGGTGTGTGTGTGTGTGTGTGTGTGTGTGTAGAGGATTTTGTCGGTGTCAGGTGCTCCAGTGTGGGTGAGAGGAAGTGAGGGGAAGGATGGAGGGATGAAGAAAGAGGAGGCAAATTACAAATTACATTAGTACATGAACTCAGTAATACAGATTTGAAAAGGTTATGTTAGTAGTTTACTATTACATATTATGTTAAATTGTGATTAAAGCATTAAAAACAGTCATTTCAAGTGTTTTTTTTTTTTTATCAGAATGAAACATCTGCTGATAGTTTTGTGGCCACTAGGGGGCTCAAGCAGAAAAGGTAATCAAGAGAAAAAAAACAAGAGCCACCAGGGGGCGCCATATAGCAGCACAAAATAAAGCTAGAAAAAGGAAATGATGCAAATGTAATGATTTGTCAATATTTCATCCATAATCATTTAAGGAATGTTTGTACATGTTTTTAAATTTTAGAAATCTGTATGGTGTTTAAAAAGAATGATATTTGCAGTAAGGATAAAAAAGATTATTGATTTTATTATTGTTATTATTATTATTATTACACACACATAAATAAAACCATGCATTTCTATAAAAAAACATGGAGAGATGGAATTGGTCACATGACCAGTGCTAAAAGACATCAGATTTTGGAGGGCTATGAACAATTAATATGAAGTTACGTGAAACATATTATAATTACAGTATTATAATACAGATACATAATATGTTTTACATAGCTTCATATTAATTGTATACAGTATATACAATACATTATGTATAAGTTTATTTAAAATCAGGACAGGCAGGAGTTACATTTAAAGCTTGTTTTTCAGTAAAAAATCTTTTGCAGCCTCACGAAAAGAAAATGTTACTTAAAAAATAAAACAGAAAAATTCCATTCAAGACGATAAAACATGAGCGATATGTAGAATATAGAGGATCATCGCTGTAGATCTCACAATACATGACAGGTTTAAGTTGGTGTTTTATAAAAATTGTAGTAAAAATTTATAAAATAAATACATTTAATGCTCAATAGGTTATTTCTGTTTAAATTAAGCATAACTTCAAATAAATATGAATGATTTTATACATATCACATTTTCTTACAATTCTAAACAAACTTAGGAAATAATTAGCTTCCACTACATGGGATTTTGTGACACGTGAATAGTTAAGAGTGCACCACCTACAGGATGATAGTGGAATGACAGCAATTTAACACTCACTCATTCACTCACTCACTCATCGTCTATACCAATTAATCCTGTATTCAGGGTCACAGGGGCACACACACACACACACACACACACACACACATTCATTCACACATTACGGTCAATTTGGGGAACACCAGTAACACTAACCTGCATGTTGTTGGACTTGTTGTTTTTACTAACAGATAAATACAACAGATAAGTACGATTGCCATGATGGTCAGGAAAG